>OY720452.1:600000-983252 GCA_963082715.1 Harpalus rubripes | reverse complement strand
AAAAAATACAACTTACAAAAAATTATTAATTAATTTGATGGGACATGCTCAAATTTAGGGTTGATTTATAAGTGTCCTACGGGTTAACCGGATACGGCAAAGTGGTAGGATTGTTCCTTGGGGTTGCCTTATTGAGTATTTAAAGAGATATTCATTAGACAATAAAAAATACAACTTACAAAAAATTATTAATTAATTTGATGGGACACGCTCAAATTTAGGGTTGATTTATAAGTGTCCTACGGGTTAACCGGATACGGCAAAGTGGTAGGATTGTTCCTTGGGGTTGCCTTATTGAGTATTTATAGAGATATTCATTAGACAATAAAAAATACAACTTACAAAAAATTATTAATTAATTTGATGGGACACGCTCAAATTTAGGGTTGATTTATAAGTGTCCTACGGGTTAACCGGATACGGCAAAGTGGTAGCATTGTTCCTTGGGGTTGCCTTATTGAGTATTTATAGAGATATTCATTAGACAATAAAAAATACAACTTACAAAAAATTATTAATTAATTTGATGGGACACGCTCAAATTTAGGGTTGATTTATAAGTGTCCTACGGGTTAACCGGATACGGCAAAGTGGTAGGATTGTTCCTTGGGGTTGCCTGATTGAGTATTTATAGAGATATTCATTAGACAATAAAAAATACAACTTACAAAAAATTATTAATTAATTTGATGGGACACGCTCAAATTTAGGGTTGATTTATAAGTGTCCTACGGGTTAACCGGATACGGCAAAGTGGTAGGATTGTTCCTTGGGGTTGCCTTATTGAGTATTTAAAGAGATATTCATTAGACAATAAAAAATACAACTTACAAAAAATTATTAATTAATTTGATGGGACACGCTCAAATTTAGGGTTGATTTATAAGTGTCCTACGGGTTAACCGGATACGGCAAAGTGGTAGGATTGTTCCTTGGGGTTGCCTTATTGAGTATTTATAGAGATATTCATTAGACAATAAAAAATACAACTTACAAAAAATTATTAATTAATTTGATGGGACACGCTCAAATTTAGGTTGATTTATAAGTGTCCTACGGGTTAACCGGATACGGCAAAGTGGTAGCATTGTTCCTTGGGGTTGCCTTATTGAGTATTTATAGAGATATTCATTAGACAATAAAAAATACAACTTACAAAAAATTATTAATTAATTTGATGGACACGCTCAAATTTAGGGTTGATTTATAAGTGTCCTACGGGTTAACCGGATACGGCAAAGTGGTAGGATTGTTCCTTGGGGTTGCCTTATTGAGTATTTAAAGAGATATTCATTAGACAATAAAAAATACAACTTACAAAAAATTATTAATTAATTTGATGGACACGCTCAAATTTAGGGTTGATTTATAAGTGTCCTACGGGTTAACCGGATACGGCAAAGTGGTAGCATTGTTCCTTGGGGTTGCCTTATTGAGTATTTATAGAGATATTCATTAGACAATAAAAAATACAACTTACAAAAAAATTATTAATTAATTTGATGGGACACGCTCAAATTTAGGGTTGATTTATAAGTGTCCTACGGTTAACCGGATACGGCAAAGTGGTAGGATTGTTCCTTGGGGTTGCCTTATTGAGTATTTATAGAGATATTCATTAGACAATAAAAAATACAACTTACAAAAAATTATTAATTAATTTGATGGGACACGCTCAAATTTAGGGTTGATTTATAAGTGTCCTACGGGTTAACCGGATACGGCAAAGTGGTAGCATTGTTCCTTGGGGTTGCCTTATTGAGTATTTATAGAGATATTCATTAGACAATAAAAAATACAACTTACAAAAAATTATTAATTAATTTGATGGGACACGCTCAAATTTAGGGTTGATTTATAAGTGTCCTACGGGTTAACCGGATACGGCAAAGTGGTAGCATTGTTCCTTGGGGTTGCCTTATTGAGTATTTATAGAGATATTCATTAGACAATAAAAAATACAACTTACAAAAAATTATTAATTAATTTGATGGGACACGCTCAAATTTAGGGTTGATTTATAAGTGTCCTACGGGTTAACCGGATACGGCAAAGTGGTAGCATTGTTCCTTGGGGTTGCCTTATTGAGTATTTATAGAGATATTCATTAGACAATAAAAAATACAACTTACAAAAAATTATTAATTAATTTGATGGGACACGCTCAAATTTAGGGTTGATTTATAAGTGTCCTACGGGTTAACCGGATACGGCAAAGTGGTAGGATTGTTCCTTGGGGTTGCCTTATTGAGTATTTATAGAGATATTCATTAGACAATAAAAAATACAACTTACAAAAAATTATTAATTAATTTGATGGGACACGCTCAAATTTAGGGTTGATTTATAAGTGTCCTACGGGTTAACCGGATACGGCAAAGTGGTAGGCATTGTTCCTTGGGTTGCCTTATTGAGTATTTATAGAGATATTCATTAGACAATAAAAAATACAACTTACAAAAAATTATTAATTAATTTGATGGGACACGCTCAAATTTAGGGTTGATTTATAAGTGTCCTACGGGTTAACCGGATACGGCAAAGTGGTAGCATTGTTCCTTGGGGTTGCCTTATTGAGTATTTATAGAGATATTCATTAGACAATAAAAAATACAACTTACAAAAAATTATTAATTAATTTGATGGGACACGCTCAAATTTAGGGTTGATTTATAAGTGTCCTACGGGTTAACCGGATACGGCAAAGTGGTAGGATTGTTCCTTGGGGTTGCCTTATTGAGTATTTATAGAGATATTCATTAGACAATAAAAAATACAACTTACAAAAAATTATTAATTAATTTGATGGGACACGCTCAAATTTAGGGTTGATTTATAAGTGTCCTACGGGTTAACCGGATACGGCAAAGTGGTAGCATTGTTCCTTGGGGTTGCCTTATTGAGTATTTATAGAGATATTCATTAGACAATAAAAAATACAACTTACAAAAAATTATTAATTAATTTGATGGGACACGCTCAAATTTAGGGTTGATTTATAAGTGTCCTACGGGTTAACCGGATACGGCAAAGTGGTAGCATTGTTCCTTGGGGTTGCCTTATTGAGTATTTATAGAGATATTCATTAGACAATAAAAAATACAACTTACAAAAAATTATTAATTAATTTGATGGGACACGCTCAAATTTAGGGTTGATTTATAAGTGTCCTACGGGTTAACCGGATACGGCAAAGTGGTAGGCATTGTTCCTTGGGGTTGCCTTATTGAGTATTTATAGAGATATTCATTAGACAATAAAAAATACAACTTACAAAAAATTATTAATTAATTTGATGGGACACGCTCAAATTTAGGGTTGATTTATAAGTGTCCTACGGGTTAACCGGATACGGCAAAGTGGTAGCATTGTTCCTTGGGGTTGCCTTATTGAGTATTTATAGAGATATTCATTAGACAATAAAAAATACAACTTACAAAAAATTATTAATTAATTTGATGGGACACGCTCAAATTTAGGGTTGATTTATAAGTGTCCTACGGGTTAACCGGATACGGCAAAGTTGTAGGATTGTTCCTTGGGGTTGCCTTATTGAGTATTTAAAGAGATATTCATTAGACAATAAAAAATACAACTTACAAAAAAATTATTAATTAATTTGATGGGACACGCTCAAATTTAGGGTTGATTTATAAGTGTCCTACGGGTTAACCGGATACGGCAAAGTGGTAGCATTGTTCCTTGGGGTTGCCTTATTGAGTATTTATAGAGATATTCATTAGACAATAAAAAATACAACTTACAAAAAATTATTAATTAATTTGATGGGACACGCTCAAATTTAGGGTTGATTTATAAGTGTCCTACGGGTTAACCGGATACGGCAAAGTGGTAGGATTGTTCCTTGGGGTTGCCTTATTGAGTATTTAAAGAGATATTCATTAGACAATAAAAAATACAACTTACAAAAAATTATTAATTAATTTGATGGGACACGCTCAAATTTAGGGTTGATTTATAAGTGTCCTACGGGTTAACCGGATACGGCAAAGTGGTAGCATTGTTCCTTGGGGTTGCCTTATTGAGTATTTATAGAGATATTCATTAGACAATAAAAAATACAACTTACAAAAAATTATTAATTAATTTGATGGGACACGCTCAAATTTAGGGTTGATTTATAAGTGTCCTACGGGTTAACCGGATACGGCAAAGTGGTAGCATTGTTCCTTGGGGTTGCCTTATTGAGTATTTATAGAGATATTCATTAGACAATAAAAAATACAACTTACAAAAAATTATTAATTAATTTGATGGGACACGCTCAAATTTAGGGTTGATTTATAAGTGTCCTACGGGTTAACCGGATACGGCAAAGTGGTAGGATTGTTCCTTGGGGTTGCCTTATTGAGTATTTAAAGAGATATTCATTAGACAATAAAAAATACAACTTACAAAAAATTATTAATTAATTTGATGGGACACGCTCAAATTTAGGGTTGATTTATAAGTGTCCTACGGGTTAACCGGATACGGCAAAGTGGTAGCATTGTTCCTTGGGGTTGCCTTATTGAGTATTTATAGAGATATTCATTAGACAATAAAAAATACAACTTACAAAAAATTATTAATTAATTTGATGGGACACGCTCAAATTTAGGGTTGATTTATAAGTGTCCTACGGGTTAACCGGATACGGCAAAGTGGTAGGATTGTTCCTTGGGGTTGCCTTATTGAGTATTTATAGAGATATTCATTAGACAATAAAAATACAACTTACAAAAAATTATTAATTAATTTGATGGGACACGCTCAAATTTAGGGTTGATTTATAAGTGTCCTACGGGTTAACCGGATACGGCAAAGTGGTAGATTGTTCCTTGGGGTTGCCTTATTGAGTATTTAAAGAGATATTCATTAGACAATAAAAAATACAACTTACAAAAAATTATTAATTAATTTGATGGGACACGCTCAAATTTAGGGTTGATTTATAAGTGTCCTACGGGTTAACCGGATACGGCAAAGTGGTAGGATTGTTCCTTGGGGTTGCCTTATTGAGTATTTAAAGAGATATTCATTAGACAATAAAAAATACAACTTACAAAAAATTATTAATTAATTTGATGGGACACGCTCAAATTTAGGGTTGATTTATAAGTGTCCTACGGGTTAACCGGATACGGCAAAGTGGTAGGATTGTTCCTTGGGGTTGCCTTATTGAGTATTTAAAGAGATATTCATTAGACAATAAAAAATACAACTTACAAAAAATTATTAATTAATTTGATGGGACACGCTCAAATTTAGGGTTGATTTATAAGTGTCCTACGGGTTAACCGGATACGGCAAAGTGGTAGGATTGTTCCTTGGGTTGCCTTATTGAGTATTTAAAGAGATATTCATTAGACAATAAAAAATACAACTTACAAAAAATTATTAATTAATTTGATGGACACGCTCAAATTTAGGGTTGATTTATAAGTGTCCTACGGGTTAACCGGATACGGCAAAGTGGTAGGATTGTTCCTTGGGGTTGCCTTATTGAGTATTTATAGAGATATTCATTAGACAATAAAAAATACAACTTACAAAAAATTATTAATTAATTTGATGGGACACGCTCAAATTTAGGGTTGATTTATAAGTGTCCTACGGGTTAACCGGATACGGCAAAGTGGTAGGATTGTTCCTTGGGGTTGCCTGATTGAGTATTTATAGAGATATTCATTAGACAATAAAAAATACAACTTACAAAAAATTATTAATTAATTTGATGGGACACGCTCAAATTTAGGGTTGATTTATAAGTGTCCTACGGGTTAACCGGATACGGCAAAGTGGTAGGATTGTTCCTTGGGGTTGCCTGATTGAGTATTTATAGAGATATTCATTAGACAATAAAAAAATACAACTTACAAAAAATTATTAATTAATTTGATGGGACACGCTCAAATTTAGGGTTGATTTATAAGTGTCCTACGGGTTAACCGGATACGGCAAAGTGGTAGGATTGTTCCTTGGGGTTGCCTGATTGAGTATTTATAGAGATATTCATTAGACAATAAAAAATACAACTTACAAAAAATTATTAATTAATTTGATGGACACGCTCAAATTTAGGGTTGATTTATAAGTGTCCTACGGGTTAACCGGATACGGCAAAGTGGTAGGATTGTTCCTTGGGGTTGCCTGATTGAGTATTTATAGAGATATTCATTAGACAATAAAAAATACAACTTACAAAAAATTATTAATTAATTTGATGGGACACGCTCAAATTTAGGGTTGATTTATAAGTGTCCTACGGGTTAACCGGATACGGCAAAGTGGTAGGATTGTTCCTTGGGGTTGCCTGATTGAGTATTTATAGAGATATTCATTAGACAATAAAAAATACAACTTACAAAAAATTATTAATTAATTTGATGGGACACGCTCAAATTTAGGGTTGATTTATAAGTGTCCTACGGGTTAACCGGATACGGCAAAGTGGTAGGATTGTTCCTTGGGGTTGCCTGATTGAGTATTTATAGAGATATTCATTAGACAATAAAAAATACAACTTACAAAAATTATTAATTAATTTGATGGGACACGCTCAAATTTAGGGTTGATTTATAAGTGTCCTACGGGTTAACCGGATACGGCAAAGTGGTAGGATTGTTCCTTGGGGTTGCCTGATTGAGTATTTATAGAGATATTCATTAGACAATAAAAAATACAACTTACAAAAAATTATTAATTAATTTGATGGGACACGCTCAAATTTAGGGTTGATTTATAAGTGTCCTACGGGTTAACCGGATACGGCAAAGTGGTAGGATTGTTCCTTGGGGTTGCCTGATTGAGTATTTATAGAGATATTCATTAGACAATAAAAAATACAACTTACAAAAAATTATTAATTAATTTGATGGGACACGCTCAAATTTAGGGTTGATTTATAAGTGTCCTACGGGTTAACCGGATACGGCAAAGTGGTAGGATTGTTCCTTGGGGTTGCCTGATTGAGTATTTATAGAGATATTCATTAGACAATAAAAAATACAACTTACAAAAAATTATTAATTAATTTGATGGGACACGCTCAAATTTAGGGTTGATTTATAAGTGTCCTACGGGTTAACCGGATACGGCAAAGTGGTAGGATTGTTCCTTGGGGTTGCCTGATTGAGTATTTATAGAGATATTCATTAGACAATAAAAAATACAACTTACAAAAAATTATTAATTAATTTGATGGGACACGCTCAAATTTAGGGTTGATTTATAAGTGTCCTACGGGTTAACCGGATACGGCAAAGTGGTAGGATTGTTCCTTGGGGTTGCCTGATTGAGTATTTATAGAGATATTCATTAGACAATAAAAAATACAACTTACAAAAAATTATTAATTAATTTGATGGGACACGCTCAAATTTAGGGTTGATTTATAAGTGTCCTACGGGTTAACCGGATACGGCAAAGTGGTAGGATTGTTCCTTGGGGTTGCCTGATTGAGTATTTATAGAGATATTCATTAGACAATAAAAAATACAACTTACAAAAAATTATTAATTAATTTGATGGGACACGCTCAAATTTAGGGTTGATTTATAAGTGTCCTACGGGTTAACCGGATACGGCAAAGTGGTAGGATTGTTCCTTGGGGTTGCCTGATTGAGTATTTATAGAGATATTCATTAGACAATAAAAAATACAACTTACAAAAAATTATTAATTAATTTGATGGGACACGCTCAAATTTAGGGTTGATTTATAAGTGTCCTACGGGTTAACCGGATACGGCAAAGTGGTAGGATTGTTCCTTGGGGTTGCCTGATTGAGTATTTATAGAGATATTCATTAGACAATAAAAAATACAACTTACAAAAAATTATTAATTAATTTGATGGGACACGCTCAAATTTAGGGTTGATTTATAAGTGTCCTACGGGTTAACCGGATACGGCAAAGTGGTAGGATTGTTCCTTGGGGTTGCCTGATTGAGTATTTATAGAGATATTCATTAGACAATAAAAAATACAACTTACAAAAAATTATTAATTAATTTGATGGGACACGCTCAAATTTAGGGTTGATTTATAAGTGTCCTACGGGTTAACCGGATACGGCAAAGTGGTAGGATTGTTCCTTGGGGTTGCCTGATTGAGTATTTATAGAGATATTCATTAGACAATAAAAAATACAACTTACAAAAAATTATTAATTAATTTGATGGGACACGCTCAAATTTAGGGTTGATTTATAAGTGTCCTACGGGTTAACCGGATACGGCAAAGTGGTAGGATTGTTCCTTGGGGTTGCCTGATTGAGTATTTATAGAGATATTCATTAGACAATAAAAAATACAACTTACAAAAAATTATTAATTAATTTGATGGGACACGCTCAAATTTAGGGTTGATTTATAAGTGTCCTACGGGTTAACCGGATACGGCAAAGTGGTAGGATTGTTCCTTGGGGTTGCCTGATTGAGTATTTATAGAGATATTCATTAGACAATAAAAAATACAACTTACAAAAAATTATTAATTAATTTGATGGGACACGCTCAAATTTAGGGTTGATTATAAGTGTCCTACGGGTTAACCGGATACGGCAAAGTGGTAGGATTGTTCCTTGGGGTTGCCTGATTGAGTATTTATAGAGATATTCATTAGACAATAAAAAATACAACTTACAAAAAATTATTAATTAATTTGATGGGACACGCTCAAATTTAGGGTTGATTTATAAGTGTCCTACGGGTTAACCGGATACGGCAAAGTGGTAGGATTGTTCCTTGGGGTTGCCTGATTGAGTATTTATAGAGATATTCATTAGACAATAAAAAATACAACTTACAAAAAATTATTAATTAATTTGATGGACACGCTCAAATTTAGGGTTGATTTATAAGTGTCCTACGGGTTAACCGGATACGGCAAAGTGGTAGGATTGTTCCTTGGGGTTGCCTGATTGAGTATTTATAGAGATATTCATTAGACAATAAAAAATACAACTTACAAAAAATTATTAATTAATTTGATGGGACACGCTCAAATTTAGGGTTGATTTATAAGTGTCCTACGGGTTAACCGGATACGGCAAAGTGGTAGGATTGTTCCTTGGGGTTGCCTGATTGAGTATTTATAGAGATATTCATTAGACAATAAAAAATACAACTTACAAAAAATTATTAATTAATTTGATGGGACACGCTCAAATTTAGGGTTGATTTATAAGTGTCCTACGGGTTAACCGGATACGGCAAAGTGGTAGGATTGTTCCTTGGGGTTGCCTGATTGAGTATTTATAGAGATATTCATTAGACAATAAAAAATACAACTTACAAAAAATTATTAATTAATTTGATGGGACACGCTCAAATTTAGGGTTGATTTATAAGTGTCCTACGGGTTAACCGGATACGGCAAAGTGGTAGGATTGTTCCTTGGGGTTGCCTGATTGAGTATTTATAGAGATATTCATTAGACAATAAAAAATACAACTTACAAAAAATTATTAATTAATTTGATGGGACACGCTCAAATTTAGGGTTGATTTATAAGTGTCCTACGGTTAACCGGATACGGCAAAGTGGTAGGATTGTTCCTTGGGGTTGCCTGATTGAGTATTTATAGAGATATTCATTAGACAATAAAAAATACAACTTACAAAAAATTATTAATTAATTTGATGGGACACGCTCAAATTTAGGGTTGATTTATAAGTGTCCTACGGGTTAACCGGATACGGCAAAGTGGTAGGATTGTTCCTTGGGGTTGCCTGATTGAGTATTTATAGAGATATTCATTAGACAATAAAAAATACAACTTACAAAAAATTATTAATTAATTTGATGGGACACGCTCAAATTTAGGGTTGATTTATAAGTGTCCTACGGGTTAACCGGATACGGCAAAGTGGTAGGATTGTTCCTTGGGGTTGCCTGATTGAGTATTTATAGAGATATTCATTAGACAATAAAAAATACAACTTACAAAAAATTATTAATTAATTTGATGGGACACGCTCAAATTTAGGGTTGATTTATAAGTGTCCTACGGGTTAACCGGATACGGCAAAGTGGTAGGATTGTTCCTTGGGGTTGCCTGATTGAGTATTTATAGAGATATTCATTAGACAATAAAAAATACAACTTACAAAAAATTATTAATTAATTTGATGGGACACGCTCAAATTTAGGGTTGATTTATAAGTGTCCTACGGGTTAACCGGATACGGCAAAGTGGTAGGATTGTTCCTTGGGGTTGCCTGATTGAGTATTTATAGAGATATTCATTAGACAATAAAAAATACAACTTACAAAAAATTATTAATTAATTTGATGGGACACGCTCAAATTTAGGGTTGATTTATAAGTGTCCTACGGGTTAACCGGATACGGCAAAGTGGTAGGATTGTTCCTTGGGGTTGCCTGATTGAGTATTTATAGAGATATTCATTAGACAATAAAAAATACAACTTACAAAAAATTATTAATTAATTTGATGGGACACGCTCAAATTTAGGGTTGATTTATAAGTGTCCTACGGGTTAACCGGATACGGCAAAGTGGTAGGATTGTTCCTTGGGGTTGCCTGATTGAGTATTTATAGAGATATTCATTAGACAATAAAAAATACAACTTACAAAAAATTATTAATTAATTTGATGGGACACGCTCAAATTTAGGGTTGATTTATAAGTGTCCTACGGGTTAACCGGATACGGCAAAGTGGTAGGATTGTTCCTTGGGGTTGCCTGATTGAGTATTTATAGAGATATTCATTAGACAATAAAAAATACAACTTACAAAAAATTATTAATTAATTTGATGGGACACGCTCAAATTTAGGGTTGATTTATAAGTGTCCTACGGGTTAACCGGATACGGCAAAGTGGTAGGATTGTTCCTTGGGGTTGCCTGATTGAGTATTTATAGAGATATTCATTAGACAATAAAAAATACAACTTACAAAAAATTATTAATTAATTTGATGGGACACGCTCAAATTTAGGGTTGATTTATAAGTGTCCTACGGGTTAACCGGATACGGCAAAGTGGTAGGATTGTTCCTTGGGGTTGCCTGATTGAGTATTTATAGAGATATTCATTAGACAATAAAAAATACAACTTACAAAAAATTATTAATTAATTTGATGGGACACGCTCAAATTTAGGGTTGATTTATAAGTGTCCTACGGGTTAACCGGATACGGCAAAGTGGTAGGATTGTTCCTTGGGGTTGCCTGATTGAGTATTTATAGAGATATTCATTAGACAATAAAAAATACAACTTACAAAAAATTATTAATTAATTTGATGGGACACGCTCAAATTTAGGGTTGATTTATAAGTGTCCTACGGGTTAACCGGATACGGCAAAGTGGTAGGATTGTTCCTTGGGGTTGCCTGATTGAGTATTTATAGAGATATTCATTAGACAATAAAAAATACAACTTACAAAAAATTATTAATTAATTTGATGGGACACGCTCAAATTTAGGGTTGATTTATAAGTGTCCTACGGGTTAACCGGATACGGCAAAGTGGTAGGATTGTTCCTTGGGGTTGCCTGATTGAGTATTTATAGAGATATTCATTAGACAATAAAAAATACAACTTACAAAAAATTATTAATTAATTTGATGGGACACGCTCAAATTTAGGGTTGATTTATAAGTGTCCTACGGGTTAACCGGATACGGCAAAGTGGTAGGATTGTTCCTTGGGGTTGCCTGATTGAGTATTTATAGAGATATTCATTAGACAATAAAAAATACAACTTACAAAAAATTATTAATTAATTTGATGGGACACGCTCAAATTTAGGGTTGATTTATAAGTGTCCTACGGGTTAACCGGATACGGCAAAGTGGTAGGATTGTTCCTTGGGGTTGCCTGATTGAGTATTTATAGAGATATTCATTAGACAATAAAAAATACAACTTACAAAAAATTATTAATTAATTTGATGGGACACGCTCAAATTTAGGGTTGATTTATAAGTGTCCTACGGGTTAACCGGATACGGCAAAGTGGTAGGATTGTTCCTTGGGGTTGCCTGATTGAGTATTTATAGAGATATTCATTAGACAATAAAAAATACAACTTACAAAAAATTATTAATTAATTTGATGGGACACGCTCAAATTTAGGGTTGATTTATAAGTGTCCTACGGGTTAACCGGATACGGCAAAGTGGTAGGATTGTTCCTTGGGGTTGCCTGATTGAGTATTTATAGAGATATTCATTAGACAATAAAAAATACAACTTACAAAAAATTATTAATTAATTTGATGGGACACGCTCAAATTTAGGGTTGATTTATAAGTGTCCTACGGGTTAACCGGATACGGCAAAGTGGTAGGATTGTTCCTTGGGGTTGCCTGATTGAGTATTTATAGAGATATTCATTAGACAATAAAAAATACAACTTACAAAAAATTATTAATTAATTTGATGGGACACGCTCAAATTTAGGGTTGATTTATAAGTGTCCTACGGGTTAACCGGATACGGCAAAGTGGTAGGATTGTTCCTTGGGGTTGCCTGATTGAGTATTTATAGAGATATTCATTAGACAATAAAAAATACAACTTACAAAAAATTATTAATTAATTTGATGGGACACGCTCAAATTTAGGGTTGATTTATAAGTGTCCTACGGGTTAACCGGATACGGCAAAGTGGTAGGATTGTTCCTTGGGGTTGCCTGATTGAGTATTTATAGAGATATTCATTAGACAATAAAAAATACAACTTACAAAAAATTATTAATTAATTTGATGGGACACGCTCAAATTTAGGGTTGATTTATAAGTGTCCTACGGGTTAACCGGATACGGCAAAGTGGTAGGATTGTTCCTTGGGGTTGCCTGATTGAGTATTTATAGAGATATTCATTAGACAATAAAAAATACAACTTACAAAAAATTATTAATTAATTTGATGGGACACGCTCAAATTTAGGGTTGATTTATAAGTGTCCTACGGGTTAACCGGATACGGCAAAGTGGTAGGATTGTTCCTTGGGGTTGCCTGATTGAGTATTTATAGAGATATTCATTAGACAATAAAAAATACAACTTACAAAAAATTATTAATTAATTTGATGGGACACGCTCAAATTTAGGGTTGATTTATAAGTGTCCTACGGGTTAACCGGATACGGCAAAGTGGTAGGATTGTTCCTTGGGGTTGCCTGATTGAGTATTTATAGAGATATTCATTAGACAATAAAAAATACAACTTACAAAAAATTATTAATTAATTTGATGGGACACGCTCAAATTTAGGGTTGATTTATAAGTGTCCTACGGGTTAACCGGATACGGCAAAGTGGTAGGATTGTTCCTTGGGGTTGCCTGATTGAGTATTTATAGAGATATTCATTAGACAATAAAAAATACAACTTACAAAAAATTATTAATTAATTTGATGGGACACGCTCAAATTTAGGGTTGATTTATAAGTGTCCTACGGGTTAACCGGATACGGCAAAGTGGTAGGATTGTTCCTTGGGGTTGCCTGATTGAGTATTTATAGAGATATTCATTAGACAATAAAAAATACAACTTACAAAAAATTATTAATTAATTTGATGGGACACGCTCAAATTTAGGGTTGATTTATAAGTGTCCTACGGGTTAACCGGATACGGCAAAGTGGTAGGATTGTTCCTTGGGGTTGCCTGATTGAGTATTTATAGAGATATTCATTAGACAATAAAAAATACAACTTACAAAAAATTATTAATTAATTTGATGGGACACGCTCAAATTTAGGGTTGATTTATAAGTGTCCTACGGGTTAACCGGATACGGCAAAGTGGTAGGATTGTTCCTTGGGGTTGCCTGATTGAGTATTTATAGAGATATTCATTAGACAATAAAAAATACAACTTACAAAAAATTATTAATTAATTTGATGGGACACGCTCAAATTTAGGGTTGATTTATAAGTGTCCTACGGGTTAACCGGATACGGCAAAGTGGTAGGATTGTTCCTTGGGGTTGCCTGATTGAGTATTTATAGAGATATTCATTAGACAATAAAAAATACAACTTACAAAAAATTATTAATTAATTTGATGGGACACGCTCAAATTTAGGGTTGATTTATAAGTGTCCTACGGGTTAACCGGATACGGCAAAGTGGTAGGATTGTTCCTTGGGGTTGCCTGATTGAGTATTTATAGAGATATTCATTAGACAATAAAAAATACAACTTACAAAAAATTATTAATTAATTTGATGGGACACGCTCAAATTTAGGGTTGATTTATAAGTGTCCTACGGGTTAACCGGATACGGCAAAGTGGTAGGATTGTTCCTTGGGGTTGCCTGATTGAGTATTTATAGAGATATTCATTAGACAATAAAAAATACAACTTACAAAAAATTATTAATTAATTTGATGGGACACGCTCAAATTTAGGGTTGATTTATAAGTGTCCTACGGGTTAACCGGATACGGCAAAGTGGTAGGATTGTTCCTTGGGGTTGCCTGATTGAGTATTTATAGAGATATTCATTAGACAATAAAAAATACAACTTACAAAAAATTATTAATTAATTTGATGGGACACGCTCAAATTTAGGGTTGATTTATAAGTGTCCTACGGGTTAACCGGATACGGCAAAGTGGTAGGATTGTTCCTTGGGGTTGCCTGATTGAGTATTTATAGAGATATTCATTAGACAATAAAAAATACAACTTACAAAAAATTATTAATTAATTTGATGGGACACGCTCAAATTTAGGGTTGATTTATAAGTGTCCTACGGGTTAACCGGATACGGCAAAGTGGTAGGATTGTTCCTTGGGGTTGCCTGATTGAGTATTTATAGAGATATTCATTAGACAATAAAAAATACAACTTACAAAAAATTATTAATTAATTTGATGGGACACGCTCAAATTTAGGGTTGATTTATAAGTGTCCTACGGGTTAACCGGATACGGCAAAGTGGTAGGATTGTTCCTTGGGGTTGCCTGATTGAGTATTTATAGAGATATTCATTAGACAATAAAAAATACAACTTACAAAAAATTATTAATTAATTTGATGGGACACGCTCAAATTTAGGGTTGATTTATAAGTGTCCTACGGGTTAACCGGATACGGCAAAGTGGTAGGATTGTTCCTTGGGGTTGCCTGATTGAGTATTTATAGAGATATTCATTAGACAATAAAAAATACAACTTACAAAAAATTATTAATTAATTTGATGGGACACGCTCAAATTTAGGGTTGATTTATAAGTGTCCTACGGGTTAACCGGATACGGCAAAGTGGTAGGATTGTTCCTTGGGGTTGCCTGATTGAGTATTTATAGAGATATTCATTAGACAATAAAAAATACAACTTACAAAAAATTATTAATTAATTTGATGGGACACGCTCAAATTTAGGGTTGATTTATAAGTGTCCTACGGGTTAACCGGATACGGCAAAGTGGTAGGATTGTTCCTTGGGGTTGCCTGATTGAGTATTTATAGAGATATTCATTAGACAATAAAAAATACAACTTACAAAAAATTATTAATTAATTTGATGGGACACGCTCAAATTTAGGGTTGATTTATAAGTGTCCTACGGGTTAACCGGATACGGCAAAGTGGTAGGATTGTTCCTTGGGGTTGCCTGATTGAGTATTTATAGAGATATTCATTAGACAATAAAAAATACAACTTACAAAAAATTATTAATTAATTTGATGGGACACGCTCAAATTTAGGGTTGATTTATAAGTGTCCTACGGGTTAACCGGATACGGCAAAGTGGTAGGATTGTTCCTCGGACAACTATGATCATGGCTCGTATTAATCTCGTTATTCTTTTCAGGTATGAGCTTTTCGGAGACGCCCTCCTTACCTGCTCCCCCTCAGGCCGCTGGCTAGGCGACCTGCCCTTCTGCGGCGTCAACATCGCCTATCGGCGTCCTGCCAACCAGTCAACCTCAGTTCGAGGCGGGGGTGCAGGAAACGCGAATGACGGTGACGCTGCCACTGAACACGACGGGCGTCGATGCAGCGAAACGCAACAAGAAGCGTCTCCTTGGTGGCAGGTGGATTTGCTGAAGCCCTACGCGGTTAAGGTGGTGAGGGTGACTACCAGGGGGTGCTGTGGGCATCAACCCCTACAGGATTTGGAGATTAGGGTGGGCAATAGTAGTGAGTTGCAGAGGAATCCGCTCTGTGCGTGGTTTCCGGGGACAATAGGTAAGAGGAAGCTTATTATTATTATTTTGTCACCTATTCGATCAAAGGGAGCAGGCAGAGGTCCTATATAATATAGTGCAACTATAGCGCCACCATAGTTATATATTTTCTAGAACTATATGTAACAAAATTTGTGCACTTTTAGTCGGCGCGCGCTAGCCCAAAATACTCATAATTGGAGAATCCGGTATTAAAAGTGACAGATAGTTAAACTTATTTGGATTCTTCTTTTAAAAATATAACATAAAATATAATAAAATGTACACTTTATACATAAAGTATTACTCAACAAATACCGATTAAGATACAAAAAACATTTTTTTAAAATAATTACTTTGAGAGATATTTTAGGTTTATTGTCAGTGTCACTGTGACGTCACATTAGTGCTACATTTCTCTCGCTGTCTACTATAGGGCGCGAGCAGAAACGTGACTCGAGCGACCCTGACTTGCTTAAAATCAGCTGATTTGTGTGCGCATGACATTTTGCCAAGAACAATGTCACGTTGACAATCCCAATGTTTTGATTTATTTTGATTTTGAACTGCTTTAATGTTATTATTTTACAATTTTTAAGCAGTAAAACATATGAAATTAAAAATAATAAGATTTTAGCCGTTAAAAATCAAATTAAATAAAAACATTGGTCTTGTCAACGTAACATTGTCCTTGTCAAAATGACATGCGCACACAAATCAGCTGATTTCAAGCACATCAATGTCGCTCGAATCACGTGTCTGCTCGCGCCCTATAGAGCTTGTGTGAGAGAAAGATATAGCAATAGGTGTCGCCGTGACATCATGTTGACATTAGAAATCAAATGCAGTTAAACTAAAAACAATTAAGACTTTTTAATACTACGAATTGCTTCAAAAATAAAAGAACTTTCATTTAAAATAAAAAATCTGATGTGGCCAGCACATTACCTTCTGTCAGTTCCATGTATTTTGAAAAAATTTCGTACAGAAAGTTCCTTGCAAAAGATTCTGTTTCTTGTACATTACCTGCCGGCAGTTGTATGTGTTTTATACAAATTCCATACATAAATTTCCTATATTTCCAGTAAAATTATAACACAAAATACTCTGTCAATTGCAATATTTATAATAACATTAAATGTGAAAAAATGTTATTTATCATTGTTTTTTCAAGAAAGACTGTTAAAATCTTCAAATGTGGGTACTTCCGGTTGACCAATTATAACCAAAATCTAATCAGATCTTCATATGGATGTAACGAATACGAAAGAATTATAATTTTTTGGAATTGTATTAGAGTTATCGCAGAGCAAACTTTTGTCACATACACACACTCACACACATACAGACATCATCGCAAAAATAGTAAAATTGTACTCTAGGGACCCTAAAACGTGCTAATTGATTAAAAACTCATCACCAATTTTTTTGACCAAAGACAATACCTACCTTCCTTACCTAAAGGTAACGAAAGGTAAAAAATCAGAGTGCATGATCCAATTCGTTCTTGTAGTAGGTATATGCAAAAGTTGAAGTTATCTTCATATTTTACCAAAAGATAAGAGGAAAAAAATTAAAATTTTAGTCCAAATACAAAACCAAATATTTGTTTATACAGATAATTATGAGAAAAATGAATTTTTAGATATACAACTGGTAAAAAATATAATAATTCACATTGTTTCATGTGGATTTACTTTATAATGGGCCCATCCAACTTTTTTGAATTTTTTATATGCTACGAAGAATTTAAAAATAGGAATTCCGTATTTTTTGTTTTCTTAAAATTATGCTTAATAACGCCTAAAATAATTATTAAAGATTTGGCGCGAAAGTTGTGACCTTAGCGTCACTCCGTCATAAGTAGAGAGAACCGACATACGTTACCATTACTTACATGAATAGGTATAGGAGTAGTGTTAAATGATAATTTATGAAAAACTTCCAAAGTACATATTAACATAAATGAGGTAAGTAAAATTAATAATTTTTGCTCGTTTTCATAATCAGGTTAATCATTCGCTTTAATTAATGTGACTTTAAGACTTTCTTTAATATAAGGTTATTATACTCACCAAGTGCCATTATTATAATTAAAATAGTATTTAAACTATTTTCTATTTATAATTAAATACAACAATGACAGTATTGATTACAATAATCAAAGCATAGTTCATGATAAAAAGAGTAATCCAACATTTACATTCCTATTTACTAAATGATTACAACAATGACGAGTATTGAGATTACAATAATTAAAACATAAATTATAATATAAATTTATTTAAATAATTAAATTTTCTTTTGATCTTAATAAAAAATTATTCGGATATATTAAATATGTGTATGTTAGAATATGTGTAAAGACAATCACGAATTTATGAGCAAAATATGCATGGTCTACTGTATAATGACTTTTTCACAGGGTAACTGGACGACTGTAATGACGCTGACGTCACAACATGGCGATCATTTTACGCTATAAATTTTAATTACATTATTATAGGTATAAAAATACAAAATATATAGCAATTTTTATTTCGTTTTCATTTATTTATATTCAAAATTCACATGGAACATGTAATTTCTAAAAAGTCGAAGTCTTGGACGGGCCCATTGTACTTAGGACAGAAACATAATAAAAAATTGTCACTATCAGTGAAGTCATTCAAAATTATCCGCTTACAACACGTGATAAAAATTCTATATGAATATATAGCTACGTATTAAAATGACACTTAACATGAATGTCATGTATCATTTTAATGATGTCATTTATTAATTAATACCCTCGCATTAATATCATAATCAAATTGACATTATTCCATATGTATGTCCGCGAATGTATTACACATTACATCAATTAGTATTCTTCGCATTACATCACAAGCGTATTACGTTACATATATATTTTCTCAAATATCATAACTCCATCTAGTATGCTAGAAAACCATAACAAGTTGCTTGGTTACAGCACTTTGCAAAACAGTGTGAAAGTTAGAATCTTTTCACTTTTGTTTATGATTAGACTGCGATATTCATTTGTCTAGTGTGAAGAAATGTCCTGAGACATTGAATTGAGATGGTTGATAACTAGATTCGATTGTCAGATGTTATTAAATTATGATGAAATTGGAGCATAGGAAAACTCACAGAAAATCATGGGAAAACGATGTAATCAGAAAAGAAAAAAACTGATGTGGCCAACACTATACCTCCCGCCATTTAATTTTTATTAATTATTTACATATTTATTTATGCTGATAACTGTACAAAGTTCCATTCCATATAACTATGGTTCTATTTATTATTTTCTTTTTAAAACGTTACTATTAATAATTTCAAATGATTAGTTCTTTGACAGTGACATTTATCTGTCAGTTACATGCATTTGAAATCAGAACTGTGTAACCAAGGAGTTGTGTTTGTTTAAAGAGTAGGTCCGGGTTTTATATTATAGATAATTTTTAATTTTTATAATAACATATTTCTCGAAAAAATAACATTTAAAGGTATTTCTTGGCGAAAAACTATTTTGAGCTTCAAGTAAAGTGCCATATCCGGTTATCTGATTTATACCAAAATCTAATGGCTTCTTTCTACATTAGAATAACGGATAAATACAAGGTTTCAAAATTTTCTGAATGATAGTATTTGAGTTAGAGTCAATGCTCATTTAGCAAAATCTCTATATGCGATTTTTAGTACGATCCCTATACCTCCCTTCCAAGGGTAGCGGAAGTTAAAAAATCTGTCCAACACAACACCTCCCGCTATTTAATTTTCATTAATTTAAATATATATATATATATACTTACATATTTAGTTATACTAGAAACTGTATTAAAATCCATTCCATATAACTATGGTTCTATTTAGTATTTTCTTTTTAAAACGTTGCTATTATAATTTGAAATGATTAATTCTTTGACAGTGACATTTATCTGTAAGTTACATACATCTGAACTGTGTAACCAAGGAGTTGTGTGTGTTTAAAGAGTAGGCTTCTCGAAAAATAACATTTAAAGATATTTTTCGGAGAAAAACTATTTTGAGCTTCAAATAAAGTGCCATATCCGGTTATCTGATTTATACCAAAATTTAATGGCTTCTTTCCATATTAGAATAACGGAAAAATACAAGGTTTCAAAATTTTCTGAATGATAATATTTGAGTTAAAGTAAAAGTGTTAAAATTGTATTCTAGGACCTTAAAATATGCTCATTTACCAAAATCTCCATTTTTAGCACGATCCCTATACCTCCCTTACCAAGGGTAGCGGGAGTTAAAAAATCACATTTTGAAAAGTAATATTTTTAGTAATTAATTCTTTAGAAAGATTATTTTCGTCTTTAATATAGATAAATGCACTAATTAACTCTTCTATATCTGGTAATTAATTTTCATTGTTGCCAAAAATACCACGAAACAAATTAAAAGTTAAAAGCGTTTTGATGGCCGTCCATGATCCAATTTTTTCCTTTTCATAAACCTTACACTAATGGACTGATGTCCACACCCACAGACCTACACCCGTGGATCACGCAAGAAAGCAGAAGTCAATTGTCAATTAACAAAGAAGCGACAATACATCTTCATTTGTCAGAGGCATTTCACTTTGAGATAATAACAGTGTATTGTTAAAGAAAGATAAACATTTCTGAAATTTAATTTGTGAAAATTTATGGTCTTAGTCACGTTTTAAATTGTGCAGTTTATTTTTGTAACGTTCCGGTCTAAAGAGTTGCTATATCACGATTTGGAAATGGTTAGCAAATAAATGTAAAATACAAACATTACGAAAATTTTGTTGTTTAAATGCAATTAAATTAAATGAACAAAAAGCAAAACCAAAAAAGTACACAGGAAGAAAATGGACCATTTTTTTTATCCTACATTAGATTGCATTTTAGCAATGCATTGTTTATTCAGAAGAAATGCGTAGGTCACTAGATACCAGAAAAATAACTTTAAAAATGTTGCAGTTTTGTGAAATTATTCTAGATTTTGATTTGCACTTTTTTGGGCACTTTTTTAAGCTATTACGAATGCGATACTCATTTTTTATCCCTACTGAATACGAATATATCCAAGTTTCGTCTCCTGTAACAATGTTGTATACGGATTTTGAACGTCCTCGATCGAATTTTTTCAACATTTCCTGACACCAATCAACACGAGCCTTTTTTGCGCTTCTATCAAATTATGCGGAATCCATCTAGAACAAATCTTTCTCACACCTAAGTGTTCATGCAAAATCGATTGTATTGCAGTCTAAGGCTAAGAGACGCCTTTATCTGTCTGTAAGTCACATGCCGATCTTCTTTAATCATGTTGCGCACCGCATCGATGTTTCTCGGAATGACAACCGATTTTGGCCGACCTTCTCGACTTTCATCACTGATGGACGCACGATTTTGAAATGGTTAGCAAATAAATGTAAAATACAAACATTACGAAAATTTTGTTGTTTAAATGCAATTAAATTAAATGAACAAAAAGCAAAACCAAAAAAGTACACAGGAAGAAAATGGACCATTTTTTTTGACCTACATTAGATTGCAATTTTATCAATGCATTGTTTATTCAGAAGAAATGCGTAGGTCACTAGATACCAGAAAAATAACTTTAAAAATGTTGCAGTTTTGTGAAATTATTCTAGATTTTGATTTGCACTTTTTTGGGCACTTTTTTAAGCTATTACGAATGCGATACTCATTTTTTATCCCTACTGGATTTCAAGCTACAGTGTTTACTAATCTTACAATTTCATGTTTGATAATTCAATAAATAAACCGATAAGTATCGTCTTTTAGATTTTTGTACACATAGTCTGCCATTGAACAAAATTTAAAGTTTTATTTAAAATGTTTTAAAAACAATGCTGTTAACAAAAACGAAAATAAAAGTGGCCGTTTTCATTGCATCTGAGTGTATAATTAAATAAACAAAAACAAAACCAAAAAATCTGATGTGGCCAACACAATACCTCCCGCTATTTAATTTTTATTAATTTAAAAATACATACATACATATTTAGTTATGCTGGAAACTGTAGTAAGATCCATTCCATATAACTATAGTTCTATTTACTATTTTCTTTTTAAAACGTTACTATTATTAATTTGAAATGATTAGTTCTTTGACAGTGACATTTATCTGTCAGTTACATACATTTGAGATATGAACTGTGTAACCAAGAAGTTGTAGAAGTTTAAAGCGAAGACTCCAGGGGATTTAAATTATAGATGATTTTATAAATTTATCCATAAAATCTATAGAAAAAGTATTTATGCAAATCTGTAAAAAAGTTATTAATCTTTAAGTTTTATAAAAACACAAATTTCGCAAAAATAACATTTGAAGGTATTTTTCGAAGAAAAACTATTTCGAGCTTCAAGTAAAGTACCATTTTCGGTTATCTAATTTACACCAAAATCTACTGCATGGCTTCTTCCCATATTAGAATAAGGTAGAAATACAAGGTTTCAAAATTTTCTGAATGATAGTATTTGAGTTAGATTGGAGGATTCACACATACATACACATAGACATCATTGTGAAAATGTTAAAATTGGATTCTAGGGAACTTAAAACGTTGTCATTTATAGTATGACCAGCGAATGAAAGTTGACGTTTAGATTATTTATTAAATGTGGTTTCTTTTGAAAACATTTCCCTATATTTGATTTGAAAGGAAACTGACCCTTATGTATTCCGTTACAGAAGATTAGAATTGTACTCAATACCAGGAGGCATTTAAAATGACATTAGCAACAGGATTCAGGGATGTATTTAAAAAAATTAATACAGCAAATTCTAGTTCGTTTGTCTTAGGTGTAAGCAACACTCGAGTCGGAATTACTGTTAGATGAAATTAAAAATAATCCTATTTTATAGAATTGCCAAACTAAATAGTTTAAAGATCAAAATATTTTGTTATAATCAACATAAATGAAAAATGTTTAAAATATTTTAAACGCACCCCTGTTTCAATATTCAATTACCCTAGTCGGCCATCTATTTTCAGCTAGACATAGTAATGTATTTCTGTGCTTTCATAGTCCAGTATTTAAGTGGGTTTCAAAAGAAACCACATCTATAAAATAATTTAAACGTCAACTTTCATTCGCTAGTCATACCATACCAAAATCTCGATATGCGATTTATAGCACGATCCCTATACCTCCCTTACCAAGGGCAGCGGGAGGTAAAAAGCAGTTTTTATCATTGTTTTAAATTTTGTTTTATACTTTCTATTTCAGACGAGGGCGTAACCAAAACATTCACATGTGCCCGTCCTCTGATTGGTCAACATGTCTTCCTGCAGCTCGTTGGTGTGGAAGGGTCTTTATCTTTATGCGAAGTAGAAGTGTTTACAACCGACGGTACGTATAATCAAAAAAATCAACATTAAAAATAAAAAATTAAATGTTCTTTCTCACTGACTCGAAACTCAAACTACCACAGGAAATCCGGAGGTCAGATGGGAGATATCTACTTCCGGTGTAGTCAGCGTGAATTTTAAAACCCTTAGGAAGGCGCGACCCTTTCGAATTTGACCTAGTTTTATTTTTAAATTCGTTAAAAGTTAAAAGTAAGGAAAGTGCAAGTTACGAAATGAAGTTCGTGAACCATGTATTTAAAGATTTCAACAATAGTTAATAAATATCTACAGATACTAGATTAAAATCTTATTGTCTGTAGATAACTGATTTTGGAACGGTAATTACGAAATATAAACATGGTAATTGTAATTGATATATGTACTTATTTACATATTTGTTGCAAAATATATGTATAGATTCGTACGAGGGTTGCCTTTTAAGTTTTTAGAAAAAGTGAAACAGAAACGAACAAGTTCGAAACAAAGTATTTTATTGCTTTTCGAAATATTCGCCTTTAATGTCTATACATTTTTGCATACGCTCAAACCAATTCTGGAAACATTTTCTCCACTCTGAAGCTGATATCGTAGAAACATGGTTTTGAAAGTCTTCAATAGCTTTTTGAGGTGATGAAAATCGCTGTCCATGCATCTTTTGTTTGACAGTGGGGAGCAAGAAAAAGTCATTAGGGGATAAATCGGGTGAATACGGGCAATGAGCCATTAATTCGACGTTTTTCTCCTTCAAATATTCAATTGTTTGACGTGCTTTATGGAAGCTGGCATTGTCGTGATGAAGAATGATGCGACTTTTTTTTGTTTTTCTTTATTTCATCGACGACCGTTGGCAAACAAATTGTTGTATACTATTCAGCATTAACACTTCTTCGATCCTCTAAAGAAATGGATGCGACGTGTCCAGTACAACCGAACAAACAAGCGATTATTTTCTTGGAAGTGCTCCGTGAATGAACAGCCGTCAGGTGCATTCACAAATGAAAATTAGGTTTAGATTTATGGTTTATACTTTAGATTTAAAGACTTTGGTCGCATATTATGTAATGACTCCATTCACACTTCAGAATTTAGGGTCTCTAAATCCAAATCATAAAGCTAAACATTGCAAGGTCCAAACTTTAGGTTTATGATTTAGTTTGACGTCACAAACTACACCAATGAGAACGAGTCTGAAATTATATAGATATATACACCCATCTTTATTTAGTAACCACTTGGTGGATTCGGCTTTTTAAACAAATGCGAGAAGAACATGAGACTGTCATAACTTAATTGCTGAAATGTAACCAATAATGCCAAGCGAATGACAGTTTCACGGCTCACAGGTGACTTATTGAGTACTGCTCTACCGATTTAATCTTGTTTTTGAAGCATTTACACAGATGTCTGTACATATCAAAACTAATTTTCAGGTAATTTAAACTTATATTTATGAATGACTTACTAAAAACCTAAACAAAAACCATAAACCTAATTTTCATTTGTGAATGCACCTTCAGTGGGATTGAGTTCATCGTCAAACACCCAAACAGTAGACTGTTGTTTGCTTTCAGGTTCATACGAATATATCCAAGTTTCGTCTCCTGTGACAATGTTGTATACGGATTTTGAACGTCCTCGGTCGAATTTTTTCAACATTTCCTGACACCAATCAACACAAGCCTTTTTTGCGCTTCGGTCAAATTATGCGGAATCTATCTAGAACAAATCTTTGTCACACCTAAATGTTCATGCAAAATCGATTGTATTGCAGTCTGGGATATGCTAAGAGACGCCTCTATCTGTCTGTAAGTCACATGCCGATCTTCTTTAATCATGTTGCGCACAGCATCGATGTTTCTCGGAATGACAACCGATTTTGGCCGACCTTCTCGACTTTCATCACTGATGGACGCACGACCACGACGAAATTCTGAAAACCAAAAGTTGCACGAAGCGATTCTATGCATTGTTGTTGAGTAAAGCCTTTTTTAAAATCATAAAAAATCATCCTACGCAAACCTTCACGAGTGATATCCATTTTTGCACAAACTTGCTTCTTTTAAACGTTTACTATCAACAACCTACTCCGTCAATTTCTAAGTTGCCATTGGCTTCGCAATAACGCAATATGCCCACCCAAATTATTCACGCAACATACTCACCCAAACTGCCCACACAGCATACCCACCCAAACTGTCCACGCAACTTGCCTACCTAAACTGCCCACGCAACATGCCCACCCAATCTGCCCACGCAACATGCCCACCCAAAATACCTACGCAAAATGCCAACGCAACATGCCCACTCAAACTGCCCACGCAACGTACCCTCCCAAACTGCCCACGTAACATGTCCGCCTAAACTGCCTAAACAACAATCTGCGAGTTGAACTTTTATAAAAACAAACGTCAATGTTCACAAATTCAGTGATGCCACAACTCATTAACGTCATCTATTGTTCGATTGTAAAAACTTAAAAGGCAACACTCTTATGCCAATCATCATTTATATGATTGATTCTTCCTCTTTCTAGAGTTTTCCGTCGATCGTTGTTATCCGCCATCTAGTCCAACATCCCTCGAGCTTTCATCTTTCTCGAGGATATGCTACGAATGGGGTGTAGGACGTGGTGGAAGCTTCACCGAAGCTAGAGCGGCCTGCAAGGCCCATGGAGGAGATCTTCTGCATTTGCCTAACAGTGCCGCAGCACATTATGTCAGAGCGGAACTTCAGAGGAGAAAACCGAGTCTCAAGACACAGTTAGTGTGGATTGGAGCAGTCAGGGAACCCGGAGAGAGCAATATTTGGAGATGGGTGAACGGTAAGAGACAGTTTAATTTTTTTTTTCCTATACTTATGTATACAGGCTGCAAATGAAATAAGTACATTAAATTTAACCAGTAATATAACTCGTCGAGAGCAACAATATTTCCTAATAACTTCTTCTCGAAATCGCATATTTTTTTAGCATTAAATAAGTAAATAAGGGATTACAGTTCAATCGAATTAAGAGAAATTAGTAAAAATAGTGAAAGTATATGCTTAATAATGAATATTAATAAAGAAATAAAATGATATAATTGAAATACTTCGGAAATAAGGGGTTTTTTGTTTTAGCAGCTCGTCACTCATATAAAATACATATATGTTATTTTGATTGGCGACTCAAAGACCACCTATAAATATATAACGAATATCGAGTTAGGGGCGGGGCCTACTACCAATGTAAATAGAGAAATTCAAATAGCGGAGGCGTGGCTATCAGTCCAGAAGTACAATTCTCAAACAGTTTTTATTTGAATATAAATATTTTGCATTAAACTCAGTAATTTAAATACATTTCCAATTATAAATCATGTCGACTTATACAGTATAATAATATTCATTTATTTTTTATAAATATAATTTAGAAATAGCATATATTTCAAGAACATTTAGGAAGAAAATAGTTTGATATAAAAACTTATATACGTGACGTCACATTTATATTCTCAAATTTCGGAGGACTATAACTCGCTTATTAAAAGGAATTTTTTCACCGGATTTTCACCGACAGTCTTAGTTTTACTTGTACGCTCAGATGAAATTATATAAAAAAAAAAAATGGTGGAATCCCCTATTGACGAGTCGTTCCACATATTTTTCTAATAATTTAATGCAGTAGCAGTAGCTATTGTTTTAGCAATTAACAGTCTTGTCAGTTGTTGCAATAAAATATTGACATTAGTAATAAACTTGTTTATAAGGTAAAATTCTGGCAAAATGCTTATGTTTACGAATAACGGATACACAGACATTGTAAATGGTGAAGTTCTCAAAGCCAACCAATTTACATGAAAATCATCCTCTTCCTAATATTCGCACATTTATGTTGTACAACATACAATATCTACGATATTTTAATAGTATGCAGTGCCACATATGACAATTTGGAATATCTTAAAAGAGCAACAGTTACATCCATACTATGTGCAAAAATTTCATTGTTTCCAGCACTCCAATTTTGCGAATGGGTTATATTGTTCAGTTTTAGGGCTGGATTTATTAGAGAAAGTGTCTTTAATAATGCACAATACACTTATCTGGACACAAAAATCCTCATACTGTAAGAAGGAAACACAATTTTCAACAAAAAATATCATTAATTGTTTGGGCGGGAATAAATTGATGAGTCATTGGTCCTCATATAATCCCACCTCGTTTAAATGGGCAAGAGTATGTGCTTAATTTTTTTGAATAACGTATTTAAACTATTATGATTTGCCGTGGTGACACACGAAAACGCAGCTCATAACCAAGTTATGCTTTTCCTCCTCTTTCTCTATTCACACAAGTTCAGAAACCTGTTTTAATACACAATTTTATAATTTTGTTATCCAAAATTTAAGTTTCTTTATTTTAAAAATTGTACTATTACGAATTTATTAATAATAAATTATTTACAAAAATAACAACAAATTATTATTAGTTTTTTATTACTATGAAAAATATTGCATAACCTTTCATTTAAAATAGTTTAAAAAAAATGTGAAACCGGCTAATTATCTCGTACAATTAGAAAGTAAAGCTAGTACGACTGAGAGCAGAACTGTGATGGGTGATCGTAGATAAATTATAAACATATTGTTTTGAATGTTATGCACTTGTTTTACCATAATTGTTTTAGGAAATAAACAAGTCTAACGGTAATTTTATTACCTCAGTAGTTGTTATACTAAATAACAAACAATACTTAAACTAAAATAACTTTATGATCATGCCTCTAGCAATATACTCATAGGCATAGGTATAAAATACAAACATATTTAAAAATATTCCAAACTAGAAAGTAATAGATAATATTATATCAATCAACATGTAACAATAATTAATATCTCCAATATTTATTTTGATAATATATGTCAAAAGAGAAATCATTTTAATTTTTATAATTTTCATTCTCATTATTATTTATTACAGAATTCACAATACCCAAAAACAACAGAATACGCAGTAGATTTCTTTTATTTTAATTAAAATAAAAACCCGTATTACAATAGAGAAAAGGAGAAAGATTCCCATCTCCAATAAAATCACGGCGATTTTCTTTGTCGACCGAAGACCACACATGTTTGTGTGAAAACGTGAAAACTCTGAGAACTTAATTGACCCTGTTTATTAATTGCTTAGTGCGATTATGGCTTCGGGTTGACAATGATAGAAAGTGGATACTATGCTGGCGATTGGTTGATTCTGGTATACTTTAATTATTTAAAAATCGAACGAAAAATGTCAATTATTATTGAATGTTTGACGTCTGAGTTAAAATATTAATTATAAAACTTACATTTTTGTTGAAGTCCTGTCGCCTCCAGAAGTCCTTGTGGAACACCAAACGCGCACTCCTGTAAAATAAAATATATATCTTGTATAATTTGTCAAAGATAACATAAAGTTATTATAATATTACACTTATTATATCTTCTTTGTTAAATAATAAACAAAAACAATTGTTTCAACAATTTTCACTTTTTAAAAATTGCTAATATTGCGAAATGGGAAGTGCAAATGTGAACTCTTATTTTGTGAGAATTTTTCTTGTGTCACCTTTTCCTTGTTTTTTTCCGATTTTTATCTAATTTCGCGTTCATTAGACTTTTACTTTGCGCCATAATTTTTTTGAAAGTTGGCAAAATTGAAGCAGGAAAGTACTATACTTAAAGAAACTTGTTGTAATTTCCTGAATTCAAGATTTGGTTTTGAATTAATTACAATTTTGTAAAAACTAAAGAACTAATTATATATTTGAAATTCTAATTATTGAAATGTATCCGTGAGAAATTAAATTTCCTTTAAAAATTAACGCTACTTACATATAAAGACATGTAAGTTTTTGTTATTGTTATAAATAATTTAATGAGGTACAAATTTATACAAAGTAGTTATAAATGTCATATTTTATCCTTGATTTAATATATTTAAATATAAATATATATACAGGACTGTTTATTTTAAATGGGTCACCATTGTTATCTTGAGAACTATAAGAGCTACAAAGATGGTTAAATGGGCAAACAATTTCTATTTCACAAGACAAATTTAATTAAAAGAAAAATATATTTTATGGGCCAATGGTTCAAAATACGGGGCATAACTTTTTAATTTTAAATGAGAACATATATTTTTATTTGCTCATTTGTTAGAGAATTTAATTCAAAATTCAGTGATATCATATTTTTATACCCTTAGATTTGAGAAAAATGCATGTAAAGTTTTATACAAATTTGATTAAAATATGGCTATAATAAGAGTTCCACGAATGGAAAAAATGACTACATGTTATTTTTATTTTGAATTAGAGAAGTGAATGTTTTGTTCTTGTAAGTGATCATAAATGTCAACGTAAACAATTAGGCAATCCAACATGACGTCATAAGTGGAGAGCAGGTGTGATTTTAACCACACTTTTGAATATTTTTAAAAATTATTTATGTATATATCTTATTAATTTGATAGAAATCGAGGAATTTTGATACAAATTATTCATAAAATTAAACCATAATTTTTTCCATGGCTCTATCATTGAGTAAAATATGTATGCAATTTATTTCTGACAGCTGCCCTCTACTAAATTCATTTGTTGTGGATTGCTCTATATATTCATGTATTTCTTTCATGGCAATCTAATTCTATGTTAAAAATATTAACACGTATTAGTTTTCTCCATTCATGGCACTCTTATTATAGCCATATTTTAATCAAATTAATATGAAACTTTACATGCATTTTTCTCCAAAAAATCATTATGTAAAGGAATAAAAATATTATATCTCTGTATTCAGAATTAAATTCTCTGACGAATGAGCAAAAAATATATAACCTCACTTAAAATTTAAAAGTTAGGTCCAGTATCTTGAGAACCACTGGTCCAAAAAAATAATCTCTTATAGTTCTCGAGATAGCAATGGTGGCTCATTTAAAATGAACACCCTGTATATATATATATATATATATATATATATATATATATATATATACAGGGTGTAAATGAAATAACTGCATTAAATTTAACCAGTAATGTACCTCGACGAGAGCAACAATATTTCTTAATAACTTTTTTTTCTAAGTCTTTTAGATTTTGAGTTAAAATTCTTTAAAGATTTGTTGCATATTCCGTTACCCGCCTATGGAGAACAAAGAGACAAATGGCTGCGCTGCCGTATTCAAGTGAGATACAAACAGCTCAAAAATTCTCGGTTATCGGTTATACTTACAGTCACAGTCATTAATAAACGAATCAAGGGAAATAACATTATTATTAATTAATACGTAATAGTACAATTTTTAAAATAAATAAATTTAAATATTGGATAACAAAAGTATAAAGTTGTGTATTGAACCAGGTTTTTAATCACGTGAATAGTGGAAGACAAGGAGAAACGAGGTAACGAGACGAAGACCTAAAGCATAGTTATTAGGTTATGAGATGGTTATTTATTGTCGACAAATCATAATAGTTTAAATTCGTTATTCAAAAAATGTAAGTACAAACTTTTGTCCATTTAAAAGAAGTACATGAGTACCAATAATTAGTCGTCCATTTATTGTTCCCCAAACATTTTTTAATGAAAATTTTTACAGCATTTTCGTCTGTCAAGATGTGTATTGTGCATAATAAATACACCTTCCCAAGTAAATTCAGTCTCATAAATGAACATTATGAGCCATTCCCAAAATTGAAGTCTGTTATGTGCTGAAAACATTGAACTTTTTGCACATGGTATGGATACAACTGTTTCTTTTTTAAAAATTGTTATATGTGACACTTCGTATTGTGATAAAGATGTACAAGATTAACAAATGTGCGAATATTAAGAACAGAATGATTTGGTGATGATTTGGAAACGCTCCGTGTAAATGCGTTGGCAACTCCATGACACTGTCTTTATATGAACCGTGGTGTCAAGTAAAATGTAGTACAGATACGAGTAAAAAATAAATAAATAAACCATAGGTAAGTAATTACAATGTCTGTGTACTCGCATTTTGACAGAATTTTACCTTATAAACAAGTTTATTACTAATGTCAAAATTTAATTGCAACAATTGACAGGACTGTCAATTGCTAAAACAAAATTTTTCATAGCTATTGCTGCTGCATTCAATTATCACAAAAATATTTGGAACGACTCGTCAATTTACGGGGTGGTAAAAATGCTAAAAAAATATGCGATTTCGAGAAAAAGTTATTAAGAAATATTGTTGGTCTCAATGAGTTATACTACTGGTCAAATTTAATGCACTTATTTCATTTACACCCTGTACATATATATATATATATATATATATATATATATATATATATATATATATATATATATATATATATATATATATATATATATATATATTCAATAGGGGATTACAACTCAATCGAATTAAGAGAAATTAGTAAAAAATAGTAAAAGTATATGCTTAATAATGAATATTAATAAAGAAATAAAATGACATAATTGAAATATTTCGGAAATAAGGGGGTTTTTGTTTTAGCAGCTCGTCACTCATATGAAATCCATATATATTATTTTGATTGGCGACTCAAAGACCATCTATAAATATAAACGAATACGAGTTAGGGGCGGAGCCTACTACCAATGGAAGTAGAGAAATTCATATAGTGGAGGCGTGCCTATCAGTCCAGTAGTGCAATTCTCAAACAGTTTTTATTTGAATATAAATATTTTGCATTAAACTTAATAATTTAAATACATTTCCAATTATAAATCATGTCGACTTATACAGTATAATAATATTCATTTATTTTTTATAAATATAATTTAGAAATAGCATATATTTCAAGAACATTTAGGAAGAAAATAGTTTGATATAAAAACTTATATACGTGACGTCACAGCTATATTTTCAAATTTCGGAGGACTATAACTCGCTTGTTAATAGGAATTTTTTCACCGGATTTTCACCGACAGTCTTAATTTTATTTATACGTTCAGATGAAATTATAAAAAAAATGGTGGAATCCCCTATTATATTGCAGAGCCTAGAGCAAAATTTTTACATAATATTTATGTAACAAGATTTGAACCTTGGACTACTCCTTGAACAAAAAAAAAAAAAAAAAAATGAGGGTACAAGGTTTTCGTCTAAAGAAAGATCATATGTTTTCCGCATACGGTAACACATGTCCCAAAGCTTTACTGGGCTATTTTGGATGGGATAATGTGGACCATTCACCACACAACCCCGATCTGATACCGTCTGATTTTCATCTCTTACTTCATTTACAAAAGAATGTAACAGGAAAAAAAATAAAGACGAAGATAAGGGAAAAGAGTACGTGGAACGTTGGATAAGGGAGCAAGCGGCAAGCCAGATGAAAATGTATAAAAATAACGGGGATTTTTAATTTTATGACAGCCCTAGTAATATTCTAAAAAATATTAACCATGTGTTTGTTATTTTGTATTCTATTATGCTGTTATTGTGCCTCGCCCTATAAGGGTATTCTGTTTTATGGAAAGTCAATGATCAGTGATTACGAATCGCCTACGGCTCGAATTGATATTGGGATCAAATGTCAAACTAGGGAAAGTGGGTTACGTTTATAATTTTTATTTTGCTGTGAACTTATACGTACAAACCTATGTTTAAAACGAGGTTTAAAAGGAAAATGAAACTATGACTTGAATAATAATCATTAAATAATTTCACTATAGTTACACTCATATACGCTCCTCACATATTAATTATAATTGAAATTAATTATGTTCGTTGCAAAATTAATGTCGATTTAAATATATTTTATTTTTGTTTAGGGGAAGAAATTACGCGTCCCGAATGGGGAAAGGACCAACCGAATAATTACAATGGAGAACAAAACTGCGTCGTTTTAGACGGTGGAAGAAGTTGGCTCTGGAATGATGTTGGGTGCAATTTAGACTATTTACATTGGATTTGTCAACATGGTACGTATTTATATTAATCAAGTTTGGATGGGTGAAGTTATATTTGGGAAAAAATATTACGAAAAAAATTGTTATACATAGTTGATTTCTACCTTTCTAATTTAGCGTAAGCGATACTGTACCAAATCAATCAAGTGTAAAGTCTGGTATTTACATAAATTTCTGTTAAAAAAATTGTTAAAGGTTAATATATACTTTCACATTTAATTGTTAAATATCAACAAAATAAATGATTATTTTATAATAAGATGAATTTGTCTATAAAGTTCGACCTTGTTTTTTCGCTGTGGGAAAAAAATTACCGATTTTTTAAAATAGAAAGCTGCATAAAATAAAAAACGATGAGAATATATAAGTAAATAAATTCAAGAAGAAATAAATTATATATTTATGTATCTGCAAGCACTGTTCAAAAATATTTTCTCTATACTTTATTTCACGTAAAAAAATAGTGATGAGAAGATAAGTGCAGTTTGATTTTCTCATCACTACTTTCTTACGTGAAACGAAGTATAGTTCGAAATAGACGATTTTTGACATTTTATTATTTGGAATTGGTATGACTGAATATAGCCAAATATTTAGGCAACTGACAAAATAAAAAATATAAAATACTGTCACCAATTTATCTATTCTATCAAAAGACAGAAATTGTCAATTATTTTATGAAAGCCGAAACAACGAAAATATGATAACACAACGAAGTATAATATGTATATATAAAGAGTGGACAAGAGGTTAGAAAAAACGTCACCCATAATTAATTAGTTTACATGCAGTTTTTAAAACCGTTTTCAAAATTATAAACGTTTTTAACACAGTTTTAAAAACTGCATATAAACTCAGTATATATAACAGGCAAGTGAAGAGAGAGATAGATATAGGTAGGCCGTGTTTAACACACAACATATACAATTGTAAAGGAAATCATAAATTATTTTATATACGACGTAGTATAATTTCGTGATTCATACTGTAAAAAAATGAAATTAAATATGTCTTATTTATATTAATATCTCGAAATTTCCATTCTTTTATAATGTCCTCTTTATTCACAAACATAATCTTTCACGTTTAAAAGTTTGTCTTTTCATGATATAACCCAACGACATTTATTTAGCATTTCCCCATTTATAGGGACTAAAAATAAAGACACTTTATCGCCACAACTCTTAAACCCACTCTTGCAGTTTGACACAAAACACTTTCTTCCCATTTTATAATTTCACATCGTCCTGTCGGTTGTCAGCCACCCCCGGCCATGTTGGCCTGCCTCTACCTTTCTCTCTCTACCCTCTCTGTCTTTCACGTTACATTTTAGGAGACACTTTTCAGTAGCGACTTGATATGATTATTATAGTTCGTGGATAACAGAATGTTATTTGAACACTCATCGAAATGCCTTCTATAACTTAATATATGAAACTACCTATTCGTATCTATTTTTAATTGAATATTTTAGCTCCATCATCTTGTGGTAGTCCAGACAAGCTTCTAAACACAACTATCGAAGGATCCGACTATAGTATAGGACGAAGCATCAAATACAATTGTCCTGAAGGCCACAAACTAGAAGGAGATGAAGATAGAAAATGTGGCAAAGAAGGATTTTGGTCTGGGCAAGCACCAACTTGCAAATGTAACCCTTTATACACCATTATTAAGTACCATATTAATTTTTTTTTGTTTAGTTGTGGATTGTGGCCCACTGACTCCACTTGATCATGGCACCATTTCCCTTGTCTCCAATCGCACCACTTATGGTGCAGTCGCCATTTACAACTGTCACGAAAATTATACCCTAGCGGGATCAGAAAGAAGAGAATGTTCTGGGGAAGGAACATGGAGTGGAGATGCCCCCACTTGCCAGTACGATTGGTGCCCAGAACCACCTCAAACCAACGGGGCAGTGGTGACAGTCAGTGGACGAAGAGCTGGTTCCACGGCTGTATATACGTGCAAAAATGGTTACATATTATTCGGACAATCCGTAAGAATTAAAATTTTCCGAAAACTTATGTTATTATGGTATTGAATATACCATAATTTTTGCATTTTTTTTTGTAGGTCCTTTCTTGTGGATTAGGTGGTGATTGGTCCGGAAAAGCCCCCACTTGTAAATACGTTGACTGTGGAGCCCCACCCAATACAGATAATGGTCGATACATCCTTCAAAATGGTACAACAACTTATGGTAGTATGGTTGAATATTCCTGCTCGCAAGATTATTGGTTGGATGGTACCAGATTGCAACAATGTACCAGAGAAGGAAAATGGTCGGCTGATACGCCATCTTGTGAACGTAATAATATACTCCTAATGGGCCCTATTCTGTAACTCGGTGGTTAATTTTAACCACTGGTTATATATTGATTTGACAACTAAAAATCCCTTTTTTGTTATATATCAACACACGTGATTGGTGAAAAAATTTAACCAGTGGTTAAAAATTAACCACTGAGTTACAGAATAGGCCCCAATAAATGGTACAATTGGTATATAATTTGGTTTTTTAGTGATTACGTGTGAAGAACCAGAAGTACCAACTGGTAGTTTTGTGGTTGGGTATGATTTTAATGTCCATTCAACTATTGAGTACCACTGTGAAGTGGGGCACGTATTAAGAGGAGAAGCGATACATACATGTACCAGTGATGGGGAATGGAGTGGGGATACACCATCTTGTGAATGTAAATATCCGAAAAATATGCACTACAATAATAGTTATTTATGATACAAGTGTTATAAGTAAACTTTTTTTGAACGAAATAAACACTACAAACACTATTTTTATCTCCCGCTACCCTTGGTAAGGGAGGCATAGGGATCGTGCTAAAAATCGCATATAGAGATTTTGGTAAATGACCACGTTTTAAGGTCCCTAGGATTCAATTTTAACAATTTCACGATGCTGAGCTACGCACCTTCTAGCTTTAGTATACCGGGTGTCTTAGGCCAACCGACACATGGAGGATTAACATGGAAAATCAGTAAATTGTGAATATTATCTCCTAGGCACAGTCAGTCGATTGGACTCGGGACTTATACGACAGTATTCCATGCAGAACTGTACGCAATTTTAACCTGCGCCAAATTACTACTAGAGAGCCACTTTAGCAACAGAAGAATCTCTATAGTAACAGAGAGCCAAGCGGCACTAAAAGCATTAGAATCCTGTGAGACAGAATCTGGACTTGTTCTAGAGTGCATCCACAGATTAAATGCGCTAGGAGCGAGGAACAAATTGAAATTAATATGGGTACCCGGGCATTCAGAGATCGAAGGAAACCAGGTAGCAGATAGTCTGGCTAAGAAGGGGACAAGTTTTCTTTTCACAGGACCAGAACCAGCTTTCGGAATCTTAGCGGAGACAGTTAAGCTGGAAATAAAAACATTCACATTCACAATCACTGGTTGGAGTCACCAGGGCAGAGACACTCAAAGCTCTTCCTAAATGAACCAACCAAGAAGAAAACGGAACGTTTACTCCTAATGAGCAAACAAGACGTTAGATTAATAACAGGACTCCTAACAGGACACTGCCTACTAAACAAACACCTACACACGATGGGACTAACACAAGAACCAACATGCAGGGAGTGTGGTGAAGAGGAAGAAACTCCTCAGCACCTTATATGCCACTGTGAAGCCTTTACGAGCAGCAGATATAATATCCTGGGGGCAGAAAAGATACAGCAGGATATGCTAAAAGATTTAGATCTGAAGAAAACCCTGGAGTTTAGAAGGAATTAAGAAAAATTATCGAATTTCCAGGATTGTTGTTCATATCTCGGAAAAAATAGTTCCCACGCAACGGTCTGATAGCATAATTGTAGCGTTTGCGCTTGGTAATAAACAAAATTCGAAGAATCGGGTTCGGAACCTGCCGACAGCAAATATTTTTTTAATTTTTACTTTTCAAAATAATTTCTAATCTATATGTTTTTAATCTTTTATTGATATTTAATGATATAAACATTCTTTCAAGCATAAATTATATTTTGTAAAATCTGAATCACACTGATTACAACAAATATTTTTGGATTTGTTTAAATGGACCAATAAATTGGTCTGCAAGATCTCTTGCCCCTTAGATTCCTTCTTTAGGGTCATTTAAAATCAAAAATTTACGGTCATTATGTATTGACCATTTTAGAAGATCTTAAAGCGGCAATAAGGAATGACTGCAGCGTTATTTCAAATCGGCATCAGCTAAGCAAAGTGAGACAACAATGTTATGATCGTCTCGGATTTTGCTTAGTACAAAATGGCAAATCATTTTGAATTATTGTTGTATTTTTTAATTCTTACTGCTATAATAAGTGCGATTTATATTTTATAAAATAAATAAGCTGTGTTACGCATAACGTATCCATTTTTTAAAATATCAATGAAAGATTTAAAACATATTAATAATAAAAATTATATTGAAAAGTGAAAATTAAAAATGGGGTCTCGTGGCCGCGTGCCTGAGTGTCAGGTCGCGAATCTGGGGAGCCGAGTTTGATCCCGACCGACGCCAAATATTCCAAATTTTAAATGGCACAAAATTGACCCCTGTGGTGCACTCTCGACGCCAGTAATGAGTGCCCGTGAGGTGACGCCTGGTAAGCGCCCGCACGGTGCAAATATTTCATCATTACCGATATCTGTATACAAAGCAGATTGGCACTCGGGCACACTCAGCAATGGGTACCAAGCAGTGATGATATATTTATTTATTTTATTTAAAATTACAAAATAAGTTTTGCTACTGACTGGTTCTGAACCCGTCTCTCCGAATTTTGTTTATTACCAAGCTCACACGATACCACCGTATCAGAAATGTTGCTTGGAAACTATTTTTTTCAGAATATGAGGAACATTCCCGGATATTCTACAATTTTTCTTAATTTCTTTTAATATTACACATGTAACTTGACTGATATGAAATGCAATCCATGGAATTACACTGGGGAGATACTATTCACAATAAACTGATTTTCCATGTTAATCCCCCATGTGTCGGTTGGCCTAAAACACCCTGTATAATAAACTATATTAATTTATTTTACTTTTTGTAGACATTGATTGTGGTCGCGTCCCCACCATGCTATACGGCAGCGCCGAATACACAAATGGCACCACTTATTTGGGCAGCGAAATCACATATAGTTGTGTGCATAATTACCGATTATCTGGGGTACCTAAACGGTATTGTCTTGACAACAAACAATGGTCCGATGCCACTCCAAAATGCGAAGGTATTTATACCATTTTTTAGGAACATCAAAAAATTATCCCCCTCCTTATTTTTTGTAGAAATTCGATGTCCCGAACCAATTCTGGCAGACCACAGCATTCTTTCAGTCACTGGTAATGACAGAATGTATGGACGAACTTTGATACGTACAGCGGAATCGACCAATGTTGGTGCTACGAGTTATAAGATAGGAGCGCTTGTGAAATACAGATGTGAACGGGGGTACAAAGTGGTCGGAGAACCACTCAGTACTTGTGAAGATAATGGACAGTGGAGTGGTGATGTTCCACAATGCGTTTGTAAGTAGAATAAAATTATAAAATAGTTTTATGGGTAAAAATGAATGTATGTTTAGATGTGGATTGTGCCACACCTGAAAAGTTGGACCATGGTCAAATCACTTTGGCGTCTAATGCCACATATTACGGCGCTATTGCTCTATATGCGTGTGACCCTAATTTTGAGCTGGATGGTGTCTCCAGACGTTTGTGCCAAGAAAATGGTACTTGGAGTTCTGATACACCACAATGTAGAGGTAAGAATTTAATCATTTCACAATTACTTTAGACTTAATTTATATTTAATTTGCGTATAAATTTATACTATATACACTGGCTTGCAAAAAAATCGTGTACACCAATTTTTTGCTGTATTGAGTCGATCTTGATTTTGAACTTGTCAATGTCACTAGTGTCAATTAAGATGTCAAAGTTAACAGAAATTCAAATACATACTTGGTTGTAAATTAAACACAATTAAGAACTAGCTCCATAATAGATCGAATAGTGATGACAGTGACATTGTCAGTTTTTACATGATTTAAGTCTCATTTCCACCGATTGTCTTAATGATTAAGAGCTATAATTAATATCTAAGCGCAATGCGCAAAAATGTTTATTATATAGCAACGTTTATTATCATTTCCAGCTATACATAAGGCTTAATGCTTAAGAACTAAGAGCAATGCTTAAGAACAAAAGCTTGCAAACTCCAAGGTTTAAGGCGTAATGCCTATGCTCTGTTCCATTTAAGCCATTCAGTAGATGGCACTGGCAACAGCGCAAATCTGAAGTAGCCGAAATTGCATTGGGTAAACTTGTCTCCTGTTTCTAATTTCAGCCAATCACAGAGGTCAAAACTATTCCCTATGCTCCGCAATACTGAATGGCTTAAATGGAACAAGGTATAAGCGTAATTGTGAGATGGAAATACACATCTGTCATCTGTCTTTCTTTATTTTCTAATCTGAACTGTCAGCTGTCAGTCTATTTTATAATTATTAAGTTTCTTTAAGTTTTAGATATTGATATAGATGCCAAAAATTATGTATATGACATGTTAAGAAAAGAAGAATTACTGCTGCAATGACAGTCTGCTAGAGTTAAAAATAAAAAGAATAAAAAATGTCACATTTCTATCGAATTAGTCACTAAACAAAGTAGCTGGAAATGGTATCCTAGTAAATTGTTATAATGCATTAAGCATTACGCACAAATCATTATGCATTAAGCATTAAAACATTCGGTGGAAATGAGGCTTTACAAAGCTAAAAAATTACAAAAACTCGGTTACTTGATTTTTAAGGTCTACGCGATTTTTTTGCAAGCCAGTGTACAACCACCTTTATTTGTTCTTCAAATTTTGGTAAGACATCTATGAACCACAAGAAAAAATATTGAGGTCGGTAGAATGTTCGACTATTATAATGGTTTTTCATACATTCATTAAACTAAACTGTTATTTACTAAGTAGACATTTCAAGGTAGCATTTTTGGTTAATTGCTTGGTAATATTGTATGAGCTACACACAAAACTATAAAATCGGTAGACATATGTAAAAAAGTCTATAAAATCGCATGACGCAACACCCGTCTATCTACCTTTTACCGTTAATTAGTAATAGGCCGCCAAAATCAAATCTGATATCCGTTAAAAAAAATAATTGTAATAATATAACGCGAGAGTACCTACATTTGGCCCGCGAGCCCCTGGCCACCGCGTGCGACCCGAATACAGTGCAGCGCGCGATAGGCGGGCGGTTAGGTAAATAAGGGGAGATAAGCGTAATTACCCGCGTATTGTTATATAGTTACGACGTCACGAGAATATTCCAGAAGGTGTTAAGAGCAACTATATAAACGACGTACGTGTGTACGAATTCATTCATTCATTCACATAGAGCGTTAGTCCGTCAGAAGGACAGTTACATATATAGACAGACAGTGAGGTGAAAGGTCTGTCCGAGCAGTTGAATATACAGACGCTGTTGTCAGTTGAGTATATAGACGCTGTGGAGGTCGGAAGGATAATTGAATGTGAAGTGACATTGACTACATTTATCTCGACGTTTCAAGCCGCTTGAATTTAGTAAATCTCTTTTCAATCTTCGAAATAAACAATCGAGATTAATATTTCAAGCAGCTTGAAAATATCAGGTCAACTCTATAAAATAATAGGCTTGGACTTATGAAGCGGCTTGACTTCTGTCGAAATGCGCATATCTGCAGTATGTTGGAGTGTTACTAAATTCATATCATTTGTTGGTTATTTGCATTTTACCATAGTTTATAAAAGTCGCGACATAAAACTTAGTAAAATTGTCCAAAAGCGAAATATTTGGAGTGATGAAGAAACAAATATTTTTTTAATGTTTTTTTAAAGAGAAGACAAATAACAACATAACAATTTTTAGATTTTGAGGTAATATATCTAGAATGGAATTAGATCATATTCCTCTCCCTGTCTGTCTGCATAATCTTATATTTAACTATCTTCTTTTAGTCGATACGAATTTAAAGAAGATTGTAAATAACTCAATCCTATTTTCAATCCGCTGAGATAAACCAATAGGAATTTTCAAGTCATAATATACATGAAGCCGCTTGAATTGTCGAGATAAACGTAGTCATAAATAGTGGAAATAAATAATCAGTAATATCGTGGAAATAAATAGTCTTGTTAATTCTTTATAATATAATATTAGTAATCGTCATTGTTATTATCTTTTTAATATTTTATTTATCGTCTTAATAAACATTTATTTTAAATAATAATAATTGTCTAAGATTTCACCCAAATAAATAAAAACGTTACAATAATAAAACTTACATTTTTCTGATGTCCTGTCGCCTCTCGAAGTCCTTGTGGAACACCAAACGCGCACACCTTTAAATAAAAATATATATATATATATTGCATAATTCGTCAAAGGTAACACGACTACCTAGGGATTTTAAAAATTATTTTTACCGTAGTCAGCGTGTCCGAATTAAAGGATTTGACAATTTTTTTATCAACCTCAAATACACCCCAACGAAAACAAACAAATATCAAATAGTCAAGTTCATAGCAGTGTTTGCCTTGCAAGGAAGTACGCCGAGTCTAAATTCCTCTGTTTATCTTACAATAATTTTAAGAAAACATGAAATAATTATACCAAATTGAAATTTGATTGTGAATGTACCTTCTTTTGCAGAAATACAATGTAAGGACCCTGATGCAATTAATGGAGTTACATACAAAGTTAGTACTCATTCAGTTGGTGGTGTGGCACATTATACATGCCCAAGAGGTCATACTATGGTTGGAAATGGTACAAGAATATGCCAGAAAAAAGGCAGTTGGAGTGGAATGGCTCCCACTTGTATATGTAAGTATAAATATTCACAAATTTTAAATATACTTTCAAAATGGTAATATTACTCGGTCCCGACTTTACTTCATTCATTTCTTTTTTTAGCTGTGGACTGCAAGCATCCCGGCGAAATAAAGAATGGTACAGTAATCACCAAAAATGGTACAACTTACAACAGTGTAGTTGAGTATTATTGTGTGCCACAATTTGAACGAATAGGGCCTTATCTACGAAAATGTATGGACAATGGCGACTGGTCTGGAGAGGAACCCCGATGTGAAAGTAAGTAACAAATTGTTTGATTGGTCGATACTTAATTTTTTTAATTTTTCTATTATTATTGTAGTGACAAATGGCGAGCCGCAAGATTCATCCACGCTTGGCCTAAGTATAGGAATAAGTGCAGCGGTAGTCTTATTCTTACTTATTTTATTGGGACTTATATACTTGAAACTGTAAGTTGGTTTTTATATTTTTTTTTTAGCTTTGGAAATAATGCGTTAATATGAAACTCATTTTTAATTGCTTTACTAATAATATTCAAGCTTACTTACGCACAGTTCAGATTGGGATGGGTGGCAATTTTTATAGTCTAAAGTAACAGAATTATACATACATAATTTTTTTATAATTTTTTTATTTTAAACTAAAAATTAAAGTCATATATTAGTTATTAGTCCATAAAGTACAACAGGAACGGGTTACCCTGGAAAGTTTACTGTGCAATGTTATTATTCGGTATTACATTCCAAGATATTTCAATTCAACAACACAGCATTCACGTAGAGAACTTTTCCAGATTTTGCAAAAAATTTGCCCTGCTCCGTAATTCGCTAAATATAGCCCATAGAAAAAAATCATACATACAAAAGTTATAGCAAATTTTGTCTCCTACAATATTGATAATAACAACTTTTACTCTACGATGTATAGAAACAGAGAAATTGAGAAAAAACCGAAAAACGACCGAAAATTTCAAACTTTTTACCATCCGTCACCTTTAGGTAAGGAAGGTATTGTCTTAGGTCAAAAAATTCGATGTTTTTAATTAATAAGCACGTTTTAGGGTCTCTAGAATACGATTTTATTATTTTTACGATGATGTCTGTATGTATGTATGTATGTATGTATGTATGTATGTGTGACGATTTTTTCGGATCGCATAACTCCAATACCACCTTTCCAAAAATTATAATTTTTGCGTATTCCTTTTCTTTAGATCCATATGAAGAGTTGATTAGATTTTGGTTATAATTGGTTGACCGGAAGTACACTAATTTTAAGATTTTAACAGTTTTTCGTAAAAAAATGCTGTTGAATATCACTTTTTCACATTTAATGTTATTATAAATATTTAAGAATATTTTATTCTCTATACGATTTGAAGCAGCCAGCTATGCTATAAACATTGAAACATTTACTACATTAAGAAAATTCTGATTGACAAATGTCAGTGTCAAAGTGCAATTTACATAATATGTTTGAGTTATAATTTTCCTGGAAATATACAGAATCTTACAAGAAACTTTCTGGAATTTGTACAAAATACATAGAACTGACTGGAGGTAATGTACTGGAAATATGGAATCATTTGCAAAAAAAACTATCTGTGTGGAATTTGTACCAAATACATAGAACTGACGGAAAACAAAAAGCTACTTTCGCAGATAAGGTGTTTTTGAAAAACGCGTCACTAATTAATTTTCCCTCGCATTAAAAATGAGTTTCACAGCCAGCTTCGCAAACTAACTATATTTATAACCCCTAATTTTTTCAGGCGCACCCCTTCCCCCGCCACAACCTCAGCCTCCCTAGATCCTTATTACTAATTCTTCTTTATTTCAGTCGCAAAGCAACCCCTGTCAAGAACACAGAAAACATAGAAGGCGCTGAACGAAAAGAAGATCGAAATGCAGCTGTTATGAGCTACGCGACGCTTAGCGACCGAAACGGGTACATGCACTCGGGCTTGAACCCAAATATTTATGAAAATATGCATGAAGATAATATGTACGATGCGCCCTACGAGGAAACCGGAAGAGCAAGCAGCACATATGAACCGGAACCAGTGAGAAAGAATGTTATTACCATCAACGGAGTTGCTATACGTTAAATAAAAAAATAATACGGGATGATCGCGAAATAAAATTTTGTATTTTAAATAAATTACAGACTTCAGAAATTCTTTCGCGTTTATTCCTGCTAAAATAGCTGCATAAGCACAATAAGTATGGAAAATTAAAATTGTTTAAGAAAAAGATATTTATATAACTTATATTTTAAATAATATTTGGTCCAAAATTAGAATATAATATCTACCAACAACCTAAATATACCGTGTGTCTGTCTTAAAGGTGTACATAGGAGATTAACATGGAAAATCAGTTTTTTACAAATTCTTACTCGTCTAATTATTTTAAGCAAAAACACGTCAAATAAAAGTTATAGGGCATAAAATTCTGCATCTAAATCAATAAATAGAATTACCTTTACATGCTTTGTAACGACAGAAATTAATTATGAAAATGTTGAAAATTACTTTGATAAATTCCAACGACTAGTTTTCAACCAATCATGATGCAAAAAAATTCAACCAATGGTAACAGTATTATACTGATAAAACCCCGTTACCCCGATAATTCTCCGCTACCAAGTAAATAAACAGTTGTTATTGTTTATAACTGTCAGTGTGACAGTTAATTAATATTTCAAGTTTAAAAATAAAATATTAATAATTAAATTGTTTCATTTTGCTTTGTCTTTGGAATTTATCTCACCAAATACCACACGACCTCTCAGATTTTCTCAGATAAATTTTTATTTTGCACTCATTTTTTATGCTTTTAAGCAAAATCACTCAAGCAAACTGACATTAGGTAAAACCCCTCCTCCTTCGGAGTCGGGATTTACCACGCAGTTTGCTTTCGTGTTTGTTGCTAAGCAAAAAAAAATTGTGCAAAATAAAAATTTATCGATAAAATCAGGAGGTCTTGTGATATTACTTCTGAAAATATCGACAGCCATTGAATTGAATAAAAAATAAATAAATGCTTGACGTAAATTAACTTATTTGACGTTTCTGACAATTTGATAAACGTCAAGCATTTATTTATTTTTTGTTCAATTCCATGGCTGTCGATATTTTCAACGTAATTTTCTACATTTTCATATTTAATATCTGTCGTTATAACGCATGTAAAAGTAATTATGTTTACTGATTTAGATGCAGAATTTTATGCCCTAAAACTTTTATTTGACGCATTTTTACTTAAAATAATTAGGCGAGCAGGAAATTGCAAAAATCTGATTTCCCATGTTAATCTCCTACGTACACCTTTAAGACAGACACGCGGTATAAAAAAATGATTATATATTATAAATCATGAACAATTAAGTATTTTTCATTCTTATTATAATCCATACGATTTACATCGCGTATCATCGAAATTTTACCAAAATACCGCCTACCATTTCGTAGGTAATGACACAAGTAATATGAACAATTATGAACTCTTAAGAATGTTAAGATTACAACAATGAAAATCTGCTGTCATATTTGTTGGTATTACAATTAAGTTATAGCATTAATGTATAGTCAATAATATTGTATGAAGTGTGATTGTTTTTGTGTATATACTATATGTTGTAGATTATGTAAATTTAATATAATTTTTTATTTTACATAGATTTTTATTTCCCTTATGATTGTCTTAAAAATCGCATATCGAGTTTTTGGTAAAGACAAACTAAATACAAAAAGATGAATTTATACTGACTTTTTGTTTTTGTTGTGGGAAATGATTGTTTTCGACACTTTAATCCCTTGGCAATCTTGGCAGTATATAAAGTTTATTTCACAGCGTTACACAAATTTTAGCACCCAAACAACATTTATTATACCACCAAATATTTATGACGTTACAATAACATTTAGATGACAGTTATTATATTTTTGTAACAATTATGACAAAATTATAATTAGAAATATATGAAGCAATGTTTAAACAATGATTTTTTATTAATAAACCCTAGAAATATTTTATGTAATAGCAACAATAGACCTTTTCAATTTAACGGCTATCTCTTTTAAATAGTAAGTAAAATGGCGCCAACAATTGCCACCTGGGCTGTCAAACGAAACGTCAAAAATATTACTGCCATTAAAATACATGTATTCTCGGTGAAAATGTTAGACATTTTAGCACCAATAAAATCTCAGTTCTTACTATGCGCAGATCCCAAATGCCATACGTATGATATAAACAATATAACATATAATGAATTATGTTTAAATTTGTACTAAAAAATATAAACTATTATTCACGAAAGATGACTATTCAAGGTCATTTGTTCGAAGAAAGAATACACAGCATTTTATAACAGTAGCTTTAGCAACATTTTGTGTTAGAAAGAGAAAGATTATTTGACCTATGTCCATTTAATTTATGTGGTGGTGTGCGTGTGACAGATATACGTAAATAGCAACATTACTTTCTAACACACTATAAATAATAATGACATATGTCGTAGAATTACAGATACCTAATTATCTACTACACTGCCCTCTGTGCTAATATTTACCCAGTGGCGTTGACGTATAAATCAAATTATTATTCCTTGGTTTATAAATTACGTCTATGTTTTTGTGTTGTGCAAAAATATAAGTGAAGAACATAAATCTTTCAGAAAGGCATTATTTAGAAAAAAAAAAATTTTCAAATGAATTACTATTAGTTTTTCTGTTAAAATGTGTCCATAAATATTTCATGTTGCACGCGTATGTATACGAAATGCATAATATTATATCAGACGGCTCACAAATGACCTTGAATAGTCATCTTTCGTAAATAATAGTTTACATCAAAATTATTACAACAAATACATACATAATAAAAATTGTTGCTATAATTGTGTTTATTTATTAACAATTAAAAATGGGTATAGAATCTGAAAATAGGATAAACAAGGATCATTTTTTATAAAAAAAAAACATATTGCAATAATGTTTAAACAATAGCAATAAACAATAATACACATTATTAATAGTTGACAACTCGGTGAAAGTCAACTTGAATTCGGTGAAACGTTACATGACAAAGCGGCCATGGCCATGATTCATTCCGTTATAAATTGTCAAGAAGTAATATTTTCCAGGCCTGGTTTAGGCAGGCATTTGAAATTTAGTCAATTTTCAAATCGAAGATGCCGAAATATGCATTTATTTCCTGGATTGAAATTGTCCAATTTTTACTAAAATCTTTAAAAACATTATTTAAATTCTCATAGCATAGTTTTCTGGAAATATACATTCATTTCTCACTTTTGTCAGTCTGCTATTCTGCACGCAATCTTCGGTACCAGCCACTGTCTCCACATTTTTAACGATTTCGGAACCACAAATTCTAATCGCGCAGTAAAATAAAAACTCCTGTGGTACTGTTTGACACGGAAATAAGCTCAGCTTGAGCTTTCGTGCCTGCCAAAGTTTTAAGCTAGAAGCTATAACAGTTTCATTTGGGAATCAATTTTATAGGTACTTAATAAATTAACTTTGTCGGGCGTTGTTAATGAATATTTTTACATTCCGTCACCTTTTTAGGTAAGGAAGGTATTGTCTTTGATAAAATAATTCTATGATGAGTTTTTAATCAATAAGCTCGTTTTAGGATCTCTAGAATACGATTTTACTATTTTTACGATGATGTCTGTATGTGTAAGTGTGTGTGTAAAAAAAATTTCGCCTACGATAACTATAATACTACAATTTCAAAAATTATAATTCTTTCGTATTCTTCTGCGTTACATCCATATGAAGAGCTGATTAAATTTTGGTTACAATTGGTAAACCGGAAGTACCCTCATTTGAAGATTTTAACAGTGTTTCTTGAAAAAACTATGTTAAATATATTTTTTTTATATTTAATGTTATTATTGGGTCTCGTGGCCACGTGCCTGAGTGTCAGGTCGCGAATCTGGGAAACCGGATTCGATTCCGACCGACGCCAAATATTTCGAATTTTAAATGGCACAAAATTGACCCCTGTGGTGCGCTCTCCTCGCCAGCAATGAGTGCCCGTGAGGTGACGCGTGGTAAGCGCCCGCACGGTGCAAATATTTCATCATTACCGATATCTGTGTACAAGCAGATTGGCACACCCAGCAATGGGTAATAAGCCGTGATGATATACTTATTTATTTATTTATAAATATTTTTAAAAAAAATTATTCTGTATGTGATATGACTGCATTTTATACTTCATATTAAATTAAAATTATAAAGAAATTTAATTTCATAAAGTAACCAGTTACGGAAACAGCTACTGTATTAAGAAAATTCTGATTGACAGTTGTCAGTGTCAAATGCAATTGACATAGTATGTTTGTCTTATAATTTTACTAGAAATATAAGATCTTTTGCTAGAAACTTTCTGTATGAAATTTATATAAAATGCATACAACTGTCGGAAGGTAATGTAGAAGAATTAGAATCTGTTGCAAGGAACTTTCAGTATGAAATTTTTAGAAAATACGTAGAACTGACGGAAGGTAATTTGCTCGCCACATCACATTTTTATTTATTACTTCTACACGGTATTAACTGCCACAGAAGCATGGTCATTCATCTTATATTTATTTATCCTCCCACAGATTTTGCAAATATATGTGAGAATTATTTTGTAGTGAGACATGTATTTGTATTTAAAAATATTATTTGTTTTATGCGTACAACCAGGTAAAATATCTGGCGAGAGGTGATGTGCTGGCCACATCAGATTTTTATATTTATCTCTCTGTGATTATTCGAGTTAATTATCATATAGATTGTCTAATTCCCTTGCATGTTTCCAATGCTGTATGCATTTATGGCGAATAAATGAACAATAGTATAATTTAGGGTCTGTAAACTATAAATACATAGGCTTTGCGTGCATTACTGAAGTCCTATACGAAGATGTTCGTGTTTTAGGCTAGTGTATATTTATCACGCTTAGCACAGATTGGTACGGGGTTGCCGAAAACCACACACAAAGAGACAGACAGAAAAAAATTCGGGCGAGCACGAGATCTGAAATGTAATGCACACAAAAGAAAATATATTTTATTGTTAATAATATTATTATTTGTGGGGGTCTTGTGGCCGCGTGTCTGGTCGCGAATCTGGAGAACCGGGTTCGATCCCGACCGAAATAACTACTTAGCATCATTAAATCCCATAGAGCCAATACCGAACTGAACCCCCAAAAAATTAACAATAACAAACATTTAATATCGTACGTATTACAAAAAAAAGTTTTAGGACAGTTCGCGGCATTATTTAAATGATAAAAAATCTGGTGTGGCGAACACAATATCTCCCGACATTTACAGCCCGAGTCACAAAAAAGATTAAGTTAATCCTTATTTTTGGGTTAGCGAATTTTACTCTAATTTTGACTGTTTATTTTTTAAAATATAGTCTAATTTAATCCAAGTAACTACCTTTTTTAAACCCCTCTACAGGATTAAATCCCAATTACAGAGTGGGTTCACATTCATACACATCCATGCCTTAGAGGGATACGAACTAAGAGCCTCGAGCGCAATCATGACTTATGAGGCGTTGCTCTAACCATTGAAGATTAAATTGTAATTACCGGGATAGAATAGAATTCATTAATCCAAAAATGAGGATTAGCTCAAACTTTTATGTGTATCGTTAATTTTTATTGATCTCAATACATATCTACATATTTACTTATGCTGGAAACTGTAATGAATTCCTTTTCTATTGTTCTATTTACTTTTTTCTTTTTAAAACGTTACTAATATTATTTTGAAATGATTAGTTCTTTGATAGTGACATTTATCTGTCAGTTATATACATTTGAATAACTGCGCTTTGTTTGTTTAGAGCTCCGGGATTTGAATTATAGATAATTTTATTCTTAAAATATGAAGAAAAAGTATTAATGCAGATCTGTGGAAAATTTAATAATCTTTAATTTTTATAAGAACATCTCGAAAAAACATTTACAGATATTTTTCGAAAAAAAAACTATTTTGAGCTTCCAGTAAAGTGCCATTTCCGGTTATCCAATTTACACCAAAATCTAATGGGCTCTCTCCATATTAGAAAAAGGTCGAAATACAAGTTATCAAAATTTTCTGAATGATAGTATTTGAGTTAGAGTGGAGGATCCGCACACACATAAACACAGACATCATCGTGAAAATGTTAAAATTGCATTCTAGGGACCTTAAAACGTGGTCATTTACCAAAATCTCGATATAATATATTAAAGAACGTATTTTATAAGACATGTTTTATTCGCACGCGTCAAAATTTAAAACGAGCGTTAGCGAGTTTTCTAATTGCATGACAAGTGCGAAAGAAAGTTTTATAAAATGAGTTCTTTATACTATTTTTTATATTTTGCGCCTTCTACAATAACATTTACTTACTCAATTTGTGATTATATTTGTAACCATCTGTACATTTTCATGTAAATAATCTTCCCTAAATAAAAAAAAAATAATAATAATTTCGACATTATATTATTAAAATGAATTGTCAATTAACTAAAAATAAATTAGGTAAAAATGGGTTAAAGAAACGTCATCTAGCACCAACCGTCTAAAACAAAAAATTGCGTATCGAAATGAAGGTCATTACGATACGCAATTGCGTATCGAAATGACTTCATTTTGAACGCAAAATATAAAAAATCTGATGTGGCCAGCACATTACCTTCCGTCAGTTCTATGTATTTTGTACAAATTTCATACGGAAAGTTCCTTGCTAAATTATTCTATTTCTTGTACAGTACCTTCCGGCAGTTGCATGTATTTTATGCAAATTTCATACAGAAAATTATTATTTTGTGACGTTTTCTATATACAGTGTAATGTATCTGCAGAAATAAAAGATTTATTATTATTATTATTTCTTGTACATTACCTTAAAGCAGTTGTATGTATTTTATACAAATTCCATACAGAAAGCAAAAGATCCTATATTTTCAGTAAAATTATAAGACAAACACACTATGTCAATTTCACTTGACACTGACATCTTTCAATCAGAATTTTCTTAATATAGTAGCTGTTTCCATAGCTATGGCTACTTTATGAAATTTAATTTCTTTATAATTTTTTAATTCTATATCCATTTAACATTAAGTATAAAATGCAGTCAAATCGTAAAGAGAATAAAATATTCTTTAATATTTATAATAACATCAAATGTGAAAAAATTATATTTAACATAGTTTTTTCAAGAAAAACTGTTAAAATCTTCAAATGATGGTACTTCCGGTTGACCAATTGTAACCAAAATCTAATCAGCTCTTCATATGGATGTAACGAAGAAGTATACGAAAAAAATATAATTTTTGTAACTGTAGTGTTAGAGTAGGTGTACACAGGAATGCAGTCAAGTTTTTTTGAAATTTATTTATTTATTGACGAACATCGACGTAGTGTTAGAGTTATCGCAGACGAAAATTTTGTTACACACACACTCACACACATCCACACACACACACATCCACACACACGCACACACACATACAGACATCATCGTAAAAATAGTAAATTCGTATTCTAGGGACCCTAAAACGTGCTTATTGATTAAAAACTCATCATCGAATTTTTTGACCAAAGACAATACCTTCCTTACCTAATGGTGACGGAAGGTAAAAAAAGTTTTAGGGCGGTTCGTGGCATTATTTAGATGATAAACAAACATGAATAAATGGTCTTACCCTTTATAATTGTTATAACCAGCCCTTCTCCACTTAGCTCGGTTACGTGTAAAATAAAATATGACTACTGACTTAGATGCAGAATTTGATTCCCTAAAATAGTAGCCGAAAAAAGTTTGTAGTAATTTCTAACCATTTGTTTTGATTTTACAATTTGTTTAAATTATTATGGAATTGGGGTTGCATGCTGTGATCATATATATTTATCTAATAAAAATTCATAATTCAATAAATTAATTTAATATTTTCCAGTTACTATCCGTCCACCAATCGCCTGCTTGCTTTAGCTATCCCCCCTACAATTTCCTGCTATCCTTGCAGGGTAGAGTCCTTGCTTGCACTTTCTCCTGCTTTGGCTCACTGTGCAGGGATGTTGGGCAGCAGGAAACACGTGCACACAACAGGAACTGGGACAGGGTATTCAAGCTACCTGGCCCGTCCCAAACTGGGAGCTGTGAGGGGGATCTACTCCTCGAGACCGCTGTCCACCAGGTTGGGAAACACCACGAGGAAGATGAAATACAGGTATGGCAAGATTGACAAGTTCTTGATAGGCTTTATATCTGAATTTGAATGTGGACGCTTTAGAATTTGGTGTTTGTATATTTATGTTTTTATATTGAATACTCGGAAATTAAAATACGAGCGCAAACTCAGAAAAGGTTGGTCGGTTTACATTTTTAACAAATTTTAAAACCTACACAAACGGTTGGATGTATCTACAGAATTCTTAAATATTTTGTAAAAAATCTAATGTGGCCAGCACATTTCCTTCCGTCAGTTCCATATATTTTGTACAAAGTTTCTTGCACAAGATTTCATATTTCAAGTACATTACCTTCTATCAGTTCTATGTATTTTATATACAAATTCCATATAGAAACTTTCATGTAGCTAAGAGATTCCATATTTCCAGTAAAATTATAACACAAACATGTCAATTGCACTTGACACTCACATTTCTCAGTCAGCATTTTCTTAACGTAGTAGCGGTTTCCATGGTTAAAGCATAGAGCTACTTTATGAAATTTAATTTCGTTATAAATTTTGAACTCTATATCCATCGAATATGAAGTATAAAATTTAATCGAATCGTATAGAGAATAAAATATTATTTAATATTTATAATAACATTAAATATGGAAAAATGATATTTAACAGTGTTTTTTCAAGAAAAATTGTTAAAATCTTAAAATGGGGGTACTTCCGGTTGACCAATTATAACCAAAATCTAATCATCTCTTCACATGGATGTAAATAAAAGAAATAAGAAAGAATTATAATTTTCTAAATTGTTACGTAAAGGTGACGGAAGGTAAAAATTTGCACCCCGAGTCACAAAATTGATTAAGCTAATCCTTAATTTTGGATTAGCGAATTTTACTTTAATTTTGGTACTTTATTTTTTAAAATATAGTCTAATCTAATCTAAGTAACTACCTTTTTTTGATAATAAAATGAAGATTAAATTTTAAATACCGGGATAGAATAGAATTCACTAATCCAAAAATGAGGATTAGCTTAAACTTTTTTGTGAATCGTTAATTTTTATTAATCTAAATACCTACATACCTACATATTTACTTATGCTGGACACTGTATTGAATTCCACTCCTATTGTTCTATTTACTTTTTCTTTTTAAAACGTTACTATTATTAATTTGAAATAATTAATTCTTTGACAGTGACATTAATCTTTCAGTTACGTACATTTAAATAACTGCATAAAACAAGGAGTTTTGTTTGTTTAAAACGTAAGCTCCGGGATTTAAATTATAGATAATTTTATAAATTTATCCATAAAATATGTACAAAAAGTATTAATGCAAATCTGTAGAAAATTTAATAATTTCTAATTTTTATAATAACATTAATCTCGAAAAAATAACATTTAAAGGTATTTTTCGAAGAAAAACTATTTTGAGTTTCAAGTAAAGTGCCATTTTTGGTTATTCGATTTACATCAAAATCTAATGAGCTCTGCATATTAGAAAAAGGTCGAAATACAAGGTTTCAAAATTTTCTGAATGATGGTATTTGAATTAGAGTCGAGGATCCACACATACATACACACAGACATTATCGTGCAAATGTTAAAATTGGTTTCTAGGGACCTTAAAACGTGATCATTTGCCAAAATCTCGATATGCGATTTTTAGCAAGATTCCTATACCTCCCTTACCAAGGATAGCGGGAGATAAAAATGATTAATAATAATAATAATAATTGTGTAAAGTATTTATTTATTTTTAAAATTTATATTTATCATCTACTTACTTTTCAGCATTCGCACCCGGTCCCTGCGGACCAACGATATTTAATATTTCTAGTATTTCTGTAATCACAAATGTGATTTAAAAAGCGTGTATTAAAAATTTATTAAAACTCAAACATAATTTACAGTTTTATTTATAATCCTTTAAAAATTACTGAGGCTAATTTTATTGATAGAGTCATATACTTCGTTGTTTAGCTAAATGGTCTCTTAGACCGATACGTGCGCTTGTCTCAAAATTTAGACCGTATTCTAGAGGGTTAACAAGTTAAAAAAAAATATATCATCACGGCATATTACACATTGCTGGGTGTGCCAATCTGCTTTGTACGTAGATGTCAGTAATGATTATGACATATTTGTACCGTGCGGGCGTTTACCAGGCATCACCTCACGGGCATTCATTACTGGCGTGGAGAGTGCACCACAGAAGTCACTTTTGTGCAAATTCGAAAAAGTGACAATATACACTATATACGTAGGTATACATTTATAATTTTTTTTAATAATACAAATATTTAAAATTATATTTTGCACAATTATTAAAATACAATAAATTGTTATATTTTCTAATACAATAAGTATTCTTCCAAAAAACTATTCTGTTGTAATAAAATCACTCCTTTGTACATTGTTGAATTTCCTTTGCAAACTTTGATCATTAATCTACCATTTTATTACAAATCAATAACATATTAATGCCCCAATTTAATCAAAATACATCAAAATTTTATCTAAACGCGCAGTTGGAATTTCGCACGGAAATATACCTACCTAGCTACCACCCTCATACAGGTTGGTTGCTAAGGTATATTACACTCACAACAAATGCTATATATTTCTAAAACAGCAGCCAGAATGATGATTCACATACGGAGAGTGCAATATATTGATTTAAAATGTTTTTTAAATAGTTTAAACTATAAATTTGTGCAATATTTATGTGATTAGATGGCGATAATTGTTCAAAAATGTGGTAAGTTTTGTTTGTTCGTTTGTTTATCAGTTATGTAATTAGTTACTAAGATACCGAAGTAAATAAACTTGTTTATCGACAAGAAGATGGCAACATTATTTTATGAACTGTGTTTACTCATATATTATACAGGGTGTTAAAGAATACCTGTTATAAATTTATAGGGTATGTAGGGGATGCAAAATAAACTAACTTTTACTATAAACTCATAGCCGGAAACGCACCGTTTTCGAGCTACACGCTCTTAAAAGAGTACTTATCTACTTTAATTTTAGTTGGCTGTGACCAATCACTTCAATTGTTAATTTAGTTTACTTAAAATTTTTAAAATAATGTTATTCATTTTTTAATGGACGTGGCTAAAGTCCCGAAAGCGGGACCGTGTTCAAAAAATTTAAGTCCCGAAGAGACGTGACTGACCAATTAAATTTCGATGAGGCGTGGATTAGTACTAGAAATGTTTGAAACTAGTGCAGAAAAATAGAAAACCCGAACACGGGCCCTTGTTGCACACCTTACTTAGTTTGTATATATCTAAAAACAACAACAAAAACCTATACCTAACGCACAAAAATCGTCCTTGGCCATAGTTTTCCAAGCATGATTTTGTGTTAGGTTAGATAATGTTAAAATGTAGACACTTTCTTTTTGTAATATCTGCATATTGTTTGAAAAGTTGCGTGTTCCTGATGATTGGAAAAAACTGTTATTTGTCCATTATTCAAAAGCAAGGGCAGTTCGAGTGAATGTACGAATTTTCGCGCGAAAAGTTTGTTGAGTGTAGTCGGGAAACTTTTTGGTAAGGTTTTAATTCATAAGGTGCGAACCTTAACAATTTCAAAAATTAGTGACGTTCAGGGTTGTTTTTTGCCTCAGAGGGGATGTGTCGATCAATTGTTTGCTCTTCGTACGATTGTTGAGAAGTCACGTGACAAGAATAAGGTGTTCTGTGGCTTTCTTGATTTAAAAAAGGCATATGATAGTGTTCTTCGATATACTTTATGGGAAGTACTCAGGGAGTACGGCGTGAATGAAAACTGGCTGGGAGCGATTCGAGCATTGTATGCGGGTAGTGAGGCTGCTGTAAGAATAGGTTGAGTAATTGGTTTCGTATAAACGTTGGTGTGAAACAGGGCTGTGGTATGTCTCCGTGGTTGTTTAACTTGTATACGGATGTGTTGTTGCGGACAGCATTGAGTGAAATGGATGGTGTACATATTGGTGAAAGTATTGTGCCTGGGTTAGCGTACGCGGATGATGTTGTTGTTTTAGGTGAAAATAAAGAGCAACTCAGAAGAATGATAGAGAGAATACATGTAGTTGGAAGAAGTATGAATCTGGATTTGAATGTTGATAAATCCAAGGTGTTAGTATTTGAAAGAAGTAAATTGGTGACTGTGTGCAATATGTTGGTGGATGGAGTGACACTGGAGCAAGTGACGTTTGTATATTTGGGTAGCATGATGTCAAGGGATGGTCGAATTGTTAAAAAAAATTGAAATGAGAGTGAGTGCGGGGTGTAAGGTAATGGGTGCACTGGGAGTCGAAACGTAAACGTATCTAGAGAAGCTCGGTTAAGTGTGTACAATGGAGTGCTAGTGCCTGCTTTGATGTATGGAAGCGAATGTTGGGCATGGACGGGAAAGCATAAAAACAGAGTGACTGCCGTGGAAATGAGGTATTTACGTGGAGTATATGGATATGTAAAACGGGATCGCATGAGAAATAATTTGGTATATGAAGAATGTATGATTAGGAAGAAAGTTGTTAAGAGAGTAGGAATGAGCCAGTTGAGATGGTTTGGTCATTTGGAGAGAATGAAGAGTGAACGGCTTGTAAAATGTATATATCTTGGTGAAATTGACGGTGTTCGATTGCGTGGCCGTCCAGTGTGTAAGTGGATGGATGTGATTGATAAGGTGCTAAAAGAGAGAAAATTTTCGAGTGGGAAGAGAAGAAGAGCGTATAGAAATGCGATGTGGCTGAGGCGATAGAAGTGTGCTTAGACAGGAATGTGTGGCGAAGGTTGATTGTTTCGTAACTATTATTGTGGTCCGATTGCGGTATTTCGCTACCGAAAATCGGTCACTTTAATATGTTAAGAGTGAGGAATATTTGTTGTATGATGTCAGGTTAGTAAGAACGTTGTTGAAAGAGAGAGTGGTTATTTTTGTGGTTGATGTATGTATGTATGTACATATTGTAATAATTTCTCAAAATAACGACCACTACCTGTAATGCAAGAATTTCTCCTTCGGAGCATATTTTAATACGTTCTTTCAAAAATGCCAAGATTTGGTCCTGGAAAAACAATGTTTCCACTCATTTTTTTAGGAAATCCACTGCTCCGTCCATAAAGGATTCATATAAAAAACGTTCAGATCCTGTAGACACAGCTTACCGTGAAGCAGTGGGCCGATTAAAAGTTCTCCTAGCCGAAAGCTACACAGTTCCTATCGGTAAAAGATTTCAACCAGACAGCGGTGATGACACAGACAACCAAAGCTTGATGAGCAGTAGGAGTCGTCACTCTCACCACCATTACCACAGAAGTAGTCCATTTATAAGCAGAAGATATCCGTATTATTCAAGTAATGTACCGACGAAATTCGAAAAGAGTCATACGCACACCGATTACAAATCTGCTCCCGAAATAGAACGGTATTTAAATTGTAGTTGTTTTTAAGTAATAAATTGTATTGTTAGGATTTTCAGGAAAGATATTCCCCCTGAAAAATGGGAGGAAAAACAGCCTGCTCCAGAAATGATGACATTTATCCAAAGGCAAGAAGATTACATTGAACAACTTGAAAGAGAAGCTCAATTTTGTAGGGATGAACTGGCTGGTCTTTTAGGAAAAGTGAAAGAAGTTATATCAGAAAATGAAAATCTACATGAAAAACAGAAATCCAATTTAATCAAATCTGTTTTTGATAATTTGGAAACGGAAACGGAAACCGAAGCAGAATTGGAAGTAAGTTCATACCGATAATAAAAAATCTGGTGTTGCCAACACATTACCTCCCACCATTTACAGCCCGAGTCACAAAAAAGATTAAGTTAATCCTTATTTTTGGATTAGCGAATTTTACTCGAATTTTGACAGTTTATTTCTTAAAATATAGTCTAATCTATTCCAAGTAACTTCCTTTTTTTAAACATCTCAACAGGATTAAATCCCAATTACAGAGTGGGTTCACATTTATAAACATCCATGCCTTAGTTGGATTCGAACCCAGAGCTCCGAGGCACTCATGACATGAGACGTTGCTCTAACCATTGAGCCACCGGAGCTATAATAAAATGAAGATTAAATTTTGAATACCGGGGTAGAATTGAATTCACTAATACAAAAATTAGGATTAGCCTTAAACATTTTGGTCAATCGTTAATTTTTATTGATCTACATACATACCTACATATTTACTTACGCTGGAAACTGTATTGAATTCGTTTTCTATTGTTCTATTTAATTTTTCTTTTTAAAACGTTACTAATATTATTTTGAAATGCTTAGTTCTTTGATAGTGACATTTAGCTATCAGTTACATACATTTGAATAACTGCGTTTTGTTTGTTTAAAGCGTAGGCTCTGGGATTTAAATTATAGATAATTTTATAAATTTATGCATAAAATATATTGAAAAAGTATTTACGCAAAACTGTAGAAAATTTAATAATCTTTAAATAAAATAAATAAATATATCATCACGGCTTATTACCCATGGCTGGGTGTGCCAATCTGCTTTGTACACAGATATCGGTAAAGATGATAAATTTGCACCGTGCGGGCGCTTACCAGGCGTCACCTCACGGGCACTCATTGCTGGCGTGGAGAGTGCACCACAGGGGTCAATTTTGTGCCATTTAAAATTGGAAATATTTGGCGTCGGTCGGGATCGAACCCGGTTCCCCAGATTCTCGACCTGACACTCAGGCACGCGGCCACGAGACCCCATTAATCTCGAAAAATAACATTTAAAGGTATTTTTCGAAGAAAAACTATTTTGAGCCTCTAGTAAAGTGCCATTTCCATATCGAACTACAAGGTTTCAAAATTTTCTGAATGATAGTATTAGAATTAGAGTGGAGGATCCACATATATATATACACACACATACACATCATCGTAAAATGTTAAAATTGGATTCTAGGGACCTTAAAACATAGTCATTTACCAAAATCTCGATATGCGATTTTTAGCACGATCCCTATACCTCCCTTACCAAGGGTAGCGGGAAGTAAAAATGGAGTATGTAATCCCCCAAGGTTCTATGATAGGTCTTCTCTTTTTTATTATTTATATAAAATGATTTCAGTGACTATGTTCGGTTATGCAATAATATATTTTCTTTGTAAAATTCAATAGAGACAAATTTACATGGTGTAATGATATATTTATTCAATGAATTTAATCATACAAATTTTAAACTTAGGAAAAATGAATATGTTATTAAAGTTTCTGCTATTTAATATTGGGTTACATCGTCTTATTAGTAATACCAGCTTTAATTGTATTAGGCATTGGATCCATAGACCATGCACATTTTCTGTTAGAGTATTGTCCCATATGTCTTGCAAGGTAGATTTTTACAAAGTTGTTTCTCATTGTGCCCAAAGTAAAGGGTCTCAGTGTCGGTCGAATTATTATCATTTAGCCCACAGTTTTCTAATAAATAATAAAAAAACAAATTTTAGCTCTCAAAGTCCCCGAGAAGAAGCCCTAGAAAGTCCAAGCGCCTTGAAGGTCCAAGCATCGTTTTCGAATCCCGAATTTCCGAACTCGAAGCACAATTAACTCAAACGAAAATTGAGTTAAGAAAGTGCCAAGAAGAAAACGAAAACTACAAACGAAAAATCGCCGATGGTACTATCGGAGATTTATCGAATTTCGACTCCTATAAAATGCAAATCGACAATTTACAAAGGTAATTTTAAAAACTATCAATTATAACTTTTAAATTCTAAAAGATTATTTGACAGGGACAAGAATCAACTTCAAGAACAAGTTACTAAGTTGCAATATGAGTTGGCAGCTTTGAAAGAAAGAAATAATGACACCACTCATAAAATTAAGCGAAGTTTGGATGTCGTTGAACAGGCTCAATTTGAAAAAACTCAATTGGAAGCTGAAATTAGAAGATTGAAGGATGAACTTGACAGGCAACACGACAAATTAAGAGAAACTATTCATGAACAGGTAAAATTAAATACGTCTACTGCAAAATATGAATACTTAAATTGTTTTTATTTTTCAGAGCAGAAGAGTAGCAGATGAACGATCTTCAATCGAAAGAAGATACACCCAACAAGTTGAACAACTTAGCGCAGAATTAGCGGTACAGTGGGAAGCAGCCAGCAAGCTACAATTAGAATTGGATAAACAGAGAAGAGAAGACTCAGATGTCAAAAGGGATCTTGCTTCAAAACAGGCTCATATCGAAGAGTTGCGCAAAGAAATGATGAATAAAACGGGTAAGAGAAATACAAAATATTCTACCTACCTTTCGATGTTGCGTTGCTTGTATTTCTCCTTCTGCATTGCTTTGAGTGTTCTCTTCCATGTCTGTTTTCTTTACTTCGTCCCACCAGTACTAGATTATACCGAATATCCGAAAATAAAACTGTTTTAAATTATTTTCAATGAGGTGTTGCACGGTTCTTTTTCTTTGCTTTAATCGAAAGAATAAGAAAAAGTATTTTACCCCTATTCTTTTATTTTTGTCGTATTATTCTTTATTCATGAGAAAATCGTCTTTGAAATTATAATGCTTGAATTTCCGCTTCCCCTTTCGCCTGATGACGTTCGAAAGGACCTAACCAATGAGGGTGTGGCTTATATTTGCCACCGACGGAATTTAAACGAGTGACGGTCATGACAGCTGTCAACTACTACTGATTTTTGTATTTGGAAATAATCAAACATGATTGTAAAAAGTGTTTTGTGCAGTGTGCCCAAGTAGAACTTATAATAGGGAAAAATATTTCTAGTAGTGCCTCAAAACGAAGACAGAAGAATGATATGGTTGTTGCAAGTAAAGATAAAAACATAAAATCAAAACTTTTTTGTTGTAAAGATCATTTTGATGTAAATATAAATATTTTTATAATTAAATAAGAACTACTGAATACATTTAATTTAGCTGGAAAATGATGCTCTCAGGCTACAGTTTCTTATACCGGATAATCTTTGCACTACTGAAGCATAAGAGAGATTGATAAATCAGGATAAAATATTACTAGATGGTATTTCTTAAGACTACTACTAATGATAATGTCAATCTCCAACTACAGAGGATCTATTCCAAACATTGTGTCGCTGGAATATGTTTTATATATGTTTTAATAATATTGTATTCTGTATGTTCCTGACACGAAATAAATCCAAAAGTCAAAATAGAAAATATAGTGTAGGTATGCGTGTCATAAAGTGCCAGGTATCAACTAAAATGGAAAAAAGGGAGAACGGGGAAAAATTACACTGAAATAGACAAAGTAAACATGTTGGAGATTAATAAATGTAAAAATAATAAATGGGATGAAATTTATAATGAATTTAATTAATGATGACATGTGTCAAATTTCACTTCCAAGTAATTTATTCTGTAGATTTACTTAGCTAGTATTTTTATTCTTGTTTTGACGAAAATCCCTGGAATAAACTATTTTACTTCAAGAGTAAATTTTACTTTGCTTGTGCTTTATTTATACATCTTTTATAATACTGGGCATTATACTACGAAATATAAAGCTATAATAATAAATAAGGACTACGCTAAAAAACCAAAAATCACGCTGCACCTCGCGCTGCACTATAAGTCAGACCTTATGTCACACAGTTGTCATTAAAGCAATCGTGGCCGCGTGCCTGAGTGTCAGGTCGCGAATCTGGGGAACCGGGTTCGATCCCGACCGACGCCAAATATTTCCAATTTTAAATGGCACAAAATTGACCCCTGTGGTGCATTCTCCACGCCAGCAGTGAGTGCCCGTGAGGTGACGCCTGGTAAGCGCCCGCACGGTGCAGATATTTCATCATTACCGCATCTGTGTACAAAGCAGATTGGCACACCCAGCAATGGGTAATAAGCCGTGATGATAAATTTATTTATTTATTTATTTATTTATTTATTTATTTATTTATTGACGTTGATGTATGATACATTTGTTTTTTTTTTCATCATCTCGTCCATCATCTTTCCGGTTTGATATTGGCTAATGTCTTTCTGACGTCACAGGTAGTGTAATTTGGCGCCAATTCAAAAAAAACAATGCTACTGTGCTTAATATATACAGAAATTTGAATAGAAAATCATATTTAATAATACTGTAGAACGTACTTATTTGAATTTTAGAAGAAAAAAGATATGTTAATTTTTTTGCAACACCTTATTATCTGAAATTGATTCAGAACTATCTTAAACTATTTTCAATTATTTAAAGTGACTGAAATTTATTCAAAACAATCTGAAACTATTTACAACCCTTCCTATCTGTGTGAAATTAATTTCGAAGCGTCTGAAACTTTTTAAAATCAATCCCAACTTTTAAATTACATTGTCCCAGCGGGTGTTTTTGCAGCTGGGCTGCAATCCGAGCTGGCCGCTGCAGGGGCGGAGCGCGGGGCCCTAGAACAACAAGTAGCAGCCCTGCATCTCGCCGTCGAAAGAGCAGAGCGTCAAGGGAAAGCTGAAACGGGCAGACTACAAGCTGAAGTGCAAAGCTTGCGACAAAGATTAGACAGAGCTGATGCCGATTTGTTACACAGCAGAAGAGAGAATTTGCGGCTCACCGAGCAAGTCGCGGCCCTTGAAAAAGAAGTAAGAATATGAAAGAGAATATAATTCATGACTCATGTGACATGTTTTCCGCCAATCAACATTCAGAATCTCCCTAGTTACATGTCTATCACAGGGATGATAAAAAACAAAGAAAGCACCTTATTTATATTCGTTACTAAGGGATTTGGTTTCTTTATTTGACATTGACAGATAATTTTGAGTATAAAAATGTGCGATAATCGTTGGGTTGATATCAACAACGATGAAAATAATAAGGCAATAGGGGATTCCACCATTTTTAAAATATAATTTTATCTGAACGTATAAGTAAAACTAAGACTGTCGGTGAAAATCCGGTGAAAAATTCCTATTAATAAACGAGTTATAGTCCTCCGAAATTTTAAAATATAGATGTGACGTCACGAATATAATAAGTTTTTATATCAAACTATTTTCTTCGTGGACCTAAATGATCTTGAAATACAAGGTGTAAATGAAATAAGTGCATTGAATTTAACCAGTAATATAACTCGGCGAGAGCAACAATATTTCTTAATAACTTTTTCTCGAAATCGCATATTTTTTTTTTAGCATTTTTACCACCCCGTAATTTGACGAGTCGTTCCAAATATTTTTGTGATAATTGAATGCAGTAGCAATAGCTACGAAAAATTTTGATTTAGCAATTGACAGTCCTGTCAATTGTTGCAATTAAATTTTGACATTAGTAATAAACTTGTTTATAAGGTAAAATTCTGTCAAAATGCGAGTACACAGACATTGTAATTACTTACCCATGGTTTATTTATTTTTTTACTCGTATCTGTACTACATTTTACTTGACATCCCGGTTGACATAAAGACAGTGTCATGGAGTTGCCAACGCATTTACACGGAGCGTTTTCAAATCATCACCAAATCATTCTGTTCTTAATATTCGTACATTTGTTAATGTTTATCACATCACAATACGGAGTGTCACATATGACAATTTTTAAAAAAGCAACAGTTATATCCATAACATGTGCAAAAAGTTCTGTTTTCAGCACATAACGGACTTCAATTTTGGGAATGGCTCATATTGTTCATTAATGAGACTGAATTTACTTGGGAAGGTGTATTTATTATGCACAATACACATCTCGACAGACAAAAATGCTGTAAAAATTTTCATTAAAAAATGTTTAGGGAACAATAAATGGACGACTAATTATTGGTACTCATGTACCTCTTTTAAATGGACAAAAGTTTGTACTTACATTTTTTGAATAACGTATTTAAACTATTATGATTTATCGACGATAAATAATCATCTCATAACCCAATAACTATGCTTTTGCTCTTCCTCTCGTTACCTCGATTCTCCTTGTCTTCCACTATTCACAAGTGATTAAAAGCCTGGTTTAATACACAACTTTATAATTTTGTTATCCAAAATTTATATTTATTTATTTTAAAAATAATAATGTTATTTCCCTTGATTCGTATATTAATTGCTGTGACTGTAAGTGTAACCGATAACCGACAATTTTTGAGCTGTTTGTATCCCACTTGAATACGGCAGCAGCCATTTGTTCTCCATAGGCGGGTAACGAAATTTGCAGCAAATCTTTAAAGAATTTTAACTCAAAATCTAAAAGACTTACAAAAAAAAAAATTATTAATAAATATTGTTGCTCTCGTCGAGTTACATTACTGGTTAAATTTAATGCACTTATTTCATTTATGTCCTGTATATTGGTTTCATATGAGTGACGAGTTGCTATAACAAAAATCCCCTTATTTCCGAAGTATTTCAATTATGTCGTTTTATTCCTTTATTAATATTTATTATTAAGCATATATTTTCAATACTTTTTCCAAATTTCTCTTAAATTAATTGCGCTGTAGTCCCCTATTGTCAAATTAACCATGTTGTAATACAATATATTAAAAGTAAGGTTAGCAGCACACATAATGTGTCACAAAAATTCATTATATTCTCTCATTAAATATAAGCTCGTGATATGATTAATAATCGAAGATATTGCTCGTGAAACCGAAGCAGCATATTTCACTCGAGAATATCATCGATGATAATCATCACTTGTTATATTACATATGAAAATAAAATCGTCAAGACATCATTTTCATTAGAATGTTCTGTACATTGTGTTGTAGATCAACATGAACGCTCTATTATCTGAAGACAAACTCCGTCCGTCATCTTCAGCATCTGCTGACCCGTCGAAAGCTTTGCCTCTTCCCCCGCCTAAAGGGGGCGAGAAAGAACTGGGTTCCATGATACAAGATATCGAGACGAAGCACGGTAAATACAACTGCCAGTGCTTGTGTTTTGTATGTTGTGTGAATGTGATTTGGTTTGTTCCATGAGTTGGTTTTGGTTGTTTTTTAAATGAAACTGACTGACTGACTGTCTGTTGCAGTCGCCACGGTGGCGGAGTTAGAGGGGATGATTCAGTCGCAAAATCAACTCATGGAAAAACTCACGAGTGAGTGTCACCTACTTACGCAGAAACTAGAAGATGCTTCCAGCAGACACAAGTAAGACACAACACTTTATTATATTATATGTACTACTCATATTAATTATTATTATAACGTATGGTCCTTAAGTTTTGAGAAAATTTTTAGATACTGATAACTTTTTTAAAACTTATTATTACAACAATTAACAATAAGTATAACAATTAATATTTAATATTTAAATTATTGATAATGGACCATTATCTTCAATGGCCCTTAATTTTCTTCTGACTTGCCACATCATCCTCTGGACAACAACTGGATCAATTTCTCGAATCTTTTGGTAAATGCGACGTCGTAATTGTTCATTTGCAACTTCCCATCCCTTGTCGTACACTTTTCTGGTCAATATTGACCAAAATTCTTCTATTGGTCGAGTTTAAGGTACATTGGGCAATTGTCCAATTTCGGAACAAAGTCTACGTTGTTTTCGTTATACCAGTCTCTAGTTATTCTGGCGTAATGGCATGAAGCTAGATCAGACCAAAACATTATATCATCATTGGCGTGATGTATTTAAAAATTTAGAGAAGCATCTTTGAATATAAAGTTGTGCAGTTGTTAAGGCTTCTCCTCGAACACGACCAATGTACGGTTGCGAGATATATCCGGCTTCAGAATTTTTTTTATTAATTTTATTTTTTATTTATTTATTTAAAAGTATCCCAAAAATATACATTCTATACAATAAGAAAACAACCAAGTAGAAATTGATTTTAAATTATTAAATAAATTTTTACATAAGATATTTTTTAATTAACAGTTGTTACGACGGAAAATATCATTTTTATCATTCATAATACTTTCGACTTTATTATACTCGTATATTAGATATAATCATCTAACTGGATCTCTAGGTTCATAATTTTTTCTACATAGCCTAGTGCAAAACGTTATATAAGACCTAGATGCCAACCGAGGAATATTAATATGCATACGGCTCAATGAATTAACGTCATCTATAACATTTCGCAGTAACCCATGTAAATATAAGCATGAGCGAATCTTACGTCTAGAATCCAATATTTGCATATTTAGATTTGATAAAGTCACGGAGTAACTGTAAGTAAATGAATTAAAAAGAGAAGATTTTATCGCGCAATATCGTACAAACTTTCTTTGTACCCATTCAATTTTGATATTATGAGTATGATACATGAGATTCCAGATAATCAGGCAATACTCAAGCTTGGATCTAACAAGAGAAAAGTATAAGGATATGAGAGTTGCGATATTAGTGAAGTTACGTGAATTTCTAATAATGAAACTTAATGTTTTATAGTATGTATAAACTAAATAATCATAATGCGGACCGAAATGGAATCTGGGATCAAATATAACTCCCAAGTCCTTCTGAGTATTAATTCTATCAAGACTAAGGTCACCAATCTAGTAAGATGAAATAGTTGTACTAAAATTTTATCATCAAATTTAGACATTGTCTGGTGTGTTTTCCATGTCATTGGGACAGAGTAAAATATTTCTCGTCATCCATTACAATAACTTTATTGAGGAAAGTGTTCTAAAAACAGTGGTCTTCGAAACATCGAATCTTCTGGCTACAGTTCCCTGTGACACCTCAACTTTGTCTTTAACGGCTGCAATTAATCTTTGTTCTGTCATGTGGCTCAAAATTTTTGGTCAACCATTTTTGGGAAAATTAACACAGGGTATACCTTCTTCACAATCTTTTATTAGGTTTGTTCGTTCCGCTACCCTGCGTCTACCGCAAACCGCGGCGGTGAAATTTGCTGTTCTTTTCGATTCGCGGTTCACTGTAAAGTCACTAGATTCTGTTCGTTCCGTTTTTCTAGTAACTTGCGGTAAAACGCCGCGGCAGCTGGCGGTGATAATTTTTACAGTGACTCATGACTCGGTGGTAAAAAAATAATCGGCGGTAATGTTCGCGTCTACATATGAAGTGCCAGTATAACAGTGTTAGGAAAAAAATGTTATTTTTCAATAAGTATGCTATGTAATGTTTCAGTTTTAGAAATTGAAATACATTTGTAAAATATATAAATGTCAGTGTCATATGAATTATGATTTGTAATAAGGCAAATTTAAATGATAACAATAGTAAATAATTAAAATAACGGAAAATGGAATATATTTTTACTAAGTATCCTTTATAATTATAATAGTCTGGAGTATCTTCAAAAATAATTTAACGCAAAAGGATCGAACAGAAAAATAATTTTTAGTAACTTAAATTATTACCGCGGCGATTGGCAGTGAATCGCAAAACGCAGCGACAATTACCGCCGCGTTTTGCGGTAAAACGCAGCATAGCGGAACGAACAAACCTTGTCCGATAAATTGTTGCCACAGAGATATCATCGCCAGCTGCCGCGGCGTTTTACCGCAAGTTACTAGAAAAACGGAACGAACAGAATCTAGTGACTTTACAGTGAACCGCGAATCGAAAAGAACAGCATATTTCACCGCCGCGGTTTGCGATAGACGCAGGGTAGCGGAACGAACAAACCTAAACAAATCGAAAAAACTAAACTGTCGAAATGAACACAAGTTAATTGTGATATTTTGTTTCCAGCGACAATTTGATTAAACATTATTTGGTATAAACACAAAACATCTAAAAAAATTCTCCAAACTTCAGGACCATACGTTGAAATCTCATTTTACTTTTTGTTTGCTTGTTTTATAGGAAATCTCAAACTCCAGACTGATGTCTCACTGTGTTTGAGATTTCTTATTGGCGGGTTAGAGTGAGCTGTCGATGATACTAAGTTGTTGTTGGTAGGCTCTCATGCGGCAAGCGGAAAAAACGAGTCCGCTTCTCAGTCTCAACGCAAGGAGCCCATTAAACTAGATATTAACATTACTGTTGTGCCCAAACCCAAACAGGTCAGTCCAAAATCTAAATCCAAATCATAGCTCACTCTAATCACACTCTAAACGCTGCTGTCAGAGCTACTGAATTATAAATTATAAATAGTAATCGGTTAGAGTCTCAAAACTATTGGTTTTAAATCTGAAATAACGTTTAGTATTTGCACTTTGTGCACTATGTCGTTTCACGTTTCTGACAGAAGATATGATATATCTGTCATACTAATTGCAAGTGAAAAGTTTGTAGTTTGTAAACTTTCCACTTAACACTTACAATGAACGTCTTGATGTTATTAATTGTAAATACTAATTGTAATTGATAATTGGATGACTCTGAACGCAGCCTGACTCCGAAACCAATTTGCAATGCACGATAAATCCCTCTAAAGATGTTCTTCAGACTTGACAGACATAATCTCAAGGAGGAGAATTCTCAACTGATGGAGAAACTCGGTCAAGTGTGGACGATCTGTAAACATTTACACCCGATACAAGCGCTGGGATCTGAGCTAAAGGTATTAATGGCGATTATTGTTCTGTCTGTCATAGGGAAGAAATACGGGAACTACAAACTAGCTTAGGGTATTTGTCTGACAAATTTATGCAGCAAACTAATGTCGTACAATCATCTAATGCAGGTAGATTAACATATAACACTACCTTGTATTATATTGTATACGCTGCTTTATAATAATGATAACAATAAAGCGAGAGCCGTCCAAAAATTAAAGATACATAGACTACCAAAAATCGAAATAATATTTTTAAAAATCTTACAGGAGGGCAACTATTTTTCTACATAGTTCCTCTTAGTAGACCAGAAAAGTGTAACTGTCAAATGTAGGCCAAATTCAAACTCAGTTCATAACGCTGAGAACAAAGGCGATTTCGAGCGACATACCCGGTCACTTGTTAGAATCAGTGTTGTGACTGATCTAGATCATTTGAACTAAATCACTGAGCTAGTTCATTAAGTATGGTTTTTGATCTGATCTAGATCCTTTTACGTAATCAGATCTTAATCTGGATCTAGATCTAAAAACTATAATCTCTGATCTTAAAAAAAGATCAAAAAAAGCCTTAGAACTAATAAGTTCGAATGATATAAAATTCATGTATGTATCTCTAATACAATACTACCCTACCGTCATCTGCATCATTGGAACTTTGTAAAAATTAGTGTTGACAGTCAAATATTAGTTCCTAGAAGATGCAAATTAAGTGACAGTAGATTTGAATCTTTTGAATATTTTTAAAAGAAGCTTAAATAAAATTGGAGAAGACGAAAATTAATGGCCTGTCTTAATATATTACAACAATTCTATTTAAAATTATTATTGTTTCTGTTTCTACTTTATTTATTAATTTAGTATTATTAAAACTAAAGCAATACTCAACAAGACACCTGTGCGCCGTGAAACTGTCATTCGCTTGGCATTATTGGTTATATTTCAGCAATTAATGTTCTCGCATTTGTTTAAAAAGCCGAATCCACCAAATGGATACTAAATAAAGATGGATTTATATATCTATATCGTTTCAGACTCGTTCTCATTGGTGAAGTTTGTGACGTCAACTAAATCATAAACCTAAAGTTTGGACCTTGCAAGTTTAGCTTTATGATTTGGATTTAGAGACCCTAAATTCTGAAGTGGGAATGGAGTCATTACATAATATGCGGCCAAAGTCTTTAAATCTAAAGTATAAAGCATAAATCTAAACTTAATTTTCATTTGTGAATGCACCTTAAGTGAGTATCTCATTTTTCTTCCCAGGTGTACGCTATAAGGTTAGGAATATTCTTTGTAATTAATTTATTTTTTGTAAAGAAATAAGAGACATTTGAAAATCGTTACTGATCTTTTTTATAATCTAAGAAAAACGGATCCCAAACTCCTGATCTGATATGTAAAATAGATCCGATTGCAGAAATTGACCTATGGTCTGATCTAGAACATATGAATTATATAGATCTTGATCTTGGTCTAGATCCTTTATAATTTGATCTGTCACAACACTGGTTAGGATTCGTTACGGTATGATATGGTCAATAGTGGCGCCAAAAATCGTTGGTTCACTTGTTGACACCGTGCTTGGTGGTTATGTATATTCTGTGACATTTAAAACCGTCAAAAATAGTGCCTGACAATTAAAATGCATTAACAAAGAAATTTAATTTATTCATATTTGTCAAAAAAAGAGTCAACGAAAATAATATCACCCTGTTTGACATAAAGACCACCACACAGACTGTTTTGACTTTTGACATGTCAAACAAGACATGATAAAAAGAGATAGAAATAGTGAACAGAGAGCTAACCCGACTCGCAAAACCCGTTCAGCTGTGAGCACTGATCCAAGCATACCGGGTAAGTTCTTCCTAGCGCCCGAATGTGTGAACGTACTTGAACGCAACATACCGCAAGTGAACGGTTGTCGCCCGAAATCGCCTTATTTGTATACCCGTTTATTTCTTACCGAATAGATGTTCGCTAAATTTTAAAGGCCAAGAAATCTCAATTAAATCTCTTATGCAAAGCATATTTAGTACGTACCTAGACCGATCATTTATTTCCAGATTCGTACAAATAATATTCACATGAACTGTGCACAGTTTTTAATTATTTAAACAAAAATACAACACTATAAAATTTAATGAACGTATATCTTGATTTGATTCTACAACTTGGGTACGCTGCATTGTTTCTGTTGCACTTGACCTATAGGGCGCGAGCAGACACGTGACTCGGGCGTCCTTGACGTACTTGGAATCAGCTGATTTGTGTGCGCATGTCGTTTTGACAAGAACAGTGTCTCTTTGACAAGACCAATGTTTTGACTTATTTTGATTTTGAACTGCTAAAATGTTATTAATGTACAATTTTCAAGCAGTAAAATACATGAAATTAAAAATAATAACTTCTTAACAGTTTAAAATTAAAATAAGTCAAAAGATTGATCTTGTCAAAGTGACATTGTTCTTGTCAAAATGACAAGCGCACACAAACCAGCTGATTCCTAGAACGTCAAGAACGTTCGAGTCACGTGTCTGCTCGCGCCCTATTTACGGGCGGGTGAGGGACTATCAACGACATACGATCTTAGATCATATGAATTAGAAACTAGTGATGGGATCATTCGAAAAAAAATAATCGAAGTATTCTATTATGAAAATGTCTCGAGATATCTCGAATGATTTTTAAATCATTCGAATGATTATTTCGCTCGAATGGTATTTCATGTGTAGACTGAATTTGTCAGGTAAACTGACACTCAGGCACGCGACAACGAGACTGTAATTCGTAACAAGAGCTGCTTAATTTCTTTTACAAAATATCTTTATATCTTATAACCTAGCCTTTAAGTTGTTATGAACTCGTGCCAAAAGCAAATTTAAACCTCACTTTTTTGGTCTATTGCAAACGGCTGCTATTGCTAAACAACTAATCCTATAGAGACACTAGAGAGCTGCCTGCCGAACCACTCGTTTGAAAGGGAAGGAGTCCCTCTAAACGACAGTGGTGCCGACTTTCCGAAACAAAATTGCCTCTGGCCACCAGTACCTTTGTACTTTGTATCTTTAATTCTTGTACAGCCCTCCTAATATACAGGCTGAGTCTTTGAAATTTCTTCGATATCTCCCTTGTCGTTAGAAACAATTAATAATGGAAGGAGTCTAAGGTTAAATATAACTAAAACTAATAAAATTACACCTTAACGCATTAACCTTAAAATTAATTTTAATAAAAACTAAATACGTATTTCAAGAAAGTCACTGGGCGAGCTATACAACAAAGGAAAAATTAAATAGAGTAGTCAAGATTACTCAACATGTCAACCATGCCAGAGGTTCTAACAATTCTGAAACCATATTTACAGCATTTGTAGTATCGCAAAATATTTAAGTTTTCGTAAACATTTATTTTTTTATGTGCCATTACTCAAACGAACAGCTATCCATTTCGGGTGCACACTCAATGGAATATTCCGGTTAGAATATTCGGGCGTAGAAGACATTCCATCCATTTCTACTATTGCAGTGTAACTCTTGTATCTATTTTTTTATTATTTCTTTCACATATTTAACCATAATTTTAACATTAGTTGACAGTTGATTTTGAGCTAAAATCATTTTTTCAATTTTGTTTTTTATTATGTCTTCGCTGTCATCTTCAAAATCATCATGAATGCCATCTACTACTACTTTCTATCTATATCATCTTTAATTCTAAGTATTCTTGCGTTCATCACCATCCATGTAGTACTTGTACTCTGTAAGTCTACTCTCTAGGTTATTTCGTGAAAAGTAAACTCTGTTTATACATCAATTTAAAGGTTATCAATTAAAATTTGACAGCTGTTGATGATTTTTAGTAATTTGAACCAGCACAATTTCATGCTGGTTTAAAAATGGGACCCGCAGAATAACATGCGACAAGCGGAATTTTAGGGAACTAAATTAATGGCGGCCACTTGGACATGTCAAATATGAAAACGTCAAAAATCATCCTTTCGTTTAACATAAAAAGATGTTCTCACGCTTAGATTTTATAATTTCATTTGAAAATGTGTGAAAAATTAAAGGAAATGAACATACACTAAAAAAATCTGGGTTGAAAGGTGTACAAATACAACAAAAATTCAAGACATATGCCATATTTTTTGGCAAAGAAGATAAAATGGATCAAATGATAAATAAATACGTATTCTCTTTGCATTTCACAAAAGGAGATAACAATAAAATTTTGCAGGTATGTAGTTTTAATACAACTTTTGACAGTATTGATAAATTAAATTTTAATATTTGCCCCCGTAGACTGCAGATCCAAATAAAAATTATATGTCAAGATATGCCACAAGTATATATATTTAAACCCGAATTTACGAATTGTTGCCCCTTAACTACGTTTCTTGAAGAATGATTCGACTGAACAAACTAAAAAATCGTTTGGAAATATATACTGTTAACAATATTTTGGGTCAGAAAATCCTCAGTCAGAAGGTAAACAAATTTGACATGTCCAAATGGCCACCACGACAGGGGCGCTTATAGTGCCGCCAATGGATTCTGCGGGTCCCGATTAGGCATATCCAGGTAGCCATTTACAACGAAAATTTAGACCTGGGGTCTTATTTTGTAATTTTGAAATCTACTGTACATTGAAAACTATCCGACTTCGATTAATAAACTTCGATTAATAAATATATTCGGCTGGTCTCGGGCAGTCGATTTCAAAACTGCACCTATTGGTGGCTAGAGTGGAGGGAAAATCAGAAATATTGATAGATTTCAATCTACAGAAGATTTGTATGTTACAAGTATTTTGATTGGATAAAACCCCGTTATGAATGAGTTTGTATATTTGGGTAGCATGATGTCAAGGGATGGTCGTATTGATAGAGAAATTGAAAGGAGAGTGAGTGCGGGGTGTAAGGTAATGGGTGCTCTGGGTACGTTTGCTCGAAACGTAAACGTACCTAGAGAAGCTCGTTTAAGTGTGTATAATGAAGAGCTAGTGCCTGCTTTGATGTATGGAAGCGAATGTTGGGCATGGACGGGAAAGCATGAAAAGAGAGTGACTGCCGTGGAAATGAGGTATTTACGTGGAGTAAGTAGATATTTAAGACGGGATCGCGTGAGGAATAATTTGGTGTATGACGAATGTATGGTTAGGAAGAATGTTGTTAAGAGAGTAGGAATGAGCCAGTTGAGATGGTTTGGTCATGTGGAGAGAATGAAGAGTGAACGTCTTGTAAAGCGTATATATCTTGGTGAAATAGAGGGTGTTCGATTTCGTGGCCGTCCAGTGTGTAATTGGATGGATGTGATTGATAAGGTACTAAAAGAGAGAAAGTTTCCGAGTGGGAAGAGAAGAAGAGCGTGTATGAATGCGATTATGAATGTGGCCGAGGCGAAAGAAGTGTGCTTAGACAGGAATATGTGGCGAAGGATGATTGTTTCGTAACTATTATTGTCGTCCGGTTGCGGTGTTTCGCTACCGAAAATCGGTCACTTTAATATGTTAAGAGTGAGGAATATATGTTGTACCTATGATGTCGGGTTAGTAAGAATGTTGTTGAAAGAGAGAGTGATTATTTTTTGGTTGATGTTACTTTTATTCTTTTGGGTTTGTGCTAACCCACTAAGTGGGAAATGCGTGATTTTATGTATGTATGTATTATCCAATCAAACAACAAGATCAAACTGCACCTATCTTCCCACCACACTATAGTTAAAACGGATATAGTATAGTGTGTTACAGTGACACTTCGGGCGATAATACAGGTACTGTACAAGTTATTTCTTATTCGCTGATTCTTATTATAGTTTCTACAGATATTATTTTGTTTATACGCCGCCGGCGTAAAAATTAGCTACTTCTACTCCTGCGGCCTAGAAATGAATCATACTTTGTGAATCAAATCACAAAATATATCACTTTTATTACGTTTCAAGAAAAAAACTTTATATGTGCGTACAGGTGAATAAAATATATGAAAATATAATAAATGAAAAATGTATACATAAAATAATTTTACGAAATAATCTCGGAAATAATCCTTGATTAGACGAATAAAATCCGTGAATATATTCATACTGTATTTCTAACTACAAGGGAGATATCGCAGAAGGTCATTTCAAAGACTCACCCTGTGTAATAGAATAATGATAATTGAGTTTATTGTAAATAAATCACGTATAAATATTTTTATTTCGTTGCGAAAACTGCTGCAATAGATGTAGGTAGTAACTAGGTAGATTCAGTATAAATATTTAGGTTTTATATTTTATATAAAATATTATTGTGCACAAGAAATACAAGTATGTACAGTACGGGACACGAGTCTTGAGCTGAAGGGCAAGGGAAAGAAAAAAGGGTGGGGAGTGAGGGAGCCGTTTAAAGGTGTTCTTTTGACGATTTTTGCAAAAATCTCCGAAACTATAGTTTTAGGGAAAAACATTTTATATACAAAATTAAAGTACATAAAATTTCCAACAGATTTTTTTTTTTTTAATACACAGCAAATGGTTTTGCGAACAATACTTTTTTCTAAATACTTGTTATATTTATATACCGGGTGTAACACAAAAAGCGGGCCATAGGCATTTAACATGGGAAAACAGTTTTTCCTTGTGCAAAAGTAACCGATCAATTTTACACAATAATGCTTTAAATAAATGTTTTAGAGAATAAAATTCTGCATCTAACTCAGTAATCATATTTTGTTTTGCACGTTCTGCAACCGAGCCCAACGGAGAAGGGTTGGGTAGAAGGACTGTATAAAAGTTACACCATTTATTCATGTTTGTTTATTGTTTATCATTTAAAAAATGCTGAATAATTTTCGAAACTATTAACCCTACAAAAAAATGAACAAGACCATTTTTGTTGGAAATTTTATCTACTTTAATTTTGCATATAAAGTATTTTTCTCTAGGACCTATAGATTCGGAGATTTTTGCAAAAATCGTGAGAATACCATTAAACGAGTCTCCCACCACCCGCTCACCCCCTACCCAAGGGGACTTTTACTATGTTGTACAGTAGACCTTAAGGAATAATGGGGTATGTGACCATATTCTAATTTCAATATATATGTCATAAAATATAAAAACTAACCACTTATATATTATAACAATAAAAACTAAATATTAATTTTTAATAATCTTGTTATTAACAATTTAATGTTTTGGAGAAGGGATATATGCCGTAAGTATGTTAGAGCCGTGGACAAAGACATATAGACTGCGGGAAGGAAAGAGACAGTTATAAATCAGCCTATAAGCGTCGCGTTTATGTTGTAGTAGGTGTGGCATAGTCACATCTGGCTATAACTATCTCTTTCCTTCCCAGTCTAACCGTCTTTTTCCACGCTTCTACCATTATCACGTCACAAATCCCTTCCCCGAATTTTTAATAATTATTTTCTCGTAACGTAAGAATAATTAATCGATGTAAAAAAATACGGGCATTTTATTTTTTTGTCTAGTATCATATTGTTAATATAAAAATTTGGTCACATACCACATTGTGGCAAGTTTCAAAACTCCGGTTTTTTTTTATTCGATCAGCTTCAATTTATCTAATTTAACTGGACTAAAAAACTATTATTCACGAAAGATGCCTATTCAAGGTCATTTGTGAGCCGCCTGATATAATATTACTTGCAGATAACTTCATTGCACTTCGTGTGCATAGACGTGCAACATGAAATATTTATGGACACATTTTAACTGAAAAAATAAGAGTAATTTTTTTCAAAATTATATTTCTTTCTAAATAATGCCTTTCTAAAAGATTTATGTTCTTCACTTATGTGTTTGTAAAATACAAGAATATTGACTTAACTTGTAAACCAAGGAATAATAATTTGATTTACACGCCAACGCCACTGGGTAAATGTTAGCATAGAGGGCAGTGTAGTAGATAATTAGGTATCTATAATTCTACGACATACGTCATTATTATTTATAGTAAGTTAGAAAGTAATGCCACTATTCAGGTATATCTGTCACACCACATAAATTAAATAGACATAGGTCAAAGAATCTTTCTCTTTCTAATACAAAATGTTGCTATGCTACTGCTATAAAGTGATGTGTATTCTTTCTTCGGACAAATGTCCTTGAATAGTCATCTTTCGTGAATAATAGTGTATATGTATGTTACATTCGGTAAACGCAACGTAAATTAACTCCATTTAATGCAGATTTAAACGGGGCGCATATATTTGATAGCGATTCGTGCTAACATTATTTCCGAAGTTCTTCACTCGTGTCTCTTACTGTACTTAATATACGTACCCAAATATTTTTAGTATATTTTTTATTCATATATCCGTAGATGGCCAGCACAGAGCACCCAGCATATCATCATCCAGACCTCAGTCCCGACAAGGTAGTTCATCATCCAGACCTCACTCCCAACAATCATCCAGACCTCAGTCCCAACAAGATCGCCAATTTGACTCCTCTGGAGCACCTATGACATCACTAGTACCACCGCACTCCACTTCAGAACGACCCATCAGTCAAACACAACCATCTCTAACCACAAAATTACCCTCAGATACACAACCACAAGCAGATGTACCAGAATATTACCCAGAACAATCATACATACAACCAGAACAAGCATATACTCAACAAGCAGCACCATACGCACAAAATGATCAACAATATCAACAACAACCAGAATATGATCAACAGTCGGATTATCCATTGGATCAACAGTATGTAGACGATCAACTATATACAGACCCTCAATACATGCAACAATATTATAGTGAGAATCAACAGTATCAACAAGAATATCCCATGGATCAAGACTATCCATCAGATCAACAATATGCGCCAGAGGATCAACAACAACAACCATATACAGCTTCACAAGATCAACAACAACAAGAATATACACCGGATCAACAACAATTTGGAAGTCAAAATCAACAACCGTCTGCAAGCCAAGATCAACAACATGATGCAAGTCCAAGTCAAAAAATGTTTGGAAGTCAAGATCAACAAAAATTAAGTGAGAATCAACAATTTGGAAGTCAAGATCAACAAAAATTAAGTGAGAATCAACAGTTTGGAAGTCAAGCTCTACAAAAATTAAGTGAAAATCAACAGTTTGGAAGTCAAGCTCTACAAAAATTAAGTGAAAATCAACCGTTTGGAAGTCAAGATCAACAAAAATTAAGTGCACAACAACCGTTTGGAAGTCAAGATCAACAAAAACTAAGTGCACAACAACCGTTTGGAAGTCAAGATCAACAAAAATTAAGTGCACAACAACCGTTTGGAAGTCAAGATCAACAAAAACTAAGTGCACAACAACCGTTTGGAAGTCAAGAACAACAAAAATTAAGTGAACAACCGTTTGGAAGTCAAGATCAACAAAAATTAAGTGAACAACCGTTTGGAATTCAAGATCAACAAAAATTAAGTGAAAAACTACCGTTTGGAAGTCTAGATCAACAAAAATTAAGTGAAAAACTACCGTTTGGAACTCCAGATCAACAAAAATTAAGTGAAAAACTACCGTTTGGAACTCCAGATCAACAAAAATTAAGTGAAAACCTACCGTTTGGAACTCAAGATCAACAAAAATTAAGTGAAAAACCAAAAGGTCTAAAACAAAAAATATGTGGAATTCAACAAAAGTGTGGAACTGAAAATCAACAAAGAATATGTGAAAATCAAGAACAATGTGGAAAGAAATATGAAAAAAGATTAAAAGAAAATCAACAACAGTCTGGAAGTCAAAATGAACAAATGTTGGCAACTCAAGATAACCAAAATTTGAGTACCAATATACATGAATTACCAGATCAACAAAAATTAAGTGGAAATCAACAACAGTTTGATATTCAACAAAAATTAAGTGAAGCTCAACAGAAGTTGTCAAATCAAAACCAAAATTTAAGTGCAAACATACATCAATTACCAGAAGATCAACAAATATTAAGTGAAGATCAACAGTTTGGAAGTCAAAATCAACAAAAATTAAGTGAAAATCAACAATTTGGAAGCCAAAATCAACCAAAGTTAAGTGGAAATCTACAACCGCTTGGAAGTCAAAATCAACAAAAATTAAGTGATGATCAAGAACGGTTTCCAAGTCAAAATCTAAAATTAAGTGAAGAGCAACAACGGTTTGCAAGTCAAAATCAACAAAAATTAAGTGAAGAACAACAACAACAACAACAACAACCACAACCACAGAGTGTCAAATGGTCTAATGATAATCCATAATTTAAATAAAAACATAGCTCAATTCTAGTCGAAATTGTTATTTATTTACAACTTCCCAGATCAACAACAAATATCTACAACATAAAGAAATCAACAAGGATCATATAAAACAACAGATCAACAATAACAACAGTGCGAGGGGTACCAAAAAATAATGAGAATTATTTTCTGACGAAAAAAAATCATACTGATCGCTCAAATGTTTCCCCAAGAATGAGGCTAGGGCAATCGTTCCAAAAGGTAGTCCAGTAGACATCTAGCGCCCTACCGCCCACCAGAAAATAAGTCTCGTTAATTTTGGGTACTCGTATTTTGCTTCAGATCATCAGCAGTACATAAATGAACAAATCCATCAAACTTAACAATAACGAGGAGAACATCTAATGGGGTAGAATAGTGTGACGTCAGAGTATAGCGCGAAATATGAAATACTGTCCTAAGCAAAAACGATACTTTCAAAGTAGACTCTAATGGCAGAACACATAAAGGTCATAATTTAAAGGCTTGTAATTTGATGCTGATATTATTGTTATTATGAAGAAGTTAACATTACATCAAATTGTAAACATTTTTCTATTAGTTCGTAATACAATATACACACATTAATAAATAACAAAGGTTTTATTTCAAATTGAAATCAACTCTGCACATTCTGAACTACAGAGTATCAAGTTTGCGCAGCTTCAAACATATCCGAGAGTTACCGACATACCAACTGAGATTTTGTTTGTTGGCGTTTCTGGGCATTTTCAAATCAGTTCTTTTCAAAACTTTAGATTTATTTTTAAGTTTAATGTACGTAAATAACTTTGTCTATCCACATTAATATAATTATAACATGTCGTGTTCATAGGGTACTATGGGGTCTCGTGGTCGAGTGCCTGGTCGCGAATCTGGGGAACCGGGTTCGATCCCGACCGACGCCAAATATTTCGAATTTTAAATGGCACAAAATTAAATCCTGTGGTGCACTCTCCACGCCAGCAATGAGTGCCCGTGAGGTGACGCCTGGTAAACGCCCGCAATGGGTAATATGCCGTGATGATATATTTATTTATTTTATTCATAGGGTACTGTAACATAAAAATGGTTCGCTGTATTTCAAACTGGCTCTTCCGGCCGCTTCACGCGATGTTTCACGAACATGTTCGAGACTGAATGAACATGCAGTTCCATGCAAAGTATTTTAAAACTTAAATAGAATAATTATTTCTAATTAGGGTGTTTTGTTTATTTGTAAGGGTAATATTCAAATGATAGATTAAACAGCTAACTTTTCTTAATTAAATAAGATATTGTCGACGAAATGGACTGCTTAAAATTATAGTTCTTATTTGCTGTGGCAATATGGTTCACTTTGAAAGATGTGTTTACCGGTAGGACAGTAGTTTAAATGAAGCGTAATGACGTAATTACTGCACTACCCTATAGGGCCCGAGCAGACACGTGACTCGAGCAACCTTGAAGTACTTAGAATCAGCAGATGTGTGTGCAGGTGTCATTTTGACAAGAACAATGTCACTTTGGCAAGACTAAAGGCGATTTCGGGCGACATACCCGTTCTTCGGATTACTTGCGGTTAGTTACGGTATGATATGGTTAATGGTGGCGCCAAAATCGTTGGTTCACTTGTTGACACCGTGCTTGGTGGTTATGTATATTCTGCGACATTTAAAACTATCAAAAATAGTGTCTGACAATTAAAATGCATTAACGGAGAAAGATATTTTTTTCCATATTTGTCCAAAAAAGAGTCAACGAAAATAATGTCACCCTGTTTGACATAAGACCACGACTCCGACTGTTTTGACTTTTGACATTTCAAAAAAAGACATGATAAAAAGAGACAGAAATAGTGAACAGAGAGCTGACCCGACTCGCAAACCCGTTCAGCTGTGAGCACTGATCCAAGTATACCGGGTATGTTGTTTCTAGCGCCCGAATGTGTGAACGTACCAGTGGTGGGATCCCAAAACTACGCTATGATAGCGTAGTGACAAATAACACTGCGTTTCCATGACAACCGTGGAAGTTAATAGGGATAGGAAGGTGAAACGTAAGGGGTATTTTTCGCTACGCAATCATAGCGTAGTTATGGGATTCCACTCCAGAACGCAACATACCGCAATTGAACGGTTGTCGCCCGGAATCGCCTTAATGTTTTGACTTATTTTAATTTTGAACTGTTAAAAGTTATTATTTTTAATTTCATGTGATTTACTATCGGAAAATTGTAAAATAAATCTTTTTTAGCAGTTCAAAATCAAAATAAGTCAAATATTGGTTTTGTCAAAGTGACATTATATTTGTCAAAGTGACACGCGCACACAAATCAGCTGATTAAAAACACTTCAAGGTCTCTCGAGTCACGTGTCTGCTCGCGCCCTATTGTTAAATAACAAAACAGCACCAGATAAATCAAGAAAATATAGTCTAGTCAAAATTGTTATTTATTTATATATTTATGCACGTTCACAATTTAAATATATAAAATGAGATAGGAAGGATATTTAAGGAATATGTACACATTTTTAAAATAAATTATCCTACATATTGTATGACTCCATAATTTCCAGTTGTCATCCATTCTGGATCTTTTTTGTCCAATTCTTCCTGGATTCCTTTCTCCAAATTGCATATAATATCTGCTTTTACAGTCCTTAATACACACATTTTTCCTGGTCGAAAATTTTGAACCGCATCGCTAATATTTGTAGTTGGTTCCCAATTTATTTCCCCTAGCAATTTCCTATAATTCAAATCTCCTTTGAAGATTATCAACTTTGCCTCTGATAATTTTTTGTATAATTCAGGATCAGTCGATTCCATTTTGGTATAATCGAAAGGCAAAGTCCAAAATGAATCAGCTTTATACGTCCAAACTTTTTCTCGAACATATTTATTCCACCTAATACCTAATTTTTTAAGATGTGGATCTGTATTGTTGATTAACATTCGTAAAATCCATCGAAAATCTTCTGGAGTTGTATCAGAAATAAACCAAGGCATACATTTGAGGTTAAAGTTGATTTTTTCGCAAAATTTAAATGTTATTAGAAAATCGGCTAAGCATAAATCGGTAAACATTTCATAGCCGGCATTATCGTTAATAAATTCTACATAAAAAATTGTTTACAATCACAAATTATAAAATAATTGCATAGACTTACCGATTGTACGAATGTGAGCTGCGTTGAATTTTTCTTTCTTGACGATATTCCAGATTTGTTTGACATGATTTGAAAGAATAAATTCTTCATATTGGTCCAATAAAGTAAAGGGATTAGATGTCTGTGAATTTTCTTCACCGGCTGATATAGATAAGTCACAACGGTTTCCCCACAAATTTAACTATAAAATTTCACAATCACTCAGTTGTTTTAACACTTTATAAAAATAAATGTTCGAAAGGCAGTCATGAGATTTAATTTGTTCTGTCTACACACCACTAATATATTTATTTGACCAGTATTCTATAATAAACGAAATGTTCAATTCGGTAACATTTGCAATATTTGCGCGCGAAAATTATAAAGGTTATTAGTTATTCTTAGTTATTTTAGTTTTTTAGACAAGTTCGCTTCCAACTTTCCCTCCAAATATAAACCAATATAACCTAACATACATAAAATCTCAAACCGGCAAAACTAGAATCGTTTAATTCACTTTTTTGATAGAATTACTTCACTCGCGATTTCATTAAGCCCACAGAACCAAAATTCACGAAACTATAGTCATTATATTGTTCTTGTTTACACAATTCTTGTCTGAACAACAAAACAATCACTACGTCTTAATCACGAAATCACGACTGCAAAACTTAGCGCATGCGCTCGGAACATCTGTTATCTCATTCAAAGTATCTTGTATCTAGTTACTAAAAGTGTCCGTATACCGTATTTTAATTAAATATTTATATTTAATTACCGTTTATTATAATACTGACCAAATAAAAAAGTTTTAATAAATGTTTTGTGAGCTGTTATAAATTGAAACTTATAAGAATCAAATGGATTCACGGCTGATTTTTTTTTAAATTTAACTATAAATTTTCACAATCACTCAGTTGTTTTAACACTTTATAAAATTATAAATGCTCGAAGGGCAGTCATGAGATTTAATTTGCTCTGTCTACACACCTCTAATATATTTATTTGACCAGTATTCTAAAATAAACGAAATATTCAATTCAGTAACAATTTGTAATAATGTATACACCGTTAATACTAAGTTGTAACACCCGAAAACGGCAGTTAGAACTCATTGAAACAAACTGTTCTTAGTTCAATTTTTCGATTTGGGGCCCCATTTCATAGTTATTGGCGTTCTTTTGCTTTTCGAAAAATCGTCATTACTCCCTTATTTTAAGGAATATTTAAAAAATACAAAAACTTTCTGCATATGCTTTCGGTTCTCTAAAACATTTGTATTTACAATTATTTTCTATTTTATCAAATAACAAAATGGCGACCCATCAAAAATTTCGAAACAAGATATTTTCAAAACCACTCGATCAATTTTTGAAAATTGAATTACAAGATAAATTTTAACAAACTGCAACAATCATTAAAAAAAAAACAAAAGAGAAAAATAAAACAATGAACAATGAAACAACAAGGGAGGGACTAAATTTGATTTTCAAAATGTCCACCAAAGTCTTCGTTTGATGTTTAGCGGTAAGTCATCAAGAAGCTCTGGCAGAACGTTATTTAAGAAAGTAAAATATTTTTCATCATTCAATCGGTTGTTGTTTCATTGTTCATTGTTTTATTTTTCTAGTTTGTTTGTTTCTTTCGTGTTTAATTTTCTTGTTTAATGGCAGCAAGCCTACTTTGTTTTAAAAGATTGTTGCAGTTTATTAAAATTTATCTTGTAATTATATTCGAATAAAAACTTTTTTTGGACAGATAGAAGAAAATGTTTCAGACAAATGTTATAGTAGATAGTTTAAGGATTTTATAAATGTTTTATTTTCGAAAATCTATCGAGTGGTTTTCAAAATATCTTGTTTTGAAATTTTTGATCGGTCGCCATTTTGTTATTTGATAAAATAGAAAACAATTGTAAATACAAATGTTTTAGAGAACCGAAAGCAAATGCAGAAAGTTTTTGTATTTTTTAAATATTCCTTAAAATAAGGGAGTAATGACGATTTTTCGAAAAACAAAAGAACGCCAATAACTATGAACTGGGGCTCCAAATCAAAAATTGAACAAAGAAAAGTTGTTTGTTTCAATGAGTTTTAACTGCTGTTTTCGGGTGTTACAACTTAGTATTAACACCCTGTATATATACATTACATATATATCACAATATTTGCGCGCCAAAATTATAAAGATTATTAGTTTTTCTTAGTTATTAAATTTAGACACTTGGCTTCTAACTTTCCCTCCAAATATAACTCAACATAACCTAACATACATAAAATGTCAAACCGGCAAAACTAGAATCGTTTAATTCACTTTTTTGATACAATTATTTCACTCTCGACTTCATTAAGCCCACAGAACTAAAATTCACGGAACTATAGTCGTTAATATGGTTCTTTTTACACATTTCTTGTCTGATCAACAAAACAAACACTACATTTTAATCACGAAATTACGACTGTAAAACTTGGCGCATGCGCTCGGAACTTCTGTTATCTCATTCAAAGTATCTTGTATCTAGTTACTGAAAGTGTTCCGTATACCGTATTTTAATTAAATATTTATATTTAGTTACCATTTATTATAATACTGATCAAATAAAAAGTTTTAATAAATGTTTTGTAAGCTATGAACCTTTTCAATTTAACAGCTATCGCTGCAAATAGTAAGAAAATGGCGCGAATAACTGCCAGTTGGTCTGTCTAATGAAACGTCAAAAATATTGCAGTCATTAAAATACCTGCATTCTCGGTGAAAATTTGCATCGTTATACATTTTAGCTCCAATAAAAGTTTTTGTAACTTTTTCCGAGATGTTTTTTAAAGTTGTCAAAGTTTTTCTTACATTTTTAGTTAAAATATTTTAAAAACAAACGTCATAGATCTCAATTGTTTTTACTATGCGCAGATCTCTATTGCGCATATCTTTTATCTCTTTAACTTGAAAAGGTCTATTATAAATTGAAACTTATAAGAATCAAAATGGATTCACCCAAGATTACAAGTAGGTGTGAATAGTTTAGCCAGAATCGGAAATATCACACCCAAAAATGAGTCAAATAAATAATTTGATGACTACAAACACGGCGCTATAATTATTTAAAATTTCATTTTGCAAAAATTATATGATACGCACAAATGGTTAATAATGTAATTTAATTCCTACCTTTAGCAATTTTTCCAATTCGAATTCCGCATCATATTCCTCGTGTTTTTTGAACATTTTCAAACAATATTCCCCAAGACAAGACATAGCATCAATTGATTGATGAAACGCATCATGTTTTTGCTTTTGAAAGTAGTCGTATTTCTTTAAACAAGTACTGAATAACACATAAATACCAATACGCACAAAATAATTCTTAATACATACGTGCATTCAAAGAAATATTTGAGACGTCTATACATAAAACATTCAGCATGCAACCAAATTGTTGTGAAAAATCTTGCGCCGGCATCCTTTTCAAACTGTTCTGCGAGATATTTATTGTAAATTTTTGTATCTTGTTCATCAGAATCAAATGTAGGAATCGGTTTGTTTGTCTGTATTTCGTATTTCAGTTTGGAAATTGCTCCAATCACTGCTTTAAGTTCTTCGCGAGATTCTTCCCCATATTTGTCAATAATTTCGTCTTTCTCTCTGACTAGATTATCTATAACTTTAGTTAAAATAACTGGCATACGTTCTTTGATAGTACGAAACGCGAAACTTCTGTAAAAATTAGGAAAATAGTAGGAAAGACAAGATAAAAAGAGGTTAGTTTAACCTTTTGTAGTAACCAGTTAGATGAACTTTTAATGGAGTCTTTGAATCCATACTGAAAATTCCACACTCGCAATTACTACATAGATGCATCTTAAAACTATTTCACATTTAATTTCTAATCATATGATCTTTGACAGTGACATGTTATCAAAAAGTTCATGAAATATATCGTGCGCATTCAGTAGATTAGCGCATATCTAGCGGTGACTGACATCTGAACAATTCAGCAATTTTTTGCTTAATGAACTGTCCAAATTTTTAAATGAATTGTTATCTGTATTAACAGTAAGGCAAACACTTAATATTAAAGTGGAACAAAGTATGATAGATAAAAAATATACAAAATATGACAAAACAGTGACCCAAGTGACCGTTCAGTGAACACAAAAGTTTGTGTATGGTTTGTGTTGTAGTGTTTTGGCACAAGTGTTGCCAATTTGGTGATTTTGTCACTAATTCTAGTGTTTTCAAATGACAATAGGGTATTCTCTCATATTTTTTTAACTTTATTTTTCTTAAAGAACAGTTATATCTAAGAGTACCTGTGAAAACCCGAGTTAAAAATTCCTTTTAATAAGCGAGATATTAATTTTAAAAATTTTGTTGTGTCACGTGATAGTGACGTACTAGTTGTACAGTACCAGCCGGGTGCCATTAGTGGTTCATTCGGCGTCTTATATCATTCGAACATGGAGTAGGGATTTCAACTGGTCTCCCATTGGAAGGTCATCTAGTACATCAGCAAAATTTAAATGCTTGAAACAATGAATTTATAATATGATTTTTTGTTTTTTCCCTGTTGTTTACCTATCAACACTAATATTTTTAATAAATTTTTAATGTTGGTAGTACTCAGAGAATACCCTATTCCAGACAAAATTTGTTGATTTCAGACATGTCCAAATCTAGTGTTTTTACTACTTTGTTATTTTATTTTTAATTTAATATTAAATCAGTTAGTGTCAACAATAAAAAAATAATAGACATGAATAATCCAAAGTATTTTTTATTGTTGTAATCGCGATTATCGATGATTGTTGGTGTGTGGTAACACGGCTCCGTTCCGACATCGCGATTGTTGGTGAGTGTTGTCGAGCGACAACATTGTTACCGTTTTGTTTTTCTCAACTTTGGTGTGTGCCATTGTTGCCCGTTCATTGTTGACCGTTTCTTTAATTGAACGAACCCTGGAAGTATCGCTGGTTCATTTGTATTAGCCGATTATATGCTAGAAATTGCTATTTTCATTTGTTTCGTTATTATTCTCGTTTAATATATTTTACCGGTTTCAGGATATTAATCCATTGTTTACATGTACAAAAGTAGGCTGGTAACTAAGTAATAACTGTATCTGTATGGTAATATTATTACTATACTGATTTGTCAACAACGGTCTACAAAATGAAATTAAAATAAAATGAAAGTATATTGGTCTTCATTAATACCTACAGATAACGTTAGTGTATCGTTCTAAATACGGTTTATTTTATTCTAAAATAATAAACATGATGAATAAAGCACATAATTTGAATATTTGTCATATTGACATATGTCAAAAAAATTGTTCTATTAACCGTAGCATTCTGAAAGTAGCATTAACAAGAGAATTTCAAAAAATCATATTTATTAATATAGTCTTAATTTTCTGAAACCGATAAACTACTGAACAAGCCACGGATGTTATTAATCATAACAAGCCTTAGATGTCTTAAAATCCTCGCTCTACGAGCTCGGATTTCAAAATGACATCTGCGGCAGTTATGATATACATAACATTCCTAGGTATGTTATAGTTATTAACTTCATAAGGCTGATATGTAGCAAATAACAGATGAGGTTGAATGTTGTAAAATCGAGGCGATAGCCGAGATTTTATAATCAACCGTCTCTGTTATTTGTATATCAGCCGTGTGACGTTCAGTATTTTTCATAATAACATAAAATATCTTCTTAAAATTCTATTTTCTATGGAATATTGACAGGTGATAGCTCTTCATGACAATTTCATGACGCTGCGATTTTTTTTGGAACTCATGATTTTTAATAATTGTACTGTTATAAAAAATAACGGCCGTGGCTGTTTTGATGCATATATAGGTTGAGCATACAGTACTGTTAAAGCACATTTAACAGTATGGTATTATGAAAAATATTAAAATTCATTACATATGATTTCATTGTCAAAAACCGAATTGTCTCCACTAAGCTACCCGAGCCCTTTTTGGCGTTCAAGCCACTCTTTTCAGCGATGCCATAAGAGCATCCTTTACCAGAATTACCACATCTCCTGTGCTGTGTTATCAACCGATCGATTGGCGCCCGAGAAACCCATTTTGACAGCAAGGAGAACTAAAGAGAACGTCAAGTAAAAGTTGACAGGCCATTACAAAATGGCGACCGAGCAGAGACTGTTACTTTTTTGCCATTACGATTAATATTTTAAGTATAAATGTTCCCTTCTCCATTTCCCTCCAAAATATTTAAATGCATAAATGATTGTCTGAAGTTAGTGATTTCTAGTGACTTTTGCTGAATCAAATTCAGATATTCGTCAATCTACTATTGGCAACACTGTGGCACAATATCATTGCTACTTTCAAACTAATCTAGATGTTGTTGTCAGAAATGTCACATATTTCAAGATGAAATATATTTAAAACCTTCTGCCATGGAAGCAGAATACGTACAGACACAATGCGTCTTGGCGGACGGAGCTGAAAGATTTGGAATTGCAGCAATTGCATTTGACCAGCATGAAGAACTCTTGTGGATGGGAAATGAAGGCGTTTGTATTTTTCACACTTAAAACTAACTCATAACTATTTGACCTGCATATTTTAGGGGCATGTTACCTCTTATTATGGAGGGCACGTGCAGAAATACACCTCTTTTCAAGTGCATGCCTCTCAAGACATCAGACAACTAACTACGATTGATGAAGGAATTTTAGCGCTAACAGCTACCAATTTAAGATGTCAAATGAGACGAGGGATACCTCTTTTCACTTACACGTAAGTTTTAAACGATTTAAAGAATTTGAAGATATTTGTAATATTTAAGGTCGGGGAATATGTCAGATATGCAGTGTATGTTGCAACTTGCCCCAGATAGAATTATTATGGCTGGACATCAAGAAAAAATGATTGATTTTAATTTAACGCATTGTAAGGAATCTACTTTGGTGAGTACAGTATTTAATACAAACCATTTGATGGTAGTTTCGTTCCTTTTTGAAGATTTCAGACGTTCCAAAACAGTCCAATTTTTATTTAATATATTATATTCATTTTTAAATAAATATATTAGTCTGTTCTTCATTTCTTCTTTAAAGTGTTGAAAAATTGAAAATCACATTAGATAAATAAATATATTATCACGACCAGTGGCGGTTCCTCCCAAATTTATTAAAGCAGAAAAGAAAAAGCGAAAGTATAAAAATATTTTGAATTTTTTGTCAGTCCAACATGTCGTTAGCTTTGCTTGGGTCACATCAAACTTGTGACCACATTGTGTTATATGCTGCATATACAAGTACATTACTTGTTTGGAGATTTACTGAATAACTACTAACTTTTTATTTACAATAGAGGGTTATACAGAGACATATTTTCGGGCTGCCATCTATTGATATTTTCCTTGTAACTACACTTGTGACTCTTTTCACTCCGTTGTTAGATTACAAACAAATCGCTGTCATGGTGACAGTTGCAAGATGGTACCAAATACAAAGCGAGTGTATGTTCTTTTTAACAGTGACTCCAGCTATAATTATAAAGAATATGACAAATGTGAAATTCTTTAAGTTTCCACAGCCATCCGTACATATTCAAATATGTAAAACTCAAATGTCAAAACACAGTGACAAAAGACAGAACTTTGAAAATGGCGATGGTTTGTTTGTAATCCGATCTTCCATCTCAACTTCTACATTGTCGCACTTTTTCTTGCGTGTGACGTCAAAATCATAACCCTCCATTAAACTAATACAACTAAGCCTAACATGTTACATTCCGTAACCCAGCGGGCAGGCGTTTAGCACGCGCCCCAAAACTAAAAACACTACATGTTCCGACAACAAAACGTCTGCACGACTCGACGAACTAATCTTGACTCTGTACATGTTTACTCCATGAGTAACTAATGTCGACTCTCAAAAACAATGCGCTATCTTCAGGACAGGATTATCTTAAGGGTACAGGGTGCATAAGCTAGGGCATTCAAAGTCACGCACGTATACATAAAAAATTCTAAACTTAATAACCAACAAATAAATGTCGTGACTATCATAATACGATAAGAGTTTCTAAAGTAAATTTTGACATTTATAATTTAAATAGATCAACAGAGTTAAAATATAATTATTGCAACTAAAATTTAGAAAAATTTATAAAAAGTTATTTGTCTGTTATTAGTCTTACCCTGCTTTATCTTTAATATTACCCGAGATACCTTAAAAAAACATCGAAAATGAGCCTGTACATGTGTCAGACAGAGACAAACGAATTGTAACTTTGCTTGCGTTAGACAAAGACAACCACCACCGTATTTGTTTACACACGGTCAATAGGGTAGTTCAGTAATTACGTCATATGCGGCGCGTTTCATTTAAACTACTGTCCTAGCGGTAAACACATCTTTCAAAGTGAACCTTGTTGCCACAGCAAATAGGAACTATAATTTTAAGCAGTTTATTTTGTCGCCAATATCTTACTTAATTAAGAAAATTTAGCTGTTGAAGCTATCATTCAATTAAGTTTGAATATTACCCTTTCAATTAAACAAAACATTACCCTAATTTGTAATAACAAATATTCTATTTAAGTTTTAAAAAACTGCATGGAACTACATGTTCGTTTAATCTCGAACATGTTCGTGAAACATCGCGTGAAGCGGCCGGAAGAGCTCGTTTGAAAGACAGCGAACCATTTTTAAGTTACAGAACCCTAAGCACACGACATATTATTAATATATTTATGTGGATAGACAGAGTTATTTACGTACATTAAACTTAAAAATAAATCTAAAGTTTGAAAAGAACTGATTTGAAAATGCTCAAAAACGCCAACAAAAAATCTCAGTCGGTATGTCTGTAAACTCTCGGATATGCTTGAAGCTGCGCAAACTTGATACTCTGTAGTTCAGAATGTGCAGAGTTGATTTCAATTTCAAATAAAACCTTTGTTATTTATTAATGTGTATATATTGTATTACGAAGTAATAGAAAAATGTTTACAATTTGATGTTATTAATATCTCAAAGTTAACTTCTTCATAATAACAATAATATTAGAATCAAATTACAAGCCTTTAAACTCTGACCCTTATGTGTTCTGTCAATAGAATTTACTTTGAAAGTATCGTTTTTGCTTAGGACAATGTTTCATATTTCGCGCTACCCCATTACCAAGACAAAACTATTTAAATAATATTTTTAATTTTCAACTCACGAGCCGCCTCAGGTTGAGATGTAAACTATTATTCACGAAAGATGACTATTCAAGGTCATTTGTGAGCCGTCTGATATATAATATTACTTGCAGATAACTTCAATGCATTTCGTTTGCATAGGCGTGCAACATGAAATATTTATGGACACATTTTAACTGAAAAAATAAGAATAATTCATTTGAAAATTATGCATCTTTCTAAATAATACCCTTCTGAAAGATTTATTTTCTTCACTTATGTTTTTGCAATATACAAATACATAGACTTAACTTATAAACCAAGGAATAATAATTTAATTTAAATGTCAACGCCACTGGGTTAATTTTAGCACAGAGGGCAGTGTAGTAGATAATTAGGTATCTGTAATTCTACGACATATGTCATTATTATTTATAGTGTGTTAGAAAGTAATGCCACTATTTACGTATATCTGTCACACCACATAAATTAAATAGACATAGGTCAAATAATCTATTTCTCTTTCTAATACAAAATGTTGCTAAGCTACTGCTATAAAGTGATGTGTATTCTTTCTTCGAACAAATGACCTTGAATAGTCATCTTTGGTGAATAATAGTGTATCTGAATATTTTATTTCCCTTTCAGGTAAACGTGGGGGAGACAGGCTGCGTTATGATTCGCGCGCACAGTCGCCTAGTTTGCTGCGGCGATCCTATTGGTCGAATAAATTTACGCGATCCAAATTCTCTTTCAATTGAACACACTTTGGACACCCATAGTGGTAGCCTGAGTGATTTTGACGTTCAAGGCAACTTATTAGTTACTTGCGGCTTTTCTAATCGCCAGGGAAACTTATCCGTCGATAGATTCTTGATGGTTTACGATCTTCGAATGATGCGGGCTGTAACCCCTATTCAAGTAGTCTTAGATCCATTATTTTTGCGTTTCCTTCCGTCGGTTAGTTCTCGTTTGGCTGTAGTTTCAACTTTGGGTCAGATACAGTTAGTTGATACAGTAGCTCTTTCCGAACCTAGATTATGTCTTTACCAAATGGATAGTCCCGGCGCGATGTGTACGACTTTTGATATTTCGAGTAGTAGTCAGGCTTTAGCGTTTGGAGATTCGACGGGGTCTATACATTTGTTTGTAAGTGCAGAAGAACCAATGTTTAATTCGTTTTCGAGAATGACTGAACATGCAGATCCAGTTGATGCGTTTCCCAGTTTTGGAATTGATGATTTGGAAACGCCGTATTCAGCAATTCCTTTACCGATGACTCATGACGGAGGTCTGGCCAGTGATTGGCCTCAACAATTCATGCAGAATATTTACAGGTGAGGAAAAATTTAATTTACACGCGAAATTATGCCGCCTATACAGGGTGAGTCTGGGAAGACCCCCCCCCTTTAACTTTTTTATTATAAGTAATAGAAAAAAATGGCCCATATAAAAGTTTTATTATTTTACATATACTATTTGATGGCAGATGTAGATATTTTAAGTCAGGTTTACAAGATACGACTATCAACTTTTATTTTTCAAATGGCAACCTATAATTATTTTAATAAAATAGAAACCGCCATTTTTTTCTCTTTTCAACGATGTATTATTTTTATTAATGTATTTGAAAAATTTCGAGAAAAATGAGATAATTTAGAAATATTAGAAATAATTTTTAAACAAATATTATAGGTGGCTATGTGAAAATAAACAAAACGTAACAATGTAAAACAATTAATTTAATGTCAAAAAAGTATATATTTTTCTAATTTGTTGTTCCAATAAATAGAAAAGTCTGTAATACCAAATTTTGGATTATATTTTATTATGTTTTTCCTCGAAAATCTGTTAAGAGCTCCAAATTAAGTACCACTTCCGGTTTATCATATAGGTATAGTCAAAATATAATGTTGTTTCAAATTATACACGAGTTTTAAATACCAAATTTGAGAAGTTTTGAATCATGTTTTAATATATTTTTTCAAGAAAATCTGTTTATAGCTTCCTGTAAAGTAGTACTTCCGGTTTATCAATTTTAGAAAACAGCTAGTATGTCGTTTTCATTAATATAAAAGTCTTAAATATCAAACTTGAAAAGTTTTGGATTGTATCAATTTATTTTTTACGGAAATCTGTTCAGAGCTTCAAATAAAGTATCACTTCCGGTTTATCAATTTTAACCAAAATCTAATATGTTGCTTGCCGTTATATAAAAGTCTTAAATACTAAATTTGACAACTTTTGGAATATATCATAATATATTTTTCACAAAAATCTGTTTAGAGCTTCAAGTAAAGTATCACTTCTGGTTTATTAATTTTATCTACAATGTAATATGTTCTTTATCTTGATATAAAAGTCTTAAATACTAAAATTGAAAAGTTTTGGATTATATTTTAATATAGTTTTTCATTAAAAACTGTTATGGGCTTCATGTAAAGTATCACTTCCGGTCATCCAATTTTACCCAAAATCTAATCAACTTTTTATATGACTGCAGAAAGCTTAAATATGGAAAATAGAAATATTTGGAAGTTTGTGATAAGAGTTATCGTGGACAAAAAATCGTCACACACACACACACACACACACACACACACACACACACACACATATACAGACATCATCGTAAAAATAGTAAAATCGTATTCTAGGGACCCTAAAACGTGCTTATTCATCAAAAACTCACTACCAAATTTTTTGACCTAAAGGTGACGGAAGGTAAAAATTATTGATAAGACAAATATTGCATAAACTATCATTTAAAATATTTTTGAAAAATGTGAAACAGGCTCATTGTCTTTCCGCAGGAGGACGCCTGCTATAGACCCGGATATATTGCGAACTATGAAGATACAAGGCCCTATTGGCTATGCCCCGAATCCGAAGTCAACACGGCGCAATCAAGTGAGATCTATTCAGTTTTCCTCTGTCTTGTATTCTTAGAATTTCGTATTTATAACGGACTGTTTCCATTGTTATAGACTGCTATTTTGTATAAAATATTTCGAATAAATTGTTGGCTTTTTGGATGGATTTTTTCTGAAGTTCCTCCGAAATATCCCAAAAAGACTTCGTAATTTCTTTTTGGAAATAAATAATTATTCCGCGAATAGGTTTTACTTCGAATAAATTCTAATATTTAAACATGATCTAAGATTGTTTTGTTAAGAGCACTCAATTGAATTTTTAGTATTTTATTTTTTAGGTGGCATATATTTTAGAATCTAACGGCTCTAAGGTCCAAGTGAAGCTTTTTGGTTCTGATAAGCTTTCAAAATCGACTGATGAAGTTGGTTTTGTAGCTATACCCAAAAGATATCGCAGAGTTGATGTTAAATACAGCAAATTAGGAAGCGAAGACTTTCCATTTGATCAATATAACAAAACTGGACTTCCAGGATTAGAAGCGACTTTACCAAATGCTTATTGTAACGCCATGATACAAGTAAATAATTATTTAAACGTTTTCAAGACGGATAATTATTTTTAAATTTAGGTTTTGTTCTACATCGAACCATTAAAAGCTTCTTTATTGTCTCATCTCTGCCCGAAAGAGTTTTGCTTGTCCTGCGAGCTAGGATTTCTTTTCCACATGCTAACTACAAGCCGTGGGGCCCCTTGTCAACCAGGGAATTTCTTACGCGCTTTCAGGACCGTTCCTGAAGCTTCAGCACTCGGTTTGATCCTCAGTGACCTTCACCCTGAAGCTAAAATGAAAACAGACCTAGGCGCGTTAATACAAGTGAGAAAAACTTTGAAATATATTATGAAAAGATGTTTTAAATATTTTTTTATATTGTTAGAATGTTTGAATGTGTTTTACAGAGTTGGAATAGGTTTATTTTGCATCAAATGCACTGCGAATTAATGGAAACTAAAAAGAGGAAATTGGAGGAGAAACAAGCTAAAAAAGAATCGAAGCCTTTTGTGTATAAAGAAACTGATTTTCCGAGTATTTTGGGCAGTGATGTCAGTTGCAGGCTAAGGAAGAATAATCCACAATCACACGATACAAGTAAGACTAATTTTCATATTTTCAAGGTCACGCTACGCACATGCTTCATATTTTTTATAAATTTATTTTAAATAATAAAAATCAATCTTCTTTTGGAATGCGTTCAAAATAATTTCTGATACTTAAAAACAGTCATAGCTGTCAAAATTAATTCAGAGGAACTTAAAATCTGTCGAATTATAAATCATGATTCGTAAATGCTCTCTGATTAATTATATATTTTCACTGAACAACTATTCTTTAAATAATTAAGTTTTAATGATCTTAGAGCCGTTTTTATAATTAGGCTCACTTTAAGACTATTTAAAATTACTTTAAGACTATCTTTATTTTAATGTTTTAACTAAATGATTACATTATTATTAATACAACTAAGCCTAACATGTTACAGTCCGTAACCCAGCGGACAGGCGTTTAGTACGCGCCCCAAAACAAAAAAACACTACACGTTCCGACAACAAAACGTCTGCACGACTCGACGGACTAATCTAGACTCTCTCGTGTTTACTCCATGAGTAACTAATGACGACTATATTGTAACGTTTTTATTTATCTGGGTGAAGTGTAAATATTAGACAATTATTACTAATTAAAATTAAGTGTTTATTAAACTATAATGAAAGTTACTATTACTAATGTTAAACAATTATTAAATACTAATTAAGATTAAAAACTATAATTAACTCTATAACACTAACACTAGCGCTATTTATTTAACCAATTAACACTACTATTTATTTCCACGATATTATTTATTTCACTACGCGTTCCAATCTTAGACTGCCGGTCTGTTGCAGATTCTTGTAGACTGTTTACGCGATATTTATATCACTATATACTTATATCATGTTCAACTGTCCGCCTACCGACCTCCACAGCGTCTATATACTCAACTGACTCAACAGCGTCTGTATATTCAACTGCTCGGACAGAAGTCACACCTTTCACCTCACTATCTGTTTATTTATGTAAATCTCTTCCACAGCCTCCGTATCACCGACTTTCCGTATGTCACAATTCTCCAACACCAATGCCGAGTATTAGCTTCCACTTGCCGTTACTGTCCCCATATACCTAGCTTCCAAATACTCTTCAACACTACCGAGTATTTTCTTTAACAGCCATCCCGGTATACCAGTAACTTTCCGACTCGCCGTTACTGTTCTTGCACACTATAGCTTCCCAATACTCGTCAACACTACCGAGTATTTACATCTATCCCAACATACCAGTAACTTCCCGAGTACCTACTCGACACCAACTGCATACGCTCACCACGATACTGCTGTGCTTCTCAAACTCACTAACACTCTATATGAACATCTCTATGTCTCTCCATGTAACTAACTGACTCTCGAGCATAGCTACGTTCTTTATATACAGCTGCCATTATTTTCTAGAACAGTCTAGAATATTCGAACACGTAATAACAATGAACACAAAAGGTTCAGGCGACCGGAAGTAATTAAACACGTCGCGACCAGTCTGTTTACATCGGCCGGCTACTAGCGCGATTACGTCACCTCTATAAATAAACACTCGCTTACAGTGGCGGCGACGGCGGACGTCTCATGTTACACTTAAAACAAAGCGCTATCTTCAGGACAGGATTATCATCTTAGGGGTACAGGGTGCGTAGGCTAGGGCATTCAAAGTCACGCACGTATACACATATTCGCGATCAGACACTCAGGCACGTTCTTACTCTCAAAAATTGTAATTAACTCTTTCTCCTTAGTTGAAGAAGACCCCAAACCTTTGGATTTAACCACAGAAATCTCTTCCCTTTTCGGCTTAACACAACTCCAGCAAAATTGTTGCCTAAAATGCGGCCACGAAGTCCGTAAAGAATCAATTCAGTTAGCTTGCAATTTGGTGTATCCGGCTGGAGATCTGCAAGAAGCCGTGACGTTCTGTGAGCTTCTTGCGGCTGCGCTTTGCCCCAGACAAACCACCCCCGCTTGGTGTGACGCCTGCGATAAATTTTCGCCCACCTCCCAGGAGAAAATGCCGGTGGAGTTGCCACAAGTTTTGGTGGTCAATACGGGCCTTCACAACCAACAATATAGAAGGTAAGGATTTTTTCTACAGTCTATATATGTACAAAGCCATTTGCGCTCTCTTTTGTCAACGCAAAATGTCACTTTGCCGCTCTAGAGCGACAAAGTAGAAAAAACGCTCGCTCCTCAAATTTCTAACTATACAATGTTGAGAAATGTTACTTGGTTACATTCTTATTCGCAATGGAAATTAACGATAGAGGCGCTGATTTTCGAAACAAGATGGCCGTCATACGATGGGTTTGACATAGGACAGTTCACATTGTTCACTGTGTTTCGTTGATTGTGTATACAAACCGAGTTTAAAAACTTATTTATATGAAGGCGATAAGTTAAAATATTTAATTACTACACTATAAACTCAGCTGTCACTTATTTAATATGGCGCTTGTAAGATTGCTTTTCGTAGTACTGATTTGCGCCACTAGAGGGAAATTTTTAATCTACGATTGCGAATACTACGTTCCGTAAGTCAACCAAAAAAACCAGTATCTTGATTCCGGGTACACCATGATTCCTGAATATTTCCATCTATTTCGGGACAGATTGACATTGAATCATATGACATTTAAAATTGACACAACCTAACAAAAATAAAAATTAACTAAAAGAACGATAATGTTGAATAATGCCAATAAAAATAACACAATCAACAATATATCAAATATAAATAATGTTTTCATACTTACGTCTATAATAATTATTAGTAATACCACTAAAAATGCGGTTTAGAACGGATATCGTTTAATTTGTTATGATGCTGTTTGAAAGTAGCGGTAGTGGGGGTAAAAATACCAGAGAAACCAGGATTATTTCGTGGTTGCCGTGGTCCGACTTTTTACCAACTTTTTTCAGGAACCGCGTTCCAAATTAAAACCGGTAAATAATTTCAGGACTTACGGAACACAAAACCGTAAATCTGGTCGAACCGGTTGCGTTACGGGACATAGTATTAATGGAAACGTTTACACTATTATTCACGAAAGATGACTATTCAAGGTCATTTGTTCGAAGAAAGAATACACCTCACTTTATAGCAGTAGCTTAGCAACATTTTGTATTAGAAAGAGAAAGATTATTTGACCTATGTCTATTTCTAACACACTACAAATAATAATGACATATGTCGTAGAATTACAGATACCTAATTATCTACTACACTGCCCTCTGTGCTAATATTTACCCAGTGGCGTTGACGTTTAAATTAAATTATTATTCCTTGGTTTATAAGTTAAGTCTATGTTTTTGTATTTTGCAAAAACATAAGTGAAGAACATAAATCTTTCAGAAAGGCATTATTTAGAAAGAAACATCATTTTCAAATGAATTATTTTTATTTTTTCAATTAAAATGTGTCCATAAATATTTCATATTGCACGCCTATGCAAGCGAAATGCAATGAAGTTATCTGCAAGTAATATTATATCAGACGGCTCACAAATGACCTTGAATAGTCATCTTTCGTGAATAATAGTTTAGTCAGGAATTAATGACACTGTAGTTACACATTACCCACTTACATAACCAAACAAAATGCCGCACTGCTGTGAAAATAAAATAGGGCATTCATTTACAAAAACGAAAGTATAAAATGCTTAGATTAGTTTGAAGCAATAGCTCAAGAAGAATGGAAAATACCGATAAGTAAAAATAAATAAAAAAATAATTTTTGTTATGGTGGAGGACCCCATTGTGGCGACTGTAGAAAATATCTTGTGTGTGTTTCGAGCGCAAATGGACATTGTCGATTTCGAGATAATTCCTCGCTCCTGCGTCGCGCGGCAACAACCTCTCAATCGACAATGTCTCATTTTGCGCTCTTAATACACAAATGGGTAATACATTCATTTTCCATAGATTTTGGCAAGTCCAGATGGACCAAACAGTCGCCAAAGCGCAATGTAGCCCGACTTCCACCCCACCTGTAACTCCGATACCTCAATCTAGCGTCCCTTTGACCTCTAAACCTTGCCGCTATGGCACTAGTTGTTCCCGTCCGGGTTGCCGCTTTCGCCACGGAAGCGCTACGCCCTCAGGGCCCCAACAACCAGCCCTACAGCCCCCAACAATAACCAACAATCCGTACTACAATAACAGTTGGTTGCCGCACGATATTGTCATGAATATCGATGAAGATAAACGATTAACAGTTGAAAAAATCGACGGAGAAGATAAAGTAATATTGATATATAATTTGAAGATTTTTTTTTATTAAACATGTTGTAGGAATTAATTAATGAAGGTTATAGTTCGAAACATCAAAGATATTCTCTATCGGCGGTGGTGTGTTATATAAATGATCAACAAGCTAGCGAAAAAAGGAATATTGTATCTTTGATTAGGGTTCCGGGAAGTTATGAACCGAATAGGAACGGTCTAGAGCCCTCCTGGTATTTGTTTAATGATATAAGTATTAGTGCCGTATCGGCACAAGAAGCTGTATGGTTCTCCCTTGATTGGAAGGTAATTTTTTTCATCTTATAACAAATATTACTTAAAATTATATTGAAATTTATTTATAATTATTTGAAACTAACATAATATTTTAGCATCTGAAGCAATCTGTCAGGCATTTTTCAGATGCGGGCCGAACCCAGTTAGTCGTCTCTGCAAGAAGACGATAATTACAACACACTGATGAGCTCCAATAAGAGTTAAACGCGACTGAGTTACTAACTGGGCTCGACCAGCATCTGAAAAATGGTCGAATGGTTGATTCAGGTGCTGAAATCTTGTAAAACATTACGAATATGTTTCAAAATTATTGTTTTAATTTATTTTGAATTGCTTGAAAATGTTTTAAATTATTCCCAAAAGTCTGTAATTTATTTAGAACTGTCTGAAAATATTTGTAAATTATTCCCAACACTTTAAAAAATATTCAAGACTGTTTAAAAATGTTTTAAATTATTCCCAAACGTCTGTAATTTATTTAGAACCATCTGAAAATATTTTAAATTATTCCCAACACTTTAAAAAATATTCAAGACTGTTTAAAAATGTTTTAAATTATTCCCAAACGTCTGTAATTTATTTAGAACCATCTGAAAATATTTTAAATTATTCCCAACACTTTAAAAATATTCAAGACTGTTTAAAAATGTTTTAAATTATTCCCAAAAGTCTGATATTTATATGGAATCGTCTGAAAATATTTTAACTTATTCCCAACACTTTAAAAAATATTCAAGACTGTCTAAAAAATGTTTTAAATTATTCCAAAAAGTCTGTAATTTATTTAGAACCGTCTGAAAATAGTTTAACTTATTCCCAGCACTTTAAAAAATATTCAAGACTGTTTAAAAATGTTTTAAATTATTCCCAAAAGTCTGTAATTTATATAGAATCGTCTGAAAATATTTTAACTTATTCACAACACTTTAACAAATATTCAAGACTGTTTAAAAATGTTTTAAAATATTCTCAAAAGTCTGTAATTTATTTAGAATCGTCTGAAAATATTTTAACTTATTCTTAACACTTTAAACAATATTCAGGACTGTTTAAAAATGTTTTAAATTATTCCCAAATCTTTGAAATTAATTCAGGACAGGTAGAAATAGTTTTAAATGCCTCCCAACTATTTAAAAATCAATCAAAATCATTTGAAAATTTTCTAAATATTTACAAAATCCCATTTCAATCTTTGCGCAAATTGTTTTTATTGATTTTCCGATCTATGGATCTTTTAGTTCAAATTCTTGAACACAGTTGGCAGCACGTACCAAATACTCCCACGCAATTTCTGACATTCTGTGTGCAATTCCAGTGCAGACGCCTTCTTTAAGGGGCCTGTTTTTAACATGCCCCCAAATGTCTATTTAGTTTACACATGGCAAAAATCTGTACCGACGCGCATGGAACATAGATCCGGTCGATTGAAAAATCAATAAAACCGAGCATGCGCAGTAGATCCCAAAATAAATGAGAGGATTTTTTGATATGATATTAAACTATTTGGTATTATTTCGAGTGACTGAAATTTATTCAGTGCCATCTGAAACCATTTAAAATACTTGAAATTTATTTAGAATCCTCTGAAACTATTTAAAATGATTCCCAAGTGACTGAAATTTATTTATAATAATCCGCAACAATTTAAAATGATTGTCAAGTGCATAAAAATGTTCAGAATACCTTGTGAATTGTTTAAAACTTATTTAGAACTATCCGAAACAATTTAATTCCAGCAATATTTCCATTTATCTATTTAGATTCCGTGCGTATTATACTACACCAGCACACCATTATTTTCATCTCAATCTCCAATCTTTCCGGCGGTAACTTCCGATGTCTTTGGCGAAGACAAATGTCTTGCGCGATCAGGCGGCACGAGCGGTATAACTTTCACGCCTTTAGCACAACAAGAAATGCCCCATCCAGGGGAATTAGTCGCGATGGACGCAGAATTTGTTACTTTAAATCAAGAGGAGGCCGAATTACGATCTGACGGAAAGATGTCAACGGTTAAACCGAGTCATATGTCCGTAGCGAGAATTACGTGCATAAGAGGGTGAGGAAGAATGCTTGTTGCTAGTTTTGGGTCCAACAGAACTAATTTTTGTCCAACATTAATGTGAAAATGGTGTAGCTTACATGCATTTTTTACTTTTTAACATTGTTATAAATAAAACTAACATGACTAAAAAATACTAAAACACATCTAAATTATGTTTATTTAACACAATGTCCTATTTCGAACAGGGCCGTAACTAGGGTGGGGCGAGCGGGGCTCTTGCCCCGAGCCCAGCTGTTTATACGGCGCAGAAATATGTTCTTCATTTGATGATTCTCAGAAAAACTCTTAAATATAAGTCAAGCACACTCTTGGATTTCTTATTGTACACTTTGCGAATTAATACTGTATTTCTGTGCACTGTGACTTTTAAAGTTTACGGGCAAGACACCCTCAGCGCGTGGCAGTCCAGGCAATAAATGTATCGGCAAAAGAACACAGAGATTGAATCCCAGGATTAAAGATCGGGCTTGCTTTTGTTTTTGTGCGAGTAGAGATTTTTCCATCGCTTAGATAAAAAAATTTTCAAGTTTGGATTGTATTATGATGATTTATTTTACCTTGTAGAACCCATATCTCAGTTTTTTCATACTTCTCAGACAAGTGTCTTTAAAGATCGATCTGCCAATCACATTTGCCCATTGGACAGGCAAATCTAGGATAGATACTCGGCGATCTTCTATAATAATCATCGAAAAACTTTCAGTTTTAACGTTTGTCTCAATATTTCCGGTATTTTTAAAATTCAAAATTAAGTGTCTTGTAGTTCCTGACAAATACTTAAGTTTTTTACAATTTTTAGAAAGCCTAGTTTATGCGCAATAATAATAGAATTTCGTATATTAAAGGATAAAGACTTTGCGCGAACCTACTTTTTTAACAATCGTACTGCATTGACATGTCAACAATAAGTTTTAATTGGTTTTTAATGCAAAATTAATAACATATTTGAAGAAAAAAATACGCATCTTTGTGTTGATCAAGATATAAACATTTAATTCTAATTCTGTGTTCCAGTTATGGTCCAATTGATATGCGTCAGACATAATGTTGTCTTTATTTTGTTTTTTATAATTATTGTAATTGAAATATACATTAAATACTATTAATTAATACTAAAACCATATAGTCCATTCGCCGAGACGAAGGAATATGGAACTAAGACTAGAGAATATGAAACTAATTCTTGAACAGACACAAATCGTTATGCTGGTCAAAAGAGGATAATTTTGGAGCTGAAATTACCTTTTTATGTAGTTATATTTTTTTAATAATAATTTGCTAAAAATAAAGGGGAAGGGGCGCAATTTTATATTCCGCCCCACGCACAAGAATAGCTAGTTACGGCCCTGATTTCGAAATATCTTCTTTGGATTAATTGATACTACATATAAACAATAAATACTTTATTTGTACCTAATAACACTTCTAAATATTTATATTATTCCTATAATATGCGTCCGAGTGGTTTAAAGTAATAATTTTGGTCAATTATATGCAAACTTGATTGGAATTTAACCTAAAATGTAATAGAAAAATTCTTCCGAATCTCAAATAAATTTCAAAAACCCATCGATTTATGCATCGAATCAATATAAAAGATTTGTACTTTCTTATTTTACACATACAAACGGTTAAAACTATTAATTATAGTCGAAATTTAACGAATAAACTTGGTCCAAATCTCATCCAAAATACATCCCCAAAACATGATAGACAAAAATCTTACAAATATTTAATTAATAGAAGTAGAAAACTCACCATTTTTGATGCCGAATCCATGTAGAACATCTGCATTTTCTTATTTTATTCCTGATTGGTGGTTAAAGGCACTGATAATCACTAAATTTTAACGAAAAACGTTGTTCAAGTCTTACACAAAACAATAACAAAATGAACAAAACCTATAAATTTTTAACTATTGTTTGAGCGATTTATGTATTGAAATGTGTTCGAAATATGTTTTAAGCGTTCAAAATAATTATTTTGAGTCTTAAATTTATTGATAAGGGCGTAAAAAGCTTTAAAAGTTCGATTAACAGCACGGATTATCACTGAGTACATGAAGATAACTTGATTCAAATTGCACAAAACCTATAAATTTCAAACCGATTTTGAACTATTTTTTGAACAATTTAAAGCCAATACTTAAAATATATTTTCAATATATTTTAAGTATTGGAAATAAAGATTTTGGGCCTTAAAAGTGTTCAAAAATGCGTAAAAAGATTTAAAAACACAAATTTTTGTAACGGTTAAACAACGGCAAAATTGTTAGTTACTTCACTGCGTTTCACACAGGTGGCCATACTGATACTGTTTCAGTCAGTCCAAAGTCAGTCATTTGTTGATTTTCACCATTTTTACGTAAATTTCGTATGATACTTTTAAAAAATATTATATTTAAGTGTTAATTATATTATTTATAAGTGTTATAAGGTGTTGATAACATTTGTTAACCAAAAGAACACAGAAACCCGCGAAACTATATAACTGTTAACAAAACTTGCATCCCGCCAAATTGATTTTTATTTTTACACTAACAATGCAGTGCTGTGTTTTCACTAAAATATTCTTCCCCCAAAGTCAAGGTCCGATGGAGGGAACACCATTCATCGACGATTACATTTCGACGCAAGAACAAGTGGTTGATTATTTGACTAAGTTTTCCGGCATCAAACCCGGAGACTTGGACGCGAATTTCAGCTCAAAACACCTCACAACGCTCAAAAGCACGTATCAGAAATTGAGGTTTTTGCAAGATAGCGGCGCTGTTTTTGTAGGACACGGATTGAAGAATGATTTTCGGTGAGTGACATTGTTTTCATTGTTGTAATCAAATGGTAGAAATCGTAAACAATCGTAAGTTGCTTCTTCTATATTGTTGTAATCATTTTGCAATTAATTATTATAATTAGAAATATATAAATAAATATATCATCACGGCATATTACCCGTTTCTGGGTGTACCAATCTGCTTTGAACATAGATATCGGTAATAATGATGACATATTCGTATCGTGCGGGTGTTTATTAGGCGTTACTTTACAGGCACTCATTGTTGGCGTGGAGAGTGCAATTTACAACAACCTAAATACATAAATTTGACTATTATTCATCTATTTTTTAATCGTTATTCGAATGACAATGCTTAAATCATTTTTCATGCCGCGTATTATCCAAACACATTTCCTCGATTCTGATTGGCCAATTGATTTGTCGATAGTATTGATTTTCTCCCATTTACACGATACATCAACGTACTTTTTTACAACAAAACATAAAAAAATAGTTCTCAAATTTGCCGATAGATTACAGTAGCTGTATTGATTTTGTGAGACAAATTCGAGAAAATCCATTTTTTGACTAAACTAAAAATATTTCGACTATGTTTGTCATAAGAAAATAGTTTTGTAATTAAAAATGAGAGATAGTTTTGTTAAAACTTTTTTTTAATTTCGCTTTAATTTCAGATATTTTGAAAGATTAAAATCTGTTTATTTCTCGTACAGAAATTTTTTTACAATTATTTTTTGTAATAAACTTTTATTATTTTTTAAGTTTAACTATGTTTTAACCGATAATTTATTTAGTCTATATTTAGTTCTTGAGAAAATAATTTGTTTAATTATGCATTTATATCTCAACAAATAGAATATTTATAAATAATATTAATATATGAATCATTATAATAGACTATCTTTCATTTTTAATTACAAAACTATTTTCTTATGACAAACATAGTCGAAATCTTTTTAATTTAGCCAAAAAATGGATTTTCTCGAATTTGTAGCACAAAATCAATACTGTTACTGTAATCTATCGGCAAGTTTGTGTTGCAATTGTTTTTACTTTTATAAATATTATGTAACTTTTAATTTTGAGTAACTTTTTTCAAATAAACTTTTTTTATAAATAGTAAATAAAGCCGCAAATCAATAATGTATTAATCAATAATTCCCATATAATATCGGTATGGCCATCTATTGACAATAATTATAAACAATCAACGATATTTGCTGAATATTTAACATTGATTTTTAAAAATTGTTATCTCAAAACTAGGGCGTTAAATCGAAAAAAGTTTCAAATAAAATTTGCTCAAAATAGTCTATTACAATTATTCATATATTAATATTAGTTATAAAGTTTCTATTTTTTGAGATATAAATGCATAGTTAAATAAATTATTTTCTCAAGAACTAAATATAAACAAAATAAATTATCGGTTAAAATTAAAAATAATAAAAGTTTATTACAAAAAAAAATTGTAAAAAAAAATCTGTACGAGAAATAAACAGATTTTAATCTTATCCAAAATCTCTGAAATTAAAGCGCAATTAAAAAAAGTTTCAACAAAACTATCTCTCATTTTTAATTACAAATCTATTTTTTTATGACAAACATAGTCGAAATCTTTTTAGTTTAGTCAAAAAATGGATTTTCTGGAATTTGTAACACAAAATCAATACTGCTACTGTAATCTATCGGCAAATTTGTGAACTATTTTTTAATGTTTTGTTATAAAAAAAGTACATTGATATATCGTGTAAATGGGAGAAAATCAATACTATCGACACATCAATTGATCAATCAGAATCGAGGAAATGTGTTTAGAATGTACACGGCAAGAAAAATTATTTAAAAATTGTTATTTGAATAACGATTAAAAAATAGATGAAATAGATATTTGTCATTGTTGCAATTGATTTTACTTTTATAAATATTATGTATCTTTTAATTTTGAGTAACCTTTTTCAAATAAAGTTTTTTTAAAAATGATAAATAAAGCCGCAAATCAATAATATATTAATCAATAATTCCCATATAATACCGGTATAGCCATCTATTGACAATAATTACAAACAATCAATGACATTTGCTGAATATTTAACATTGATTTTCAAAAATTGTTACCTCAAAATTGGGCCATTAAATCAAAAAAAGTTTCAAATTAAATTTGCTCAAAATAGTCTATTATAATTATTCATATATTAATATTAATTATAAAGAGTCTATTTTTTGAGATATAAATGCATAATTAAATAAATTATTTTCTCAAGAACTAAATACAAACAAAATAAATTATCGGTTAAAACATATTTAAAATTTAAAAATAATAAAAGTTTATTACAAAAAAAAATTGTAAAAAAAATTCTGTACAAGAAATAAACAGATTTTAATCTTATTCAAAATCTCTGAAATTAAAGCGCAATTTAAAAAAAAGTTTCAACAAAACTACCTCTCATTTTTAATTAAAAAACTATTTTCTTATGACAAATATAGTCGAAATCTTTTTAGTTTAGCCAAAAAATGGATTTTCTCGAATTTGAAACACAAAATCAATACTGCTACTGTAATCTATCGGCAAATTTGTGAACTATTTTTTATGTTTTGTTGTATCAAAGTACGTTGATGTATCGTGTAAATGGGAGAAAATCAATACTATCGACAAATCAAATGATCAATCAGAATCGAGGAAATGTGTTTGGAATATATGTTGGAAGAAAAATGATTTAAACATTGTCATTTGAATAACGATTAAAATATAAATGAAATAGATGTTTGTCACTGTTGCAAGTGTCTTTAATTTTATAAATATTATGTAACTTTTAATTTTGAGTAACTTTTTTCAAATAAACTTTTTTTTATAATGAGAAATAAAGCCGCAAATCAATAATGTATTAATCAATAATTTCCATATAATACCGGTATAGCCATCTATTGACAATAATTTTGAATAAGATTAAAATCTGTTTTTTTACAAATTTTGTTTTGTAACAAACTTTTATTATTTTTTAATTTCAAATATATTTTAACCGATAATTTATTTTGTTTATAATAAGAAAATGTTATGGCAATTTTAATGTGATAATTATTATTTCCTATAAAAGAAAGTTTAACATGAAAGTGATAGTAGCATGATGGTAGCGTGCTAGCTTCTTGTTCCAAAGATTATAGGTTCAAACCGGTTCAAACCCCCAGCACACCTTAATTTTTTTTAATTTTAATTTTTTCAATTTATTTTTGTGTTTTTATTTATTTTAATATTTTTTATTTGTTTTTATTTATATTTATTTGTTTCTATTTATTTTAAATAATAAAATAAATAAAATCAAAAATAAATTGAAAAAATTTAAAATTACCATAACATTTTCTTATTTTACTTAATTATTCTTAATTAATTTTAAACAATTTGTTATTAATATGATGCAGTAAGTGTTCCCAAACATGTGTATAAAGTTTTACTGCAATAAGTTTTAATGGGAGGCAAATATTCAAATTATTCTTATTTCCCATGTTAAATGTCTATGTAACAGATTCCGAGCGCCACCCGGTATAAATAATTATAATAGACTATTTTGAGCAAATTTTATTTGAAACTTCTTTCGATTTAACGCCCCAGTTTTGAGATAACAATTTTTGAAAATCAATGTTACATATTCAGTAAATGTCAATGATTGTTTGTAACTATTGTCAATAGATGGCTATACCGGTATTATATGGGAATTATTGATTTATATATTATTGATTTACGGCTTTCTTTCTCATTTTTAAAAAAAGTCTATTTGAAAAAAGTTACTAAAAATTAAAAATTACATAATATTTATAAAATTAAAGACACTTCGAACAGTAACAAATATCTATTTCAGCTATTTTTTTAATCGTTATTCAAATGACGATGTTTAAATCATTTTTCTTGCCGTGTACTTTCCAAACACATTTCCTCGATTCTGATTGGTCAATTGATTTGTCGATAGCATTGATTTTCTCCCATTTACACGATACATCAACGTATTTTTTACAACAAAACATTAAATAATAGTTTACAAATTTGCCGATAGATTACAGTAGCAGTATTGATTTTGTGTTATAAATTCGAAAAAATCCATTTTTTGGCTAAACTAAAAAGATTTCGACTATGTTTGTCATAAGAAAATAGATTTGTAATTAAAAATAAGAGATAGTTTTGTTGAAACTTTTTTTAAATTTCGCTTTAATTTCAGAGATTTTGAATAAGATGAAAATCTGTTTATTTCTCGTTAGGAATTCTTTTTACAAATTTTTATTTGTAATAAATCTTTATTATTTTTTAATTTTAAATATGTTTTAACTGATAATTTATTTTATTTATATTTAGTTCTTTAGAAAATAATTTATTTAACTATGCATTTATATCTCAAAAAATATAAACTTTATAAATAATATTAATATATGAATAATTATAATAGACTATTTTGAGCAAATTTTATTTGAAACTTTTTTCGATTTAACGCCCCTGTTTTGAGATAACAATTTTTGAAAATCAATGTTAAATATTCAGCAAATATTATTGATTGTTTACAATTATTGTCAATAGATGGCTATACCGGTATTATATGGGAATTATTGATTAATTAATTATTGATTTGCGGCTTTATTTCTCATTTTATTAAAAAAGTTTATTTGAAAAAAGTTACTCAAAATTAAAAGTTACATAATATTATAAAAAGTAAAGACACTTGCAACATTGACAAACATATATTTCATTTAACTTTTAATCGTTATTAAAATGACAATGTTTAAATCATTTTTCTTGCCACGTGTATTCCAAACACATTTCCTCGATTGTGATTGGGCAATTCATGTGTCGATAGTGTTGATTTTCTCCTATTTTCACGATATATCAACGTACTTTGATACAACAAAACATAAAAAATAGTTCACAAATTTGCCGATAGATTACAGTAGCAGTATTGATTTTGTGTTACAAATTCCAGAAAATCCATTTTTTGGCTAAACTAAAAAGATTTTGACTATGTTTGTGATAAGAAAATAGTTTTGTAATTAAAAATGAGAGATAGTTTTGTTGAAACTTTTTTTTAATTTCGCTTTAATTTCAGAGATTTTGAATAAGATTAAAATCTGTTTACTTCTCGTAAAGAAATTTTTTTACAATTTTTTTTGTAACAAACTTTTATAATTTTTTTATTTCAAATATGTTTTAACCGATAATTTATTTTATTTGTTTTTAGTTTTTGAGAAAATAATTTATTTAACTACGTTTTTATATCTCAAAAAATATAAACTTGATAAATAATATTAATATATAAATAAATATAATTGACTATTTTGAGCAAATTTTATTTGAAACTTTCTTCGATTTAACGCCCCAGTTTTGAGATAACAATTTTTGAAAATCAGTGTTAAATATTCAGTAAATCTCATTGATTGTTTGTAATTATTGTCAATAGATGGCTATACCGGTATTATATGGAAATTATTGATTAATACATTATTGATTTGCGGCTTTATTTCTCATTTTTAAAAAAAGTTTATTTGAAAAAAGTTACACAAAATTAAAAGTTACATAATATTTATAAAAGTTAAGACATTTGCAACAGTGACAAACATGTATTTCATCTATTTTTTAATCGTTATTCAAATGACAATGATTAAATCATTTTTCTTGTCGCGTATATTCCAAACACATTTTCTCGATTCTGATTGATCAATTAATTTATCGATAGTATTGATTTTCTCCTATTTTCACGATATATCAACGTACTTTTGTACAGCAAAACATAAAAAAATAGTTCACAAATTTGCCGATAGATTACAGTAGCAGTATTGATTTTGTGTTTCAAATTTGAGAAAATCCATTTTTTGGCTAAACTGAAAAGATATCGACTATGTTTGTCATAAGAAAATAGTTTTATAATTAAAAATAAGAGGTAGTTTTGTTGAAACTTTTTTTTTATTTCGCTTTAATTTCATAGATTTTGAATAAGATTAGAATCTGTTTATTTCTCGTACAGAAATTTTATTACAATTTTTTTTTGTAACAAACTTTTATTATTTTTTAATTTTTAATATGTTTTAACCGATAATTTATTTTGTTTATATTTAGTTCTTGAGAAAATAATTTATTTAACTATGCATTTATATCTCAAAAAATTGAAACTTTATAAATAATATTAATATATGAATAATTATAATAGACTATTTTGAGCAAATTTTCCTTGAAATTTTTTTACTTTAACGCCCCAGTTTTGAGATAACAAATTTTGAAAATCAATGTTCATATTCAGCAAATGTCATCGATTGTTTATAATTATTGTTAATAGATGGCTATACCGGTATTATATTGAAATTATTGATTAATATATTATTGATTTACGGCTTTATTTCTCATTTTTTTAAAAAGTTTTTTTGAAAAAAGTTACTCAATATTAAAAGTTACATAATATTTATAAAAGTAAAAACAATTACAACAGTGACAAAAATCTATTTCATCTATTTTTTAATCGTTATTCAAATGACAATGATTAAATTATTTTTCTTGCCACGTGTATTCCAAACACATTTCCTCGATTCTGATTGGTCAATTCATGTGTCGATAGTATTGATTTTCTCTTATTTACACGATATGTCAACGAAGTTTTGTACAGCAAAACATAAAAAAATAGTTCAAAAATTTGCCGATAGATTACAGTAGTAATATTGATTTTGTGTTACAAATTCGAGAAAATCCATTTTTTGGCTAAACTAAAAAGATTTTGACTATGGTTGTCATAAGAAAATAGTTTTGTAATTAAAAATGAGGGGTAGTTTTGTTGAAACTTTTTTTTAATTTCGCTTTAATTTCAGAGATTTTGAATAAGATTAAAATATGTTTATTTCTCGTTAGGAAATTTTTTTACAATTTTCTTTTTGTAACAAACCTTTATTATTTTTTAATTTTAAATATGTTTTAACCGATAATTTATTTTGTTTATATTTAGTTCTTGAGAAAATAATTTATTTAATTATGCATTTATATCTCAAAAAATAGAAACTTTATAAATAATATTAATATATGAATAATTATAATAGACTATTTTGAGCAAATTTTATTTGAAACTTTTTTCAATTTAACGCCCCAGTGTTGAGATAACAATTTTTGAAAATCAATGTTAAACATTCAGCAAATAACATTGATTGTTTATAATTATTGTCAAAAGATGGCTATACCGGTATTATATGGAAATTATTGATTCATATATTATTGATTTGCGGCTTTATTTCTCATTTTTTTAAAAAGTTTATTTGAAAAAAGTTACTCAAAATTAAAAGTTACATCATATTGTAAAAATAAAAACAACAGTTTATTGATATTTTGGGATGATTTCAGTGTTATAAACTTGGTCGTTCCTCCCGAACAAGTGGTAGATACTGTCCTATTATTTCATTTACCTCATCACAGAATGGTGTCACTTCGTTTTCTCGCTTGGCATTTTTTAGGTTTGTTCTAGAATAGTTTTTAGAAGATTTGATACTTATTAAAAGATTTTTGAAGGTTTAAAAATACAATCCGAAACCCACGACTCTGTAGAAGATGCCAGAGCGGCCCTACAACTTTTCAAAAGGTACAAAGAATTGGAAAAAGATAATAAACTTAGTCAAGCTTTGACAGAGTTGTACGAAACAGGGAAGATGTTAACATGGAGAGTGCCCGAAGATTAATTTTAAATGTTTTTAAAATACATCATTCCATTTTTTAATATTTTATACAAAATGTAAATTTGAAATATGAAATAAAATGTTTATTCATCAAGGTACAACATTGATAGATATGTTAGATAAACTATATATCACAAGATAGAAAATGTATAAACATTCATATAAACAATTACATTTATATATGAACATATATTTTATTTTTAGAGAAAATAATCCTTGACATTTATTTTTTTTCAAATATATGTCCCGTAAAATGCATTTACAGTTTAATTTTTAAAGGTCAACTCGTTAATTATCAATAAATTATTACGGCACAGATATTCGAAAAAAATTTAATGAAACACCCGGTATATATTCCCCCAAGATTCGTTAGGTTAAGAACACTTTTTAAACTTAGGAACAGGACTAGACTATTGTTTAGGGTAACGTGAAGATTTTAACTCTTGGAGGAGTCCCCCAGGTGTTTAGTGGTGACGTATCATGTGAATTCGATGGTGGTGGACATCAGGTATGTTTTCGTCAGCTTTATCGGCGGAAACGCTGCGTTGCCATTTATTAGCTTTCGCCAAAGCGATGCTGGAGCGACGACCACCGTCGTCTTGACTTTTACTCGACCCTAAAAAGGATGAACTAACATTTAAGTTAAAATATATACTATAAACATTTTTTTTAATGGTCTATAACAGGGATGGCGAACCTTTACGTATCAACGTGCCATTTTTCTAAAGAATTGCTTAATGAGGTCATAGATGTGCCATCAAATAATTTTGACTTTGTGATTATTGGGAAAATAATAATAAATACTATCAACTCAAAACTCTTTATTTACTGCAAAAAAATAGGAACATTTTGCAATGTTTCAATTATACGCGTAATTTAAATTAAAGTAAAATTAGTGTGACGTCTGTTGTTGCAGATTAGATGACAAATAACATATGTTAGGGTTGTAAGATGTTACTTTTAGCAGAATGCATGCTGAACTGAAGTCATCTGTCAAACGGTTTCTAACCGAGTCTTTAATGTTATTCATCCCTGAAAATAAAGACTTGCAGGCATAGGTTGATGAAAATATTGTTAAAATAGCATGAGCCAGCTTCTTCAAACAATTAAATGTCCGGTAACGCATTCCATGTTTCCAAAATTTTGTTATTAGCATTTTCACTTATATTACTTGTCAATCTTTCTGTTTCAATTAATTCTAACTCTTTACTTGTTTCAATAAATTTTTGAATCTATATTGAACTAGACTGGAAATCAATCAGCTGCATTTCAAATTCTTCAATTTCCAACCAATCGAATTGGGACAAATTCAGTTTATCAAATGACGTCACATCAGGGTACATAATAAACTTGAGTATTTCCTATAATTCTTTGAACTGAGAAAATCTCGCTGAAAATTCCTTGATTGAAGAATGAATCACAGAAATAAATTCTTCAGTAACTTCGTCTTCGTCTGGTTTTTAATGTATTTCTAAATCGTTGATAAATTTTTTCAAATCGCAGCCTGCGCACCGCCCCCGAACATTCCGTAGCGTAGGGATCACTCGCGTTCGCTCGTCGTATAATACCTACTTCAAACTTTTTTTCGTAGTGCATAATAATGAATTTTGTGATCAGTGACGAGCCCAAAATATTGTGTCGCGTGCCATTGGTTCGCCATCCCTGGTCTATAACACATTTATTAATTATTTATTGATATGTGGTTAATATTTACGAATTATTTTGTGCAAAATGTTAAAAAATATTAAAATATTTGTGTTTGCGTGGTTTAGGTCACATTAAAAGCTGTGGGGTGTTAAAATGCAAGTCAATATTGTTCAGAATTTAGGGTGAATTATTTTGATAAAAGATCTTTATAATATTAACGAGTTAAATAAATATATCATCACTAATCTGCTTGTACACAGATATCGGTAATGATGAAATATTTTCACCTCACGGGCACCCACTGCTGGCGTGGAGAGTGCACCACAGGGGCCAATTTTGTGCCATTTTAAAAATTGGAAATATTTGGCGTCCCCCAGATTCGCGACCTGACACTCAGGCACGCGGCCACGAGACCCCATAACGAGTTAACAGTTTGTTGTGAAAAATTCGAACCCGAGACATCTATCCATGGGCGTAACTAGAAAATTTTTCTAGGGGGGACCAGGCCCTTAGAGTTCGAAATGCAAAGTAAATAGAAATCCCATTTGTCGTATGTACGCATTAAAAAATAAATAAATATAAATTTATCATCACGGCATATTACCCATTGCTGGGTGTGCCAATCTGCTTTGTACGCAGATATCGGTAATAATGATGACATATTTGTACCGTGCGGGCGTTTACCATGCGTCATTAAATAATATGTTTTGAAAATCACTTCTAGAATATTCCAAAAAATTATTGATAAGGGGCTGTCCTTAAATTACGTAACGCAAAATTAGGAAATTTTTGATACCCCCTCCCCCCTTTGTAACGCACCCGTAACGCAAACATGAACCCCGCCATATATTACGTAACGCAGTACTTGACCCCCCCCCATTTTTTTACTGGATATAAAAGTATATGGCCTCCTTAATATTCAGTTAAAATTTGAAACAGAAACTATTTAAATTAATGTACATAAAGATTAAAAATAAGAGAACAGGACAGAAACTATTTAAATTAATGTACATAAAGATGAAAAATAAAGTACTACTCTTGCCCTACGGCTTGTCACCCCAATTTCTTTACTGGATATAAAAGTATATGGCCTCCTTAGTATTCAGTTAAAATTTGAAACCGAAACTATTTAAATTAATGTACATAAAGATAAAAAATAATGTACTACTCCCCAATTTTTTTACTGTATATAAATAAAAGTATATGGCCTCCTTAATATTCAATTAAAATTTGAAACAGAAACTAATCAAATTATTGTACATAAAGATGAAAAAATAACAGCACAGAAATTAAAAGCATATGCATTTCCATATGCTTTTAACAAACTATTGAAAAGTTTTTCCTTATCAACACTACTTGAATTCATGTTTTAATATGAATTGCATTGCACGAATGAAAGACCACTGGCCCGAATTTGAACTGTGCCCGACATATTATGTTGACTGTTATTGAAAACAAACGACTGCCTGCATATACGAATTAGCACCGCGAAATTTGAATGTTTCAAAACCATTAAAGCAAGTTTAGCAATATTTTTTATATTTTATCGTTACGTAACGCACACATTAACCCTCCCCCACCCACTCGTGACGCTACTCTTGACCCCCCCCCCCTTGAAGCGTTACGTAATTTAAGGACAGCCCCAATCCCATTAAATTCTAGAATATTTCGGAAAATTCTAGAATATGCTATAGTTTTTTGGCAATTTTAAATAAGTATAAAAAGGATGGCTAAGTTCAGTTTAGTTTTAAATAGTAACACAAACAGATAGAACTTTTTGGAACTTTCAGAAACATTCTAGAACATTGAAGAACTTTATGGAAAAGGAAATTCTAAAATGTTCTGGAATTTTATGGAAAATCTGGTCTGGTAGGGCCTTGAGTAAATTTTGACTCGTTCACTAGATGTTTAAACGCAGTGGTAGCGTGGCAACCCCACATCTAATCATGTGACGATTAATAATATCCTCAGCAGTTATACGACTTTAAAAGTGAAAGTTTGTTCAGCCATCGAGAGGAGAGCAGCCAATAGCTTAGTTGGTAGAGCACCATTCCGGCAAGGTAGGTGTACAATTTTTTACAATTTATTTCAAAAGAACTCTTATACACATAAATATTCACTGGTTTCGAAAGAAATATTTATTTTTTTGGAATATATTTTGAATTTTCGTAGGTAAACATGCTTTGAAAAATAAAGTAACCACATATCGAAAGTAAATTCAAACATTAATTATTTATTAATAAATGAAAATGCAGCTTTATTTTTTATATTACCAAGAACACTATTATTATTCCAGCCTCGCGCTCATAGCATCTAATTCAGCGCTTAGTTGTAAGGCATCAATATTATTGATTATTATGGAATATACTATAATCTATTCCAGTTAAAAATGAACTCAAGAGTGATAAACGGCTTAAGATTTCAGCTTTTTGATTGGTCTAAAGAAGAACGATACACATCACTTTACAACAGTAGCTTAGCAACATTTTGTATTAGAAAGATTATATGATCTATAGGGCGCGAGCAGACACGTGACTCGAGCGACATTGACGTGCTTGGAATCAGCTGATTTGTGTGCGCATGTCATTTTGACAAGGACAATGTTACGTTGACAAGACCAATGTTTTGAATTATTCTGATTATTAACTGCTAAAATGTTATTATTTTTAATTTGATATGTTTTACTGCTTAAAAATTAAAACATTAAAGCAGTTCACAATCAAAATAAATCAAAACATTGGTATTGTCAACATGACATTGTTCTTGTCAAAATGACATGCGCACACAAATCAGCTGATTCCAAGCACGTCAATGTCGCTCGAGTATTATTTCTTGGTTTATAAGTTAAGTCTATGTTTTTGTATTTTGCAAAAACATAAGTGAAGAACATAAATCTTTCAGAAAGGCATTATTTAGAAACATAATTTTCAGATGAATTAATCTTATTTTTTCAGTTAAAATGTGTCCATAAATATTTCAGGTTACACGCCTATGCATACGAATGTAGTGAAATTATTTGCAAGTAATATTACATCAGACGGCTCTCAAATGACCTTGAATAGTCTAGTCATCTTTCGTGAATAATAGTTTACTTATTATATTTCGTGCATAAAAATAATTCATAAGTTTTGTTTGTAAAACGGGCTGGCTGGAAGGCAGCACCAAATTCATTTTTAACTGGAATAGTGTACTTATAGTAGGTATTTAATTTTTATGTTGATTCGTCATAAAATATATAAATAAATATATCATATATCATCACTGCTTATTACCCATTGCTGGGTGTGCCAATCTGCTTTGTACACAGATGCGGTAATGATGAAATATTTGCACCGTGCGGGCGCTTACCAGGCGTCACCTCACGGGCACTCATTGCTGGCGTGGAGAGTGCACCACAGGGGTCAATTTTGTGCCATATAAAATTCGAAAAATATTTGGCGTCGGTCGGGATCGAACCCGGTTCCCCAGATTCGCGACCTGACACTCAGGCACGAGACCCCATAAAATATATGATTTTTAATAATGAAAACGTCTTATAAGCAAGTCCAATGTTATAAAAATGGTACCTACTTCGAAACATAAAAAAGCCACTTCGATTTTTTTAAATTTACATGCTTCAATTTCTTGATAAATTTCCGAATCCATAATAACAATTATACTGGATAAATTTAATGTACTTATTTTATTTACACCCTGTATAATTGTTGGAAACATTGTTGCTGCATTTTCATTGTTGTAATCTACAATCTAACCAGCAGAAAGGTGTCTATATCTTGGGGTCAATGCGTGTAAAATGACAAGAGCACACCTCTACCTTCAGTCTACACGCAATCGTGGCCTTGAAATGGTCGTACCCAGCACTTTGAGGGGCACTCTTTGACTGCCCATTCCCGAATCCATCGACATATGCATCGCCGAATCTCTCCTCAACATGGATTCTCGTCGGTTGTGTCTCAAAACTGTCAGATCAGCCAGGGAACATCTTCGAGCCAGTTGAGGGGGTTCCCTTGGTGACGTAGCTGTGCCTGGAGGGCCTAGGCGAGACCTGGTGCCAATATTCATAATCAAATTTGAACCCAACACAAATGAAGGGCTCTTAACAAAAATATATCTATATTTTACCTTCCGTCACCTTTAGGTAAGGAAGGTATTGTCTTTTGGTCGATTCGATGATGATGAGTTTTTAATGAATAAGCACGTTTTAGGGTCCCTAGAATATGATTTTACTATTTTTAGGATGATGTCTGTATGGATGTATGTATGTATGTATGTATGTAATGTATGTGTGTGTGTGACGATTCTTTCAGATCGCATAACTCCAATACCACCTTTCCAAAAATTATAATTTTTTCGTATTTCTCTTCTTTACATCCAAATGAAGAGCTGATTAGGTTTTGGTAATAACTGATCGACCGGAAGTACCCTAATTTGAAGATTTTGACAGTTTTCTTGACAAAACGCAGTTAAATATCATTTTTTCATATTTAATGTTATTATAAATATTAAAGAATATTTTATTCTCTATTTGATTTGATTACATTTTATACTTTATATATTCAATAGATATAATATAGAGTTAAAAAATCGGGTGTGGCCAACACAATACCTCCCGCCATTTACAGCCCGCGTCACAAAAAAGATTAAGTTTTTTGAATTAGCGAATTTTACTCTAATTTTTACAGTTTATATCTTAAAATATAGTCTAATCTAATTCAAGTAACTACCTTTTTTTTAAACCCCTCAACAGGATTAAATTCCAATTACAGAGTGGGTTCACATTCACACACATCCATGCCTTAGTGGGATTCGAACCCAGAGCCCCGAGGGCACTCATAACATGAGGCGTTGCTCTAACCATTGAGCCACCGGAATTATAATAAAATGAAGATTAAATTTTAAATACCGGGATAGAATAGAATTCACTAATCCAAAAATGAGGATTAGCTTAAATATTTTTGTGAATCGTTAATTTTTATTAATCTAAATACATACCTATATATTTACATATGCTGGAAACTGTATTGACTTCCTTTTCTATTGTTCTATTTACTTTTTCCGTTTTAAAACGTTACTAATATTATTTTGAAATGATTAGTTCATTGATAGTGACATTTATCTGTCAGTTACATACATTTGAATAACTGCACTTTGTTTGTTTAAAGCGTAGGCTCTGGGATTTAAATTATAGATAATTTTATAAATTTATTCATAAAATATATAGAAAAAGCATTAATGCAAATCTATAGAAAATTTAATAATCTTTAATTTTTATAATAACATTAATCTCGAAAAAATAACATTTAAAGGTATTTTGAGCTTCTAGTAAAGTGCCATTTTCGGTTATCCGATTTTCACCTAAATCTAATGAGCTCGTTCCAATACAGAAAAAGTTCGAAATATAAGATTTCAAAATTTTCTGAATGATAGTATTTGAGTTAGAGTGGAGGATCCACACACACACATACATATACAGACATCATCGTGAAAATGTTAAAATTGGGTTCTAGGGACCTTAAAACGTGGTCATTTACCAAAATCTCGAAATGCGACACGTGACTCGAGGGACCTTGACGTGCTTGAAATCAGCTGATTTGTGTGCGCATTTCATTTTGACAAGAACAATGTCACGTTGACAAGACCAATGTTTTGATTTATTTTGATTTTTAACTGCTAAAATGTTATTATTTTTAATTTCACATGTTTTACTGCTTAAAAATTGTAAAATATTAACATTAAAGCAGTTCAAAATCAAAATAAGTCAAAACATTGGTATTGTCAACGTGACATTGTTCTTGTCAAAATGACATGCGCACACAGATCAGCTGATTCCAAGCACGTCAACGTCGCTCGAGTCACGTGTCTGCTCGCGCCCTATACCTTCCTTACCAAGGGTAGCGGGCGGTAAAAATAGAAATTATGTTTCATAAAACAGCCAGCTTTGCTATGGAAACATCTACTATATTAAGAAAATTCTGATTGACAGAAGTCAGTGTCAAGTGCAATTGACATGTACCTACTGAAAATATTGAATCTTTTGCAAGAAACTTTCAGTGTAGAATTTGTACAAAGTACATAGAACTGACGGAAGGTAATATACTGGCCACATCAGATTTTTTTTTTAATTTGAGATATTCAAACAAACAACTGTCAAACTTCCTTACTTTTATAGATTTTTGTAATTTAATTAAACTCAGGATCATATTTAAATATTATAAAATTATTTAAAATAAACAAAAATGATATCAGAAGTGGGATTATTCTGACTTTAGTGGTTAGCGTGCTATTATGACTGGTTCATACACTTGTAAACTTTACCCAGTTTAGCACTTGTGGGATTAGGATTAGGCTGTGTGACCTCTACATCGCTGGTGGTGGGGATAACTTTAGCATGACATTTAAGAGGCGTATTATTTAAAGTGACACTTACCTAGCTCGATACACTTCAACAGCAGCGAAGAGCAAAGAAATTAACAACAAAGACACTGCTGTATAAATTACCACTGAAGAATGTTTTTCAACATCTTGACAAACAGATTTTTCAGAATCATCACAAGTTGTTATATCAAAAACTAAATCATCAATGATTACATTAAAATATCCGAAATCATTCCTGTTGCAATGTGGATATTTCGGTTTAAAAATCTTCGGTTTTTTTACTTCTTCAGCCATAACAACAATAGGTATGTACTGTTGCACCACTTCATTGTTGCTATCATCTTCAACAATGCTTGTTTCGCTACTTGGTTTTAATTTATAAACCAACGTAGTAACCACGAGAAAACAAATGATTCCTAGCACTATCGGTTGTTGTTTATCCATTGTTTCGCGATGTTCACATATCTTTATTCTGTTGTTTATATCACGACTTGAATCAGACTGGGTTCAGGATCGATTTTGCAGGGTGGACTACAGCGGACCAGAGGAATAATAAGGATAGCAAAAGGTATGAAATTATAGAGAATATTTGAAAGGATTATTGGAATTATGAGCATGCGTACTATAATATTTTTAATATATTAATTATTGAATTATAATAGTCACTAAGTACGCACAATGTGACCGTAATGTATAGATTATTTTATGCATAATGTAGATTTAGTTAGTATTAGATAGCATTATCAAAAAATAAATAGTCGAAATTGATTATTTTATGTGCCATAAAAGTTATATTTAAAATTTTACTATTAAAATACTTTTTAAAAATTTTATATCCCGGAATTAGCCAATAATATTTTATTGAAAATAGGTACAATAACATTTTTACATTAAGAAAAATATTCGTTTTCCGGGAATGGACTGTGTCATATTTTGAGTCATAGCTCAACGTTTCGCCCGCAGTCGTATGGGGCATCTTCAGGAGCAAGGGGGATAGCACTGTCTTAAACAAGGTTACCCGATGTGTCAACTTCGCTAGAGGCCGAGTTTAAGCAACAAGAGGGGGAGACTCAGTTTACACGTCGGGTAACCTTGTAAAATGAGTCTCTCCCTCTTGTTGCTTAAACTCGGCCTCTAGCGTGGTTGACACGTCGGGTAACCTTGTTTAAGACAGTGCTATCCCCCTTGCTCCTGAAGATGCCCCATACGACTGCGGGCGAAACGTTGAGCTCTGACTCAAAATATGACACAGTCCATTCCCGGAAAACGAATATTTCTCATGACTCAGACTGTGGAAGCCTACGCAATTATTTTTACATTAATTTCCTTTAAAAAAAATCTGGTGTGGCCAACACAATACCTCCCACCAATTATAGCCCGAGTCACAAAAAAGATTAAGTTTTTTGGATTAGCGAATTTTACTCTAATTTTGACAGTTTATTTCATAAAATATAGTCTAATCTAATCCAAGTAACTACCTTTTTTTAAACCCCTCAACAGGATTGAATCCCAATTACAGAGTGGGTTCACATTCTCACACATCCATGCCTTAGTGGGATTCGAACCCAGAGCGCCGAGGGCACTCATGACACGAGGCGTTGCCCTAACCATTGATCCACCGGAATTATAATAAAATGAAGATTAAATTTAAAATACCGGGATAGAATAGAATTCACTAATCCAAAAATGAGGATTAGCTTAAATATTTTCGTGAATCGTTAATTTTTATTTATCTAAATACATACCTACATATTTACATATGCTGGAAACTGTATTGATTTCCTTTCCTATTGTTCTATTTACATTTTTCTTTTTAATATATTTGAAATGATTAGTTCTTTGTCAGTGACATTTATCTGCCAGTTACATATATTTGAATAACTGCCAAGGAGTATTGTTTGCTTAAAGCGTAGGCTCCGTGATTTAAATTATAGATAATTTTATAAATTTATCCATATAATATGTAGAAAAAGTATTAATGCAAATATGTAGAAAATTTAATAAATCTTTAATTTTTATAATAACATTAATGTCGAAAAAATAACATTTAAAGGTATTTTTCGAAGAAAAACTATTTTGAGCTTCCAGTAAAGTGCCATTTGCAGTTATCCGATTTACACCAAAATCTAATGGGTTCTTTCCATTACAGAAAAAGTTGGAAATACAAGGTTTCAAAATTTTCTGAATGTTAGTATTTGAGTTAGAGTGGAGGATCCACACACACACATACATACAGGCATCATCGGGAAAATGTTAAAATTGAATTCAGGGACCTTAAAACGTGGTCATTTACCAAAATCTCGATGTGCGATTTTTAGCAAGATACCTCCCTTACCAAGGGTAGCGGGAGGTAAAAAAAACACCCCTTCTGCATTTACGCACTATTCAAAACATTCCTGAAAACTATTTTCTGAAAGTATCTTCATCTGTCTCGTCGAAAAAACTTTCTCCATTCTTGAGATATTTTGACTAAAATACAGTTTTAATTATTGCAAAATATGTCTAATATATTAAAAATTATTGTTTCAATAAATTCATACATTAATCGATAATATTTGATATATATTTAAATAATTGTAATAAAATATCCTGAATTATGCGCGCGCGAAATAGTGTGCTATGCCAGCTTCTGCCAGTTCCAAAACAAAAGTCTCCCACTAGTTCGTTAGTCGTACTTTGTCGGCGCTGCGCGTTGCAAGTTCCGCGATTTCAGCGAAAGATTTTTGACAGTTAATAGATTAATTTGACGTGGTGGTAAGTGTTAGTGAAAAGTGTCAACAATTCTTTTGTTAACGAGAGTAAAAACAGGTAAAAATTGTTGTTTTTTTGTGTGTAATTTGTGTAGATATCTTTGGAAACAGATGACGCGGATTGTTGTTGATAAAATAGCAGAAATATATATGTAATTGTAATTTTTATAGTGTTTATTTTTGAAATATTTGTTTATTATGTACTAATACATTAAAATATTAACATATTTTATGTTTATTATAAGGTAAAACATATATTTGCAAGATATATTGTTCAATATATAACATATGTATTTGTTTAAATATTTATAAATATAACCTATAAAAAATGTTATTTATATATTAAACTATAAATTACAGAGTATGTATGAAAATAATTGAAATATCGTTGAATAAAATACAATTTCAACTCTTGATTACAACAATGCTAAAGTCAAATATACTTATCAAAGTTACCTTCATACATAGGCTTCGTGACCTGTTTATTAGTTTAGATAAGTTATCAGTTATTTCGACCCTGTTTTAATATATTTACCGTGTGTATATAACACATACATACAGGTGTATCAACGTATCAACAATATTGTAAAATACGCATAATTTTTGTTGGTTATTATTTACCTAATAATTGTTTAAATAATTGACAACAACAATATCTAGTTTTGTTTAGTTTATTTAGGTGTGCAAATATAAATGAAAGATTAATCACAAAATTATTGAAAATCATTTTTTAATTTTTGTGAATTCTGAGAATCATAATCACACGATCCAAAAATGATAGATAATTTTGTAAATCGAAGTTAAAAGGTCGTACATAATAATCAAAAATCACCTGTTAAATATCTACAAATATATAATAAACCTTGTCACACATAAAAAGTGTGTGCGTGTGTGTTACATATAGATGTGTGTACCTATGTGTGTGTGTGACACTTAGATTACGAACACGCACACACACGTACATGTAAGCTATTATTAAACAAGGTGAACCACATATACCACCAAAATGATATACATATTTTCGGTCACATAAAAATTAAAAAATATGCAGATAACATTTTTAGAAAAAAACCGGGTTTGATCCCGACCGACGCCAAAAGAAATGACTGCCCGTGAGATGCGAATGAATGTTGACGTTTAAATTATTTTATAGATGTGGTTTCTTTCGAAACCCTAAAGAAGAATAGAATGGGCTACTTGCGTACCATTTTTTTATTTAATATTTTTTAAGAGACGATTGAAACTTGCTATCCATATTTTTTCTTTTGGCAAAATTTTCATTCATAGGCCAGAAAAAAATTAATGAAATTTTAATATTTAAATTACCGCCATGTATGACGTAGAATTACGCCGAACCAATGAATAGCCGTAAAGCAATAACATCGGTACGTCCAATAGCAACGGCATGTGCGGGTAATTTAAACATGACAGATCATCTGTTTAACGTTTGAATTATAGTTTGGAGGTTAATATTTTCGTTTGTCATTTTAATTTTGTACGAGTATAAACTAAGTTAAAATCCTTCAAAATCATGCTTAACAAATCGAAATACATAATAAAAGTAACAGAAACCACGCAAATTGTAAATAATAAAGAAGAGAGACAGTTACAGAAAAATGGACTAATGTCAAAATCAAATTAAAACTCGCACTCGCTCGCCATCTACAGGTTACATTCTTAAATATGCATCCCTTTCTCCAGTTCAAAATAATGACGTCAAAGAAAATCTTCTTTCTTAATTTATTTACCGGTTTCAGGATATTATTCCATTGTTTACATGTACAAAAGTAGTCTGGTAACTAAGTAATAACTGTATCTGTATGGTAATATTATTACCATACTGACATGTCAACAACGGTCTACAAAATGAAAATAAAATAAAATGAAAATATAATGCTCTTCATTAATACTTACAGATAAGGTTAGCCTATCGTTCTACATACGATCTACTTTATTCTAAAGTAATAAACATGAGGAATAAAGCACATAATTTAAATATTTGTCATATTGACATATGTCAAAATAATTATTCTGTTAACCATAGCAATCTGAAAGTAGCATTAATGAGAGAATTTCAAAAAATGACATTTATCAATAATGTCTTAATTTTCTGAAACCGATAAACTATTGAACAAACCGCGGATGTTATTAATCATAACAAGCCTTAGATGTATTAAAATCCTCGGTCTACGAGCTCGGATTTCAAACTTACATTTGCGGCAGTTATGATGTGCATAACATTCCTAGTTATGTTAATAGCTATAAAAAACATATATATTTTTACCTTCCGTCACCTTTAGGTAAGGAAGGTATTGTCTTTGGTCAAAAAATTCGGTGGTGAGTTTTTAATGAATAAGCACGTTTTAGGGTCCCTAGAATACGATTTTACTATTTTTACGATGATGTCTGTATGTGTGTGTGTGTGTGTATGTGTGTGTGTGTGTGTGTGTGTGTGTGTGTGTGTGTGTGTGTGTGTGTGTGTGTGTGTGTGTGTCTGTGTGTGACAAAATTTTCTAATGCGATAACTCTAATACTACAATTCCAAAAATTACAATTCTTTCGTATTCCTCTTCGTTACATCCATGTGAAGAGCTGATTAGATTTTGGTTATAATTGGTCAACCGGAAGTATCCTCATTTGAAGATTTTAACAGTTTTTCTTGAAAAAACGATGTTAAGTATCATTTTTTCACATTTGATGTTATTATAAATATTAAAGAATTATTTATTCTCTATACGATTTGAATGCATTTTATACTTCATATTAAATGGACATAGAGTTAAAAAATTATAAAGAAATTAAATATCATATATATTAGTCAGCTTTGCTATAACTCTGGAAACAGCTGCTACATTAAGAAAATTCTGATTGAAAGGTGTCAGTGTCAAGTGCAGTTGACAGTTTGTTTATGTTATAATTTTACTGGAAATATAAGATCTTTTGTTAGAAACTTTCTGTATGGAATTTGTATAAAATACATACAACTGCCTTAAGGTAAAGTACAAGAAATATAATCTTTTGCAAGGAACTTTCTGTATGACATTTATACAAAACACATAGAACTGACGGAAGGTAATGTGCTGGCCACATCAGATTTTTTTAAGATAAAATTTATATTTGTACATCCGTTTTCAACTTTACTTTGAGTATTTAGTGATATTAGATTTTTAGTACCACGCAAGTAGCCTATTGTACGAAATATTCAGGTATGACCCATTTAAATACTGGACTAGGATAGCACAAAAATACATTACTATATCTGGCTGAAAATAGATAGGCGACTACGGTAATTGAATATATAATAACAGGGGTGCGTTTAAAATATTTTAAACATTTTTCGTTTATGTTGATTATAACAAAATATTTTGATATACTTTTTACCTCTCGCTAAGAGAGGTATTGTATTCATGCTAAAAATCGCATATCCAGATTTTAGTGAATAAGCACGTTTTAAGGTCCCTATAATCCGATTATAACATTTTTACGATGATGTCCATATGTGTGTGTGGATGTGTGTGCGTGCGTGCGTGCCTGTGTGTGTGTGTGTGTGTGTGTGTGTGTATGTGTGCGTGGATGTGTGTGGATGTTGGATTCACGATTTCTCAAATACTATAAGACTTAAGACATTTTTAACTACGGATTCCTCAATCTAACAATAATGGGAAGAGGTGATTTAGTTTTGGTAACAATTGGACAACCGGAAGTAGTAGTTACAAGAAAAAAATCATCTAAATATTATTTATCGAAAATGTATATAAATACTTATATTAAAGAATGTTGAATTCTTTATTCAATAAATATAAATTCATTATTATATCTTCTATAGATTTAGAGATAAAGAAATGCATATAAAATAATTTTATGTAAAAAAATCTCAGATCAAACTACTTCAAGATAAGAAATGCAAATGTCTGTAATTGACACATAAATGTCACTGTCAAAAATATTTGTATGCCATTGTCAAAAATATTTGTACATCATTATGAAGATTATGAAAATAAAAAAAGTCAACAACGCAAAAAATATACCTAAAAAAGAATATAAAAGGAATTTGCGAAAAAATGACGAATAAAAGAAAAAGAAAATTCACGATATTGAATATAAAGAAAATGTATGTATTGTACATAATTTATATTAAAATAATTATTTTGTAGTGAGACATGAATATATGTATTTGTATTTAAAAATATTTTATGCGTACAACCAGGTAAAATATCTGGCGAGAGGTTATGCGCTGGCCACATCAGATTTTTAATATTTTGTTAGCGTGTATGTATTTATCTCGTTTTTTATCACGGGCGAGAAAGAGATATGTCCAGACAGAGACAGAAATTTCCGTGTCAACCAGGCTGGTCAAAGGTTGTCAGGTGATATGAACTACGTAGTTACAACTAATGCACAATTATCAAAAAATGTACTGCTTTGTAACACGAAAACGATTACTCATACAATTTTCCTGTAATATATTACATATTCGTTTGTACTTTATTCTCATATAAATAAACTATACGGGTAAATTTCTTGATTGTGGTGTAGATTAGTTGTTAACATTTGAAATTTCGTTATATATCCTTATACATTCTTCCGGGTAAGATATTACAGATTATTAAATATTATTATTGTTTAAATTGAACGAATATATTTATGTTTATATGAATTTGTTTAATAATTTATAAGATCTTTCCCTGATAAAGGTATAACAAGTGTACACCGAAACGTCGGTTTTGTAAAAATAAATGCTGGTTTATAACTATTATACATTTAAAATTAAATTGGTTTATTTTATTACCCATTCCTGGGTGTGCCAATCTTTAAACATGGTTTCCCATAATTTACTATTAAAAATTAGAACATTGTTCTGGGGACTGTTTCTCAAAAAATACTAGTTTACAAGTTACTAGTCTAGTATTTTTTTAAAATAAATACTAGCATTTTATCAAATATTTTGGGAAACAAAATACTAGTACTTATTGTCAAATTAACAATTTACAATTTAAAAAATCTGGTATGGCCATCACAATACCTCCCGCCATTTCACAAAAAAAATTAAGGTAATCCTTATTTTGCATTTTGACAGTTTATTTCTTAAAATATAGTCTATATCTAATCCAAGTAACTACCTTTTTTTATAATAAAATAAAGATTAAATTTTAAATACTGGGATAGAATAGAATTCACTAATCCAAAATAAGGATTAGCTTAAACATTTTTGAGAATCGTTAATTTTTATTAATCTAAATAAATACCTACATATTTACTTATGCTGGAAACTGTATTGAATTCCTTTTCTATTGTTCTATTTACTTTTCTCTTTTTAAAACGTTACTAATATTATTGTGAAATGATATTATTCTTTGATAGTGACATTTATCTGTCAGTTACATACATTTGCATAACTGCGTTTTGTTTGTTTAAAGAGCAGGCTCTGGAATTTAAATTATAGATAATTTTATAAATTTATTCATAAAATACATAGAAAAAGTATTAATGCAAATCTATAGAAAATGTGGGGGTCTCGTGGCCGCGTACCTGAGTGTCAGGTCGAGAATCTGGGAAACCGGGTTCGATCCCGACCGACGCCAAATATTTGCAATTTTAAATGGCACAAAATTGACCCCTGTGGTGCACTCTCCACGCCAGCAATGTGTGGCCGTGAGGTGACGCCTGGTAAAAGCCCGCACGGTGCAAATATATCATCTTTACCGATATCTGTATACAAAAGCAGATTGGCACACCCAGCACTGGGTAATAAGCCGTGATGATATATTTATTTATTTATAGAAAATGTAATAATCTTAATTTTTATAATAACATTAATCCCGAAAAAATAACATTTAAAGGTATTTTTCGAAGAAAAACTATTTTGAGCTTCTAGTAAAGTACCATTTCCGGTTATTCGATTTTCACCAAAATCCAATGGGCTCTTTCCATTATAGAAAAAGTTCGAAATTCAAGGTTTCAACATTTTCTGAATATTAGTATTTGAGTTAGAGTGGAGGATCCACACTCACATACACACATCATCGTGAAAATATTAAAATTGAATTCTAGGGACCTTATAACGTAGCCATTTAGCAAAATCTCGATAAGGGATTTTTAGCATGATCCCTATACCTCCCTTGCCAAGGGTAGCGGGAGGTAAAAATACTTGTAAAAAAATGTAAAACCAGCTCATTGTAACATAGCAATATTTATAAAATAATCTATTAATAATTGATTTTTATCTTCGCACCTGTCCATTGTCTTATCAGTGTCTAAAAACTGTCTGATATTCAAGTGTGTCTGGGGAACTTTATCATATACACACCACGCGTGTGACTAGAATCGTATACGTCAGGTAAATATAGTTATCTTATCTGGATGAGACTACGCCATGACGAATAAAAGATCAAAGATGGAAAGTGAGCTACTTTAATGTGTAGACGTATTGTCTACCATTTCCCTTGGGCTAGTGCGGTCCTGTGTGTTCGAGGGCAGACACTTTGACCTGAGTCGACCTCTCATAAGCTAAAAATAATGAAGGAAATATAGGTGCAGTAAAAATAGATGATATTAGGTGCCAAATTTTTTAGGAATATGTGCACTTCATAAATATATATATCGACTAGTATTTTAGTAATTATAATTTTAATTTGAAATAAGATAAGAATTGTATGTGAATTTTTTCGACTATGTTTTGCAATGCAGTTGACAAAAGTAAATATATATATGGACTTTTTATACATTTGTCAAAAGCTTTTGATTATGTAAATCATAGCACTATGATAAAAAATTTAAGAGTGATTATTTTTGTGGTTGATATTATTGTTTCGGGTTTGTGCTAACCCACTAAGGCCCACTTTTACAATTGATGGATAAACTATTGTATAGCTATCGGAGGTATAACTTTATCCTAGTAATTATACCTTCGATAAACAAGACTGTCTTTTACAATGCATTTTTATCTATCAGATAGTTATACCAAGAATTACGTTAAATCACTTTAGGTTGGTACTGACACAATAAAATTATCTTCTTATTAGACTATTTTTCTTCAATACTATTATTATTTCTATCTTCTAATTTGCATTTTTCACGATCTTAGATGATATAATAGTTATTTATGTATTAAGGGCATAATCAAAAGATTGCAGCACGGGGGAATGTTTAAAGCTCGACGCGTAGCGGAGAGCTTTAATTTTCCCGAGTGCTATAATCTTGATTATGCCCGTGGTACATACAACGTTTTATTTTATTTTGGTTCTCGAAATTCAAGGATTCAATGGGTATATATTCGGTATTGTTGTGCTGGCGTTGTGAATTTTAAGTATGCTGTGGTTTCTAGCTATATTATTTGTTTATATCAAATTTTAATTTAGTGTCACATGAAAATGGAAGATATCGATTATTCAAAAGAAATGTCGAATGAACTTGACGCTGCCCAGAGCAAGTTGGTTTGACAGAAGTGAAAAGACGTAAACGAGAAAGGATACGAATAGTTTTACGACCAGTTCAAAAAATGTGATTTATCGAATTTATTATGTTGTCTGACATTTATCTAAAAACGACGATTTTGACGTTTGACTGACTGTTGCTTGGCAACTTTATAAGCTCTCGGGCGATAAAAGCCAAATTGTGCACGTTTTTGAGGGCGGATAAACAAGTTTATGATTCCAAAATAAAATAATAGCAATTTGTGTATTAAGAGCGCAAAATGGGACATTGTCGATTGATAGGTTGTTGTCGCGCGACGTAGGAGCGAGGCATTCTCTCGAAATCGACAATGTCCATTTGCGCTCGAAACACACACAAGATTTTTTCTACAGTCGCCACAATGGGGTCCTCCACCATAACAAAAATTTATTTTTTATTTATTTTTACTTATCGGTATTTTCCATTCTTCTTGAGCTATTGCTTCAATCTAATCTAAGCATTTTATACTTTCGTTTTCGTAAATGAATGCCCTATTTTATTTTCACAGCAGTGCGGCATTTTGAGTGGATATGTAACATACCGACAGAGCAGATATATGTCAGTGGGTAATGTGTATTAATTCCTGACTAAACGTTTCCATTAAGAATGTAGCCAAGTAACATTTCTCAACATTGTATAGTTAGAAATTTGTCGCTCTAGACCGGCAAAGTGACATTTTGCGTTGAGAAAAGAGAGCGCAAATGGCTACTTTGTATATAGACTGTAGAAAAATGTTATTTTTGATTCTGACAGTGATGCTGAAATACTGGATTGACATCTGTCAAACGTATGAATAACAAAACATCGTTTGTGTTTATGTGGTATCCACTCGGGTATCCATAAGAACAAGGGATAAAGTTATCCGAGGTTTATACGACCGATTTCCATGGGATAAGAAATACTGGTGTTTATTCTATCTGTGGTTTATCCGAGGTTTGTAAAATATAATTTTCAATTTTATACCTGGTATAGCGTTATACGAGGTTTATCTAATGATTGTAAAAGTGGCTCTAAGTGGGAAATGCATGATTTTATGTATGTGTGTATCCTATGTGTTCGTGGTTTTTTCAGAGTGTCAAAACGGTCTCGGGGTTGTTGTATGGTACGTCGGCGACAGTGATGCGCGTCGCCGACGAAGACGACGACGACGCTTCAGCGGAAATGCCAGCAGGATACAGGCTTACCAACATCATCAACAATCTCACCAAGAATCGACGAACTAGTGAGTTTTTTCAATCTTTTCTTTACCTTCTTATTTTCAAACTTTACCAGTGAATATTAAAATAGTAAAATGTATCATCTTGAAGATCAAGATCTGTTGAAGAACAGAGCCATGTCTTGAAAATATGAGTAAATATTTTAAATTCTTTTTTCTGGGTAGGGCCTCCACACCTTAATTTTTACTGTTATATTTCAAGATCTTTATTTTGATATACAACTTCCAAAAAAATCTGATGTGGCCAACACATGACCTCCCGTCGATTCCATGTTTGAAATAGCAATGAGCTTTAAGTAAAGGATCTCTTCCGGTTGATCGTTTGTAACAAAATCTAATTTGTTGTTCCAATAAATAGAAAAGTCTGTATTATATTTTATGTTTTTCCTCGAAAATCTGTTAAGAGCTTCAAATTAAGTACCACTTCCGCTTTATCATATAGGTATAGTCAAAATTTAATGTTGTTTTAAATTATACACGAGTTTTAAATACCAAATTTGAGAAGTTTTGCATCATATTTTAATATATATTTTCAAGAAAATCTGTTTATAGCTTCCTGTAAAGTAGTACTTCCGATTTATCAATTTTAGAAAACATCTTGTATGTCGTTCTCATTAATATAAAATTCTTAAATACTAAATATGAAAAGTTTTGGATTGTATCAATTTATTTTTCACGAAAATCAGTTCAGAGCTTCAAATAAAGTATCGATTCCGGTTTATCAATTTTAGCCAAAACCAAATATGTTGTTTTCCTTTATATAAAAGTCTTAAATATCAAATTTGACAAGTTTTGGAATATATCAATATATTTTTCACAAAAATCTGATCAGAGCTTTAAATAAAGTATCACTTCAGGTTTATCAATTGAATCCAAAATCTAATATGTTGCTCCCCTTCATATAAAAGTCTTAAATACTAAATTTGGCAAATTTTGGTATATATCCTATTATATTTTTCACGAATATCTGTTCAGAGCTTCAAGTAAAGTATCACTTCCGGATTATCAATTGTAGCCAAAATTTAATATGTTGTTCCTCTGCATATAGAAGTATTAAATACTAAATTTGACAAGTTTCGGAGTATATCATAATATATTTTTCATGAAAATCTGTTCAGAGCTACAAGTAAAGTATCACTTCTGGTTTATTAATTTTAGCCAAAATCTAATATGTTATTTCCCTTGATATAAAAGTCGTAAATACTAAAATTGAAATGTTTTGGATTATATTTTAAAATAGTTTTTCATTAAAACCTGTTATGGGCTTCAAGGAAAGAGTTACTTCCGGGTATCCAATTTTACCCAAAATCTAATCAATTCTTTATATGAATGCAGAAAGCTTAAATACAGAAAATAGAAATATTTGGAAGTTTGTTATACATACACGCAGACATCATCGTAAAAATAGTAAAAACGTATTGTGGGGACCCTAATTCTGCTTATTTACTGAAAACTCGCCATCGAATTTTTGGACCGATAACATTACCTCCCTTACCTACGGTATGACGGGAGGTAAAAATGTTCTTTCCTTTCCGATAAGTTTTCAGGAAATGCGGCTTATGTAATATCTTTCGAAATTGATCTATACAGTTTGTTATCTACGAATGTATTTTATTTATCTAGTATTATATTAGTAGTGCAGTATCTGTTTGATAAAGCTGTCTAGACTATATAGAATTAGCATGCGTATAACGTACAAGGTACACAGAGAATTCACAAGGTAGACAAAAAGTATTTTTAACTAGAAATCTCAAATCAGTGTCTGGGAGTTAGAAGAAAGTGATTTGAAATGCATACAGTTGAAAAAATACTTGGTGAGTGTTTTAAATTTGTTACTTTTTCTTGACTCGTTGTTCTTGGTTATTGTTGCTATAGTATGACTAGCGAAATTATTTAATAGATGTGGTTTCTTTTGAAAACATTTCCCTATATTTGATTTGAAAGGAAACAGACCTTGATGTATTCGTTACTGAAGATTAGAATTGTACTCCATACCAGGAGGCATTTAAAATGATCTTAGCAACAGGATTCAGGGATGTATTTAAAAAATTTAATACCGAAAATTCTAGTTCGTTCGTCTCAGGTGTAAGCAACCCAGGAGTCGGAATTACTGTTAATCCTATTTCATTGAATTGCCAAATTATGAAAGTTGACGTTTAAATTATTTTATATATGTGGTTTGTTTTGAAACTCTAGAGAAGAATAGAATTGTACGAAATATTCATGTATGAAATTTTTACATGAACCCATTTAAATACTGGACTAGGAAAGTACAGAAATACTTTACTATGTCTGACTGAAAATAGATGGCCGACTAGGGTAACTGAATATCAAAACAGGGGTGCGTTTAAAATATTTTAAACATTTTTCGTTTATGGTGATTATAACAAAATATTTTGATCTTTAAGCTATTTAGCTTGGCAATTCTATGAAATAGGATTATTTTTAATTTCCTCTAACAGTAATTCCGACTCGAGAGTTACACCTGAAACGAACGAACTAGAATTTGCGGTATTAAATTTTTTAAATACATCCAGGAATCCTGGTGCTAAGGTCATTTTAAATACCTCCTGGTATTGAGTACAATTCTAATCTTCTGTAAGGGAATATATAAGGGTCAGTTTCCTTTCAAATCTCGTAGAGGGTGAGAGAGAAATATTGTAAAACTCATATACTTATTGTAGTTAAATGAAAAATTACAGCAAAATTCCGGTCTATATGTGAACTCTCCTCATACCTTCAGGATGCCAAACAGTTTGATAAAATTGTTTTTCGCAAAAAGTATCTTACTAACAAGTTATTATATTTTAAAGTTTGAGCGTGTCTACAAGAACGTCCTGTAAAAATATCTAATTATTATAGAATGACTTATCAATTACTACGTTTACATGCAGTTTTCAAAATGGTTTCAGTTTTCAATCAAAATTATGCAAAACTGTTTACATGCAGTTTTCAAAACAAGTTTAAAAATTGATTTGAAATCAGTTTCGGCGCATGCGCATTTAGCTGATGTAAGTGACATATCCTCTTCACTTCAAATACTTCGTTTTGCTATTATTCCAATTATTTTCTATATTTCGTACCACTACGCACTAAAACTACACAACTGTCAGCATATTTGAAGGTTAGTAACACAAAGCAACAGAAACGTTATACTCTGTACGCATGCGCAGTATCGAAACTGAATTTTAAGTGTTTACATGAGTAGTTTTCAAGTCCATCCCATGAATTTTAGTTTTGGTTTGAGATAATTCAAACCCGTTTTGACACTGTATACATGGCGTTTTCAAAACTAAAAACGTTTTAAAAACGGTTTCAAAACTACATGTAAACTCAGTAAATGTTTATTTTTCTGTTTTCTAACATCCAGTAAATAATTTTGTTCTTGAGTTAAATTAAGTTGCAGAAATTTATTAAAGTAAGGAAGCTAGAAAGTTGTTTCTTTGATTAGCTCAAATTCAAAATAATGGAATAAGGTTTTTTTTTGCTAAGAGCTCCTCATTTGTATCCAAAGAAAGTGCTCATAAACATTTATACCTTTTATGAAATCATAACAAATCATTGATTAACGAAGTTCTAACTAACTTAACTTTCAAGATTCATTATTTAAATCTTCTATTATAGAAGGCATCCTCTTCCTTCCTTTCTATAAATTATAATTCTGTGTCCATCTTGTGGCCAGCTAAAAGACAATGGTCTCGTGGCAGTCCATTCATGGCAATCTTAACCTTGTGTGTAGCGAACCGCACTGTGTCATTACTGTAGAGTGGTTGCCTCGCACGCGAACACCGGAAGTGCACACCGGATATGTGAATTATGTCCAGCAACCTGTGGTCTTAACCTTTATCCACTCACTGGCGCACTTAATATGCGAGAGGAACTTGAATAGAATAAATATTATATTTATATAGGATTGGATTTTTTAAATGTGAAAAAAAAAGATTTGAATCTCGGTAAATAAATATATCTTCACGGCATATTACACCTCATATTACCCATTGCTGGGTGTGCCAATCTGCTTTATACGCAGATATGGGTAATGATGATGACATATTCGTACCGTGCTGGCGTTTACCACTCATTGCTGGCGTGGAGAGTGGACCACAGGGGTCACTTTTGTACCACATAAAATTCGAAATAAGTTTGGTGTCAGTCGGGATCGAATCGGGGTCTCCAGATTCGAGGCCAGGCACTTAGGCACACGACCATGAGACCCCGCTGTTCTGAATGTTAAAATAATAATTATAAAAATTTGATATGGCCAGCACATTACCTTCCGTCAGTTCTATGTATTTTGTACAAATTCCACACAGAAAGTTTCTGTCACAATATTCCATATTTCAAGTACATTACCTTCTGTCAGTATATATAATAAATATATCATCACGGTTTATTACCCATTGCTGGGTGTGCCAATCTGCTATATACACAGATATCGGTAATGAAATATTTGCACCGTACGGGCTGTTTACCAGGCGTCACCTCACGGGCACTCATTACTGGCGTGGAGTGCACCACAGGGATCAGTAAATTCCGTACAGAAAGTTTCATGTACCTAAGAGAATCCATATTTCCAGTAAAATTATAACACAAAGATGTCAATTGCACTTGACACTGTCAATCAGCATTTTCTTAATATAGTAGCGGTTTCCATGGTTATCTCACAGCTAGCTGCTTTATGAAATTTAATTTTTTAACTCTATATCCATTGAATATGAAGTATAAAATGTAATCAAATAGTATAGAGAATAAAATATTCTTTAATATTTATAATAAAATTAAATGGGGAAAAATTATATTTAACAGTGGTTTTTTCAAGAAAAACTGTTAAAATCTTAAAACTAGGGTACATCCGGTTGAGCAATTATAACCAAAATCTAATCATTTCTTCACATGGATGTAAAGAAAAGGAATACGAAAGAATTATAATTTTTTGAATTGTAGTATATGAGTTATCGGATCCGAAAAAATCGTCACACACACACACAAGCACGCGCGCGCGCGCCCACACACACACACACACACACACACACACACGCGCGCACACACACACACACACACACACACACACACACACACACACACACGCACGCACACACGCATAGTCATCATCGTAATAATGGTTAAATTTTATTCCAGAGACTCTAAAACGTGCTTATTCATCAAAAACTCACCACCGAATTTTTTGATCAAAGACACCTTCCTTACCTAAAGGTGACGGAAGATAAAAACAAAAAAAAATGTGGGTGGTCACCCAGCTGGATTGTGTCTGCATACAGCCAAGCTTTACATTTTTTTCAAGTCAAGCATGTAATATAAATTGTCATTGCTTTATAAAGAACAGATTAGCCAAATTTATGAGAAATTTTTGTTCAAAATCGACGACCAGTCTCGTCATTATAAATGTTTAGAACATGTCCAAACCAAATGTCTATATTTAGAATTGTTTTGCATTGTTGAATTCGAAGTGTATGTGTTTTATTTCGCCTGGAAAATATATTTCAAAATATTTCTAGACGAGCTAGCAAGATTTTGCGGGAATTATAATTTATTTATTTGAAATAAATCTCATATATTTATGGAATGTTAGTTCGAAACTTGCCAACAGATGTCAGTAACGACAATTTATGAGTCTTCCAAGAATTAAATCAGTATAATAATACATCTAATTATATATTTCTTTTGTATAATATGTCATCTGAGTTAAAATACATACACGTATGTTTCCTTCGTCACAACTCATGTCCCATAAGGCACTAATTTTGCCATCATTGTGGATATCCTGTGCATTAATTGGAGTGATGTGACGTCACACTCTCTGAGCACACGCAAGCACGCACATACATCACGTAATCCACCTACTTTCATTCATAACTGAAGAGGAATCAACGAAGAAGAACGTAGTATAGTACACACAGAAGATGGTGTATAAGAAATTGTAAAAAATTAAATCTTGTTTTGTGTCCTGGTATATGGATGTTCTAAACAGAAACTAGAGTGAGTGTATATGGAGCAGGCAAGGCCGGCCCGAGGTATAGGCGCACTAGGCAGTTGCCTAGGGCGCCAAAATTTAGGAGTGTCACAACCAACATCAGTTGGAGGGAAATATTTATAAATTATTTTAATTACGAGAAATGTTCAACTCATAATCGGAATTTTTATTTTATTAAGAAAACCAAACAATAACGTTACAAATTCAACTCTAATATCTCGACATAGTCCTCTTCTTTCGCGATATACTTTTACCACCTTTCCGCTAGCTTCCTGATTCCCTTTTTAGAGAAGGCCACAAATGCACAGCTTCGATAATAGCATTATTGGGCTTAAATTTCTTGCCGTTTGTATACTTTCAAGGGACCAAAGGTCGCAGCTACAAAACTGACTTTAAGCCCCAGTGCCGGCCCGAGACTTTTGAGCGCTCCAGGCGAAAATTGTAAATGGCGCCCCTCATTTATTACAATTTTCTTTAGATTAGACAGGATATCTCACAACTCGCGCCCCAGACGAAACTGACACTTGCCGACGACAATAGGTTGCCAACAAATAGAAGAAAATAATTTGCGGCTGCTTGCATAACGGAGTAACAAGACTTTTTAATCCACCATTCCCAGAAGGATATCTTGAGGTGTGATGATATTACAAAATAAAACTGGTTGCTAGGTTTTAAAAATACTACTAGTGAGTTACAAAATTTGTTTGACTTATTGTAATTTTGACACTTTAGAGTTGACTTTTCACTGTTAACAAATTTAGGTTAGCGAAGGTGTCATCCGAGATCATCATTTATAGCGTACAGTGCAACGTGTTGTAGCAGCTGTGTAAAATCTGTTAAACGAAAATATTATTGTCATTTGAATTCTTTGAGATTAAAATAACAAATGGTGGTTCTAAATTTAATTTGACACTGACATTTTTCGAAAACTACAGTCGCCCACACATTTCAAAGAAGATTTGATTTGTATAAAACCCTAGTACTGTAAAATTACGGCAAACACACATTAAAGGTGTAGGTCTCTGAATGGTCAATTTTAAGACGTCTTTTCTCGAATATCTTTTAAGCTAGATTTTTTTTTTCGAAATTACACATCCGAATGAAGTCTCGTGTTTCCTGTTTTGCTCTGGGGCGCGAGTTGTGAGACACCCTGTATAGGTACTAAAGTTAGAAAAGAGGCGACTTGTGTCCATAACTCGCGAACAATCACAGAATCTTTATCTGAATGAAAATTTTTTGAAAATATTTTGGATATTTAAAATACAGAGATTTTTTTCTTTTCGATTCTATAGAATCGCTTTATTTTTGTCTAATACCATATACAGGACTGTCACTGGAGAGTTACTTTCAAAGTCCGTTTATGTACAACCCGAAATACAATTTACAACAGCGTCTAGCTTCCTCTCTTAAAAAAATAGAATATTTATTTCACGATTGCTTTGCCTGTCTAATGATGGTTCTGTCATTTTGACATTCAACAATTAAATATGGTCTGTTGTCATTAGTATTTTGGGTTGCCAACAAACGGACTTCTCAGTGTAGGTATAAGTCTCGGTATAAATACTTTTCGTTATTTTGTAATTCGGAAAATCTAATTAACTCTTTAATGGTTCATCCTAAGTAAAAAATATAAGAATCTTGTTTTGTATAAAATTTCGATATGGATCATCGTTTTCAAGAAAAATGTCAAAAACCAAAATATGTAGCCTTTTTCCAAATTGGCGAGGGGCTGTTGCATCAGTGTATTTTTCTGTACAGGATTCCGTATAAAAGCTTATGTTGCATTTTTTTTTGATGGGGGTATTTTTCAGTAGATTTCCTGAACAACAATGACAGTATTTGATATGACAATGTTTTTAATTGATAGTCGCCAACGAATTTAACCTTTCTTCTTTCTTAGTATAACGTACAAAAATATAAATAGGATTCAATTAATATACGTTTGCTGCAACTGGAATTGTCAGCATTGTGATTAAATATACACACTGGACGAGTCAATAAACTTATAATTTGATTTTTAATTTATTTTACAAAAAAATAGTCTCAAAATATGTCGCCCTAAAACCAATTTCGCCCCAGGCGGTCGCCTGGCTTGCCTGTAGTTTGGGCCGGCCCTGAAAGCCCTCATCTAATTAAAAATAATACTTGTTTATTCTTATAAAGATGGTGTAATATATTTCTTAGTAAATGTCATCTATGAACTTATGATGAACATTGCAAAACTGTTCTTCAACTTTCCGCTCAGCTAATTTGCATTCAAAATTAGTGTTTGCTTTTCAGATTGCTTCTCTAATTAATTTACTAAATAACATCAGTTGCTTCATTCATAAATGTTAGAATTTTAATTGTTATTTAAATCGTTATTGTGACATATAAATGTTAAACACGCATATGAATACAAATTACAATTTAAATACAAAAATATATCATCGCAGATATACAAGAAATATAAAATCTTCTTATCGTACTTTCATCTGAGTTCTGAGTTTAAAGAAGTGTTCTCTCCCAGTCCAGCATCCAGCTACTAAAGAAGTCTTTGCAGATCATCTGAAGAGGAATCTGTCGACTCACTGAAGATAATGAGACTTCATGGTCAAAGTAAAACTTGTAGTGTACAAAGACACCGCACTACGGTACGTAGTAATCAGAGGCTATAGGAAGTATCAGCTGTATTTGTTTGCTTCAATAGCTGCAGAATTAGTACGGGCACCCACAGCAAAACATACCGCCAGAAAGGCGCTTTACCACAAAAAAGAGACTTGTTTCTCACAGGCTCACTCTGCTTGGCTGGTGGCTCTTTAAGGGTAACTGGCAAGTTCTAGTCGTCCCCTCTTGGCTAGTGTTTTATGTGATTGGGTCTGTTTCCGACGTACTGAGATCGAATCTGGCTGACGCTCTATTTAAAAATTATTATGTATCTGGAATTTATTTATCATTAGAATACCTCATTAGAAGTTACAGGTAAATGCTATACTGAAAAATAATTGCCTAAAGGGCTCAGCACAGTTTCATAGGATATATATCATGATAATATGCCTTTTCCCATAATTTCACACTTCAATTTTTGGAGATAGGGATCGTGCAAAAAAACGCATATCGAGATTTTGGTTTTAAGGTCCTTAGAATCCAATTTTAACATTTTCACGATGATGTATGTATGGATCCTCCACTCTAATTCAAATACTATCATTCAGAAAATTTTGAAACCTTGTATCTCGACCTTTTTCTAACATGCAAAGAGCCCATTACATTTTAGTGTAAATCGGATAACCGGAAATGGCACTTTACTTGAAGGTCAAAATAGTTTTTCTTCGAAAAATACCTTAAAATTTTATCGAGATCAATGTTATAAAAATTAAAGATAGGATATGGGGTCTTGTGGCCGCGTGCCTGAGTGTCGGGTCGCGAATTTGGGGAACCGGGTTTGATCCCGACCGGCGTCAAATATTTTGAATTTTAAATGGCACAAAATTGACCCTTGTGGTGCACTCTCCACGCGAACAATGCGTGTCCGTGAGGTGACGCCTGGTACGCGCCTGCACGGTACAAATATGTCATCATCACTACCGAAATCTGTGTACAAAGCAGATTGGCACACCCAGCAATGGGTAATATGCCGTGCTGATATACATATTTATATATTTTATTTTAAAATTAAATATTATTAAACTTTCTACAGATTTGCATTAATACTTTTTCTACATATTTTGTGGATAAATTTATAAAATTATCTATAATTTAAATCACAGAGCCTACTCTTTAAACAAATATAACTTCTTGGTTACGCAGTTATTCAAATATATATATATATATATATATATATATATATATATATATATATATATATATATATATATATATATATATATATAACTGACAGATAAATGTCACTGTCAAAGAACTAATCATTTCAAATTAATAATAGTAACATTTTAAAAAGAAAAAAGTAAATAGAACAATAGAAAAGAAAATTAGTACAGTATCCAGCATAAGTAAATATGTATGGGTATGAATTTAGATTAATAAATATTAACGATTCACAAAAAAGTTTAACTTAATCCTTAATTTTGGATTAGTGAATTCTATTTTACCCCGGTATTTAAAATTTAATCTTCATTTTATTATTAAAAAAGGTAGATACTTGTTTTAGATTAGACTATATTAAGAAATAAACTACCAAAATTAGACTAAAATTTGCAAATCCAAAAATAAGGATTAGCTTAATATTTTTTGTGACTTGGGCTGTAAATGGCGGGAGGTATTGTGTTGACCATACCATTTTTTTATATTTACCGGTTAGAAGATTTTCCTTTGAAGAAGAGATTGATGCTGCAATTGATGATTATTTTGAAAGTATTCCAAAAGAATATCGATTGGGAGCTTTTAAGAAGTCAAAGCAAAGAATATAAAAGTGTGAAAATTATTTCCAATTTCACAACGGGTGACGACCTATAAATATGTAGAGGTGGTATTAAGAAACATTTTATATTCTTGTAACTAATGTGAGGATTAATATTGCAAGAAAATTAGCCAAGTGGATAGACTAGTCTCTATTTATTTTTAAATTTACTGTAACTGTACAGCTACAAATAGACTTTTAGTACATGTTTTTCTTCAGTGCTAATTTTACTGTACACATGTTAGTGCCGTTAATTTTTTTTTTTTTAAATCACTCTTTATTTCGGGTCCTTAAATTTAGAGATAATCCTTCGTTTATGGTATGCTAATAGGGGGTGAGTAAATCCAATTTCCAAATATGTTGTCCTAGACTATACCTGAAATTTCTTCAGCAATGTAGTATCGAGACTATTTTTTTCTAAGTGACCCATCCATCGTCTTGTCAGTTTCTTGAGACATTTTGTGGACTTGGTAATAAAAATGTAATGAGAGTGAATTGTCTTTATAAACTCGGCTCGTGCTTTGGTGTTCTGTTAGTATATAATGAACAAGTTCCTTCACCTTGTGCTCGTGCCGTGGTTAATTGTCCTCATTACCGTTCACCGTCTACTCTACATTGCACTTCCGCCACACAAATATGCTTCTGAAATGCTAGCCACTTCCTTTTACAAACACTCCTTTTCCCTATAACAAATACTCACAAGATGTTTAGATATTGTTGATAAACTACGGCGATATTACAAATATTATTATTATTAATTACTTGATGGACTTAATCGCTAATTACTTTTGTCTCTGCCACCTGTAAAGTATCATTCACAACAAAAAAATTAACGTAGCGGTAGAATTAATGGCAGTGGTAGTTGCCTGGGTAAAAGATTGAATGCGTTATAGCAAATGTATTCGTTCACATCCAAAAATTAAGAAAATTAGTAGTAGCGCAGTGGCAATGGCAGCGGTAGGAGTTTACAAACTCCAAACTTCTACGTTGCCACTACGCTACCGCTTAATTTTTTTGACAGTTTTGACGTTTATTGACATCTGATTCCTGATTTCATCAGATAAAATGAGCAATAGAAAAAGGATCATTTTGTGGTGTGCCTCAGACGTTGCGCTATATAAACAAACATACTTATTAATAAACTTTGCACAATTAAAAGTGAACACGTAACTTACCTTTTTCGCTTATTTCAAAGGCAATTTGTACCCACGCATTTTCTTTTTTTGAAATAATTTTAAACTCCCTTAATCTCTTTGCTTAACTTACACAGTGGAGTGCTTGTGGATAAGTGTAATTAATAAGTCATCATCTATGTCAGTTGCTTTTTGTGCAAAAATAAAATGAGAGCTATAACTGTCAACCTTGCACCCTAGTAATTTATAATAAAAAAATTCCTAGAAACTATAATTACAATAATTTTTCATTGTGAACGGAAATATTTTTTACTATAAATTTCTTACGCTACCGATGCCACTAATTCTCACACTACCGCTAATTTTTTTATTCTGAATAAGCCTTAAGATCTAACACGGCCCTATCTTAGGACAGCAAGACTTCTTTTCCAATGTAGTTTTGATACGTATCCATGGTTTCAATGTGTAGTTAAACACATGATCAGCCAACAACGTTTTATGCAACTGGCCCAAGTATAACAATTATTATTTAACATTTAAATGATTGATAATGGACTATTATCTTCAATGGCCGTTAATTTTCTTCTGACTTGCCCCATCATCCTCTGGACAACATCTGGATTGATTTCTCGAATCTTTTGGTAAATGCGACGTCGTAATTGTTCTTCATTTGCAGCTTCCAATCCCTTGTCGTACATTTTTCTGGTCAATATTGACCAAAATTTTTCTACTGGTCGAGTTTGAGGTACATTGGAAGGATTGTCCAATTTCGGAACAAAATCTACGTTGTTTTCGTTATACCAGTCTTAAGTTATTCTGGCGTAATGGCATGAAGCTAGATCACGCCAAAACATTATATCATCATTGGCGTGATGTGTATTTAAAAATTGAAGCAATTTATAGAGTCATCTTTGAATACAAAGTTGTGCAGTTAAGCCTTTTCGAACACGACCAATGTATGGCTGCGAGATATATCCGGCTTCAGAAATGGCACACCATACTAAAATTTAGATTTACCTTTGAACTTGACATTGTCTGATGTATTTTCCTTGTCATTAGTATAAAAAACCATCGTTTCCTTTCATCTCTGAATGGGACATTACAATAAGTTTATTGGGAAAATGAATGCGCCTTAACGCATGACAACATCTAGGGATTCTTTCTAATTGGGCCACGGTATATTTGGTGCCTTCCCTCTTTTTCGAAACACGTCATTTCGAGAAAGTGTTCTAAAAATAGTGGTCTTCGAAACTTCGAATCTTCTGTCTACAGTTCGTTGTGACACTCCAACTTTGTCTTTAACGGCTGCAATTAATCTTTGTTCTCTCATGTGGCTCAAAATTTTTGCTCGACCACTTTTGGGCAAATTAACACAGGGTATACCTTCTAAACAATCTTTTTTTGTTCGATAAATTGTTGCCACAGAGATATTGTGCTTGCGATAAACTGCAACTATATCACACTTAGGCATTCGCCCAACAAGATTGTAAATTCCTTTACGAATATCTAGCTTATACGGTAAAAACAAATTAATTGTGATATTTTGTTTCAAGCGACAATTTGATTAAACGTTATTTGGTATAAATACAAAACATCTAAAAAAATTTTGAAATAAATAAATTGTATGTATTTTGCAATCTTCTATTTAATGTGAAAGGTTCTACTGACTGAATACAAGTCCAGGAACTAAGTTAGTAATCACTGGACCATTTCTGCATGTTTATATAAAAATGGAATATAATTCTTTGTGTTCGTGAGGTCAAGGAGGCCATGGAATCATTGTTGTGCATCTTCAAAGGTCAGATCACATCACTAATTAACATACACACACAGGCACACATATATGCAACATATTAACTTCATTATATTCTCAGTTGTCCTTCTCAATCTATTGTTTATGTTACACACATGTCATTATTATAGAATATGTTAATTATTATTCATAATATGTGTAACCATTAATCATGCACGAGGAATTTAGAATATTTTATGTGACACCCACATAAACACAAAGATAGATCGACATATTATTAATAAATTATTGGGCTCTTGCAAAATATATAATTTATATGTTAATAAATATATTTATTTGAAAAACATTCCATATTTGTACTGTTGAGTAAACTGTCTTAAAGAAGTCTGGCTTATCTTAAAATCTACATATCGTAAGACAAAAGCACGTGCTATGGTAGTCATGACGACAAGTTACGTAACTTGTGACATAACACAATGAATCTTCAACTGTTCGTGGCCGACATTCGTGAATCGATGCTTTTGTTTTGCACATTTTGTTCAACGGAACTTCCTCTTCAATACGATCTAGCACATTTTTTTATCTTTGATTTATGATACCATCCTTCTTCAGAAGAAGAAGTTCTTCTCATTATCTTTCCAGATCTGTCATTGCCTAAAACTTATTTGTGAGATTTGGCACCGATTCAAACATATGTATTCTTCAGGTAAACGTAAGAAAGGCATTTAGACCAGTCAATATGTACAATAGAAACTGGTATAGTATGACTAGCGAATGAAAGTTCACGTTTAGATTATTTAATAGATGTGGTTTCTTAAAACATTTCCCTATATTTGATTTGAAAGGAACCTGACCATTATGTATTCCGTTACAGAAGATTAGAATTGTACACAATACCAGGAGGCATTTAACAACAGGATTCAGAGATGTATTTAAAAAATTTAATACCGCAAATTCTAGTTTGTTCGTCTCAGGTGCCAGCAACCCTCGAGTCGAAATTACTGTTAGAGGAAATTAAAAATAATCCTATTTCATAGAACTGCCAAACTAAATAGTTTAAAGATCAAAATATTTTGTTATAATCAACATAAACGAAAAATGTTTAAAATACTTTAAACGCACCCCAGTTTTGATATTCAGTTACCCTAATCGGCCGTCTATTTTCAGCCAGATATAGTAATGTATTTCTGTGCTTTCCTAGTTCAGTATTTAAATGGGTTTATGCAAAAATTTCATACCTGAATATTTCGTACAATTCTATTCTTCTCTAGGGTTTCAAAACAAACCACATCTATAATAGTTATTTATGATACAAGTGTTATAAGTAACATTTTATTTTGTGAGAAGGAAGTCATACCATATCGTTGCAAATGGTCGGGTAGTTACAATTTTTGAATATGTTGTAAGGGCCAGAGTTATACGGGAAATTGTTCGAAATTTTTGGACCTTTTTCGGTTTTTCCTCAATTTCTCTGTTTCTATACATCAGAGAGTAAAAGTTGTTATTATCAATATTGTGGAAAATAAAACCATTGGATCTACAGAGCTGATTAAATTTTTATATTAATTGTAATGATAAGATCTTTTATAATACTGTGCAAAAAAGAAGTTGGGTTGCATATAACGTGTCCATTTTCTTCTTGAACATACCACATTGTGGTGTTTTGGAGATAATTTTGGTTACCTTGGCCGATTTCGCGAGAACGCTACGTTATACCGGAAAATAATCCTAATAAAAATTGTAGCGCGTTGAAAGAGCTGTTCAGAAATTTTACTTTTATCTCTTCTGTGGTCTCAAAATATTGTCCTTTCAATGCTTTTGTCTTCATTCTCATGTCTCTGCACTGTAAAGTTTTAATGTAGCTGCAACTACTTTTTTGGGTTGAAACTATATGCAATCTCAATGTTGAACAATCCTTCCTTTTTTAAAGGTCGGTGCATCAATCTCTGTTTAGGGTAGTAAAACCTATCTCACTCCCAGGTAGACACGATACGACTCTTCATATAGTGGGATGCAAATACCAGTAAATGCCTGTATGGTTGTTAAAAATACTTTATAGTAATTTATATGAACCCCTACATGAGGTCATTGCAAATTCTGTGAAAAGTATATTATTTATTATTAGGATTCAGGAAAAATAATACATTATATATAGTAAAAGATTTATTTGCATAAACAAAATATACATAAATAAAATTAGATACGGTATATTGGAAGTTACATAATATGTTTTATCTTTGAGGTGACTCCTGGTAAATGCCCACACGGTACGAATATGTCAACATCATTAACGATATCTGTGAACAAAGCAGATTAGCACATCCAGCAATGGGTAATATACCGTGATGATATATTTATTTTATTTATAGATAAATAAAGTATGTATTCAAAAAAATTATTGCAGGTCCTCGAGGAATATCTTCACTTTGTTTGGATCCTCTTGTAGCAGATAAAAGTAAATTACTATTGTTGTGTCTAATATTTGCAAACAAAAGAGTTATTTATTAACGTTTCATTCAAAATATTTGTTAGTTTTTCAATGTTTATTTTCTTGTAATTAAATAATAATATTATTTTATTAACAGGAAAATAATCATATTAAATGATAATTCAACAAATATAAAAAAATAACATTGGGTATAGGTATGTACCTTGAAATATAGTTATATTATCTTTGAAGTATGTAAATAAAAAGAAAATGAAACAAAATAAAGAAAATTACCTTTAAAGTTCTGATTTTTATACGTCGAACATGGTTTGTCAAGATGCGCGTTTCTCTACAATCGGCACACCTTTATTTTTTGTAGAAAATACTGTGATAACAAATCTACATGTATATTATTTTGTATCGCACCAAACCAAGAAGGAGCTAGAAAATAGAATCAATAAGTTTGCAAAATTCAGTAAAACTGAACATTTTATATTATTCCTGCCGTCGTTTTCCTATTATTCCTTTGTAATTTCACATATATGACATTGTTACGTGCTAATTAATGTCAAGTCCACATTTTTTATGATAGGAACTGTACCTGAACGTAGAATATTCAGCTCGAATCAACCCTAAAGGTCTAAACATGTTACAAAGGTAGTAGCACAGTGCAACACAGATGCCTGTAAGCGACTTGAATCTGCCCTATCAAAATTTCCTACCTTTTTCTTGCCATATTTTGACTTTCCTACCCTAAATCAACTTTAAGGAAGATTCAACAGCCCAATTGGAGATTCATCTTCCCTGTTTCTGCCCCAAAACGTTACAGTGTGCTTCTTATTCTAATTACCTGCACCAAATTTGATTTTATTTTGGTAATTACGAAATATCTGTACCATTACTAATTTTTATATTAGGTGTTAAATATATTTCTTCAAATTATTTTATTTAGCCCTTCCTGTTTTGAAGTAAACTCTTTTTGGCCTAATTCTTCATTTCCTTTGCATTGGCGTGCAAGAGGGGCAAAGAGTTTACGTGTGGGTGCCCAGACGTACCGAGTGTAGGTGTATCATACACATGATCGTCTCTCAAGTCATTGTCTTACGTTGTGTCATCTTATATATCCTACACTTCTGCAATATGACTCATCTTTAGACTGGAAAAATTTACACCGATAGAAGAACTTGGAATTAATTATTATAGAGATTGTGATACCTACAGATATATTGTCATTAATAAAAATGATTTTCTGTTCAAATTTCTGTTTGTATTGTAACGTGTGAGCCCCGTTGCTACGCTGAACAAGCGTCTAAGTATAGCGATGACGCAATCGCGCTAGCAGCCGGGCTACGTAACAAACAAGCTGCGACGTGTTTAATTACGTCCGGTCGCCTGAACCTTTTGTGTTCATTGTTATTATGCGGTCGAACATTCTAGAGCTCTCTGGAAGTTAATGGCAGCTGTATAAAAGGGATGCAGCTATGCTCGGAAATTAGTTAGTTACATGGAGAGACATATAAAGACATTCACATAGAGTGTTAGTGAAGCACAGCAGTATCGTGGTGAGCGTATGCAGTATCGAGTATTCGGGAAGTTACTGGTAAACTGGGATAGCTGTGGATGTGAATACTCGGTAGTGTTGACAAGTATTGGGAAGCTATACTATACAAGGACAGTAACGGCGAGTCGGGAAGTTCTAGTATACCGGGATAACTGTGAAAGTGAATACTCTGTAGTATTGAAGAGTATTGGGAAGCTAGGCATACGGGGACAGTAACGGCAAGTGGAAGTGGATTCTCGGCAGTGGTGTTGCAAAATTGTGGCATGCGGACAGTTGGTGAGGCTGTGGAAAGAGAGAGTTAGTTACTTAAATAGACAGATAGTGAAGTGAAAAAGTAGGACTTCTGTTCGAGCAGTTGAATGTATAGATGCTGTTGAGTCAGTTGAGTATATAGACACTGTGGAGGTCGGTAGGCGGATAGTTGAACGTGATATAAATATCGCGTAAACAGTCTACAAGAGTCTGCAACAGACCGGCAGTCTAAGATTGGAACGCGTAATGAAATAAATAATTAGTACTATCGTGGAAATAAATAGTAGTGTTAATTGGTTAAATAAATAAATAGTGTTAGTGTTATCTAGTTAATTATAGTTTTAGTCTTAATTAGTTTTTTGTTTTTAATAATTGTTTAATATTAGTAATAGTCATTTTCATTATAGTTTAGTAAACCTTTATTTTAAATAATAATTGTCTAATATTTACACTTCACCCAAATAAAAAATCTGGTGTGGCCAACACAATACCTCCCGCCATTTACAGCCCGAGTCACAAAAAAGATTAAGTTTTTTGGATTAGCGAATTTTACTCTAATTTTGACAGTTTATTTCCTAAAATCTAGTCTAATCTAATCCAAGTAACTACCTTTTTTTTAACCCCCTCAACAGGATTAAATCTCAATTACAGAGTGGGTTCACATTCACACACATCCATGCCTTAGTGGGATTCGAACTCAGAGCCCCTAGGGCACTCAAGACATGAGGCGTTGCTCTAACCATTGAGCCACCGGAACTATAATAAAATGAAGATTAAATTTTAAATACCGGGATAGAATAGAATTCACTAATCCAAAAATGAGGATTCGCTTAAATATTTTTGTGAATCGTTAATTTTTATTAATCTAAATACATACCTACATATTTACTTATGCTGAAAACTGTATTGAATTCCTTTTCTATTGTTCTATTTACTTTTTCCTTTTTAAAACGTTACTAATATTATTTTGAAATGATTAGTTCTTTGATAGTGACATTTATCTGTCAGTTACATACATTTGAATAACTGCGTTTTGTTTGTATAAAGTGTAGGCTCTGGGATTTAAATTATAGATAATTTTATAAATTTATCCATAAAATATATAGAAAAAGTATTAATGCAAATCGATAGAAAATTTTCTAATCTTTAATTTTTATAACATTAATCTCGAAAAAATAACATTTAAAGGTATTTTTCGAAGAAAAACTATTTTGAGCAAAGTGCCATTTCCGGTTATCCGATTTTCATCAAAATCTAATGGGTTCTTTCGGAAACAGAAAATGTTCGAAATACAAGATTTCAAAATTTTCTTAATGATAGTATTTGTGTTAGAGTGGAGGACCCACACACACATACATACACACAAACATCATCGTGAAAATGTTAAAATAGGGATCTTAACACGTGGTCATTTACCAAAATCTCGATATGCGATTTCTAGCACGATCCCTATACCTCTCTTACCAAGGGTAGCGGGAGGTAAAAAACGTTATAGTATTAAACGCAGTAGCAATTTAAATATCGGCAAAAGTATACTACAGTATTTTTCACGTAATTTTCCGGGCTAGCTCAGTAAAGAAGGAATTTCCGGTCTAAAAAGAGATCAAAAACAACTCATTTTCTCTCTTTTAATTATCAAGAATATTACTAGTAAACGCAGATTTGGACAGCAAAATAATAAAAAAGACGTCAAGGAATACCCAAAAATGGATCTGGAATCCATCCTCTTCACCATCACTCCCCCTACACTGGTATTCCATATCTTCTGTTACCTTTCTCAGTCCATGCTTCTCTGTGTCTGTATTCCTCTGAGTGTGTGCGTTTAAGGTGAAAGGTCAGGTTGGTGCCGCGACCATGACCCACGACCCGTGACCTGTGACCTCGCAACCTCCGCACCACAACCGCCTTTGTTATACACAGCGCTAGCAGTCTGCCAGACGCACACCGAGAGACCTAGACGACGGTGTCACCGGGCAGCGACCTTGACAAGAGGAAGAATAGTGTTTGATTGGTAGGGGACGCTAAAGAATTAAAATACTGAGGTGACAGTGTATGCAGAATAACAATAATAGTATAAAATAATAATTATGTAGTGCAGCATTTTAAATATTATATAAGTACAATAATGTTAAATAAATAAATAAATAAATATATACTGTACCTACTGTGTGTGGTTTATGTGTTAAATTTAAATTAAAGTGTTAGTGAGTTTAATACATATATGTGCCTAATTAATTTCCGACACGGTAAAAATGTTGCAACTGTGTTCTGTTCAAGCTAATAATTCAACAAATGCATCTTGTACCAATACTGATTATTTGTGTATGTATATTTATATTTATGTACGAGAATCACGCTAGAGTTTTTTTGAGAATAAAAAATCAAACATAATTATTGGTATAATTTTAAACAGTCATTTATATGCAATTTGAAATTAAATTGTGGAAGTGAAAGTAAAGTTACTTTTAACTTAGTTATTAACCACAGAGCATTTCCGAATCATGATTTATCTTTTATTTTTATATCTATGTGACAGTTTTTAAGTCTCGCATTAGTTTAACAGCTTTGGCAGTATTTAAGTCACCAAAAATATATGACAGTTTTGACTGTCTTTCAGTCTCTGAGAAATTAGTTTGATATCATTCCAAAAAATCTGATCTGGACACCACACGACTTCCTTGTACGCAAGACTAACATGAAATATAGAGCCAATTCTAAAATTTTATGTATTTAACGTAATTTGACATTAACATTAATTTTTTTATTTTTTGTACTTTTTTGTCTTAATCCATAATAAGCTTTATTACAAAAACCAAAAAGTATATAATTTTTAAATTTACATATCTCGCTTATATAAAGGGCTAATTCAATAATATTAGATGTGCTAGACGCAGATTTTAATTCTCTAAAACTATTATTTGTAGCATTTATTTCTGAAATCAAAATAAAACCATTTTATTCAAGAAAAACTGTTAACAACTTCAGGTAAAATAACACTTCTGGTTAGCCTATTTTATCCAAAATCTACTATGTTATTCCCATTGACATAAAAATCTTATATACCGTTTTTGAGTTACGTACAAACATCATGACGAAATAGTCAAAATGGATTCAGGGATAGTCAAAACGGATTTTTCCATTGAAATCTAAAAACCGAAATTTTTCGCGATTACAATACTTCCTTTACTGTGTACAAGAAAGTAAAAAGATTGGTTGGAAGTTTTCAAGAGGTGAAAAGCAGGGCCGGCCCAAGAGTTTTTGGCGCCGAAGGTAGATTTAAATTTTGGCGCCCTAGCCCCTCCATAGAAAAACAAACTAAAAACTGCAAATAAATATTTATAAAATTCAAAAACAACATACTTATTCATAATTGAAAGCAAAAGGAAACAAAAATTATAGACAATGCAAAAAAATTTCTTATTTAAAATTTAATTTTACGAGCTTTTTTCTACGTTTAAACTATTGTTTATCATGTTCGATTGATAAGTACACAAATCGTTCTTGGACCATTGATCAGCGAAGATTTGATTTATTACTGGAAAAATATTCCAACATTAAAAAATTGCAAACGCTTTTTTACGGAATCTTGTACAGAATAATAGGTACACTATTAACATATCAAAAGTCGATGTTCGGCGGGAAACTGTTTTGGTTCTTTGGTATTTTCTCGCACAGTAGCTCGTATCGACATTTTATAAAAGAACTAAATTGAAGGGTGTCATTTTTTTGTACAAAATGTATAAGGTAATATTTTGAACATCTACAAATCAGCTCATTTCCATGTGCTAGTTGTGAAAAGAAAGAATAAGGGATTCCACCTTTTTTTTATAATTTCATCAGAAAGTATAAGTAAAACTAAGACTATTGGTGAAATTCCGGTGAAAATCCCTATTAATAAGCGAGTTATGGTCCCCCGAAGTTTGAAAATATAGATCTTAGTCACAAGTTATCACATTTAGGCCCACTTTTACAATTGATGGATAAACTATGGTATAGCTATCGGAGGTATAACTTTATCCTAGTAATTATACCTTCGATAAACAAGACTGTCTTCTACAATGCATTTTTATCTATCAAATAGTTATACCAAGAATTACGTTAAATCACTTTAGGTTGGTACTGACACAATAAAATTATCTTCTTGTTATACTATTTTTCTTCAATATTGTTATTATTTCTACCTTCTAATTTGCATTTTTCGCGATGTTAGATGATATACATGATATTTTTGATTCTGACAGTGATGATGAAATACTTGATTGACATCTGTCAAACGTATGAATAACAACATATCGTTTGTGTTTACGTGGTATCCATAAGAACAAGGGATAAAGTTATCCGAGGTTTATACGACCGATTTCCATGGGATAAGAAATACTGGTGTTTATTCTATCTGAGGTTTATCCGAGGTTTGTAAAATACAATTTTCAATTTTATACCTGGTATTGCGTTATACGAGGTGTATCTAATGATTGTAAAAGTGGCCCTTAAAAGTTTGAACGTAACAAAACTATAAAAGTAAGGAAGCTAAAAAGTTGTTTCTTTGATTATCTCAAATTCAAAATAAATGGACTAAGTTTTTGCTAAGAATTCTTCATGTCTAGCGTATATTATTATTTTTTCATATTATACACTATTAAATTCTCTTTTCTTTCTTTCCAGATATCAACATGGGTCCAGAACCTTCCCACTTGTATACCGGTAAGTTTATTTTTAAATAATTTTATCTCTATAAAGTTTTTTGTCGTTCGTGGTACCTGTAAAGTAATAAAATTGTGTTGTTGTGTATTGTGTGGTGTGTTGGTGGGTATTGTGACGTCACTGGCCCGGCCGTGGGTCGGGTCGGGTCAAAGGTCACGCCTCCGGGTCGCAGGTCACACTCACGCTTCGTACACCAACACAATATCATGCATTTGGATTGTGGGAGAAAAAAGCAAAATATATCACACGCATACAGACACAGAGACATTGTATACAAAAAGGAATCATTTTTAAAAGAAATAATTGAATTTTAAACTGTAACAGAACGGTTCTGACAATGATACTTAATAGATAAATATAAACGAGTAGTCCTTACAACCACTTCGAATAGTAAAATATGCTTTTATCTGAAACTGATTTGTTGACAATACTAATTTATATGAAGAAGCGACAGAGCCGGATCTAGATATTTTAGCACCTCAGGCAAACGAAAAATTGCACTCGCAAAAAAAAATAAGAACTTATCTCACAATAGGGTATTCTCTCATATTTTTTTTATTTATTTTTCTCAAAGAACAGTTATATCTAAGAGTATCTGTGAAAACCCGAGTAAAAAAATCCTTTTAATAAACGAGATATTAATTTTTAAAATTTGATTTTCTTGTGTCACGTGATAGTGACGTACTAGTTGTACAGTACCAGCGGTGTGCTATCAGTGGTTCATGCGGCGTCTTATCACATTCGAACATGGAGTAGGGATTTCAACTGGGTCTCCCATTGGAAGGTCATCTAGTACATCAGAAAAATTTAAATGCTTTATATCTTTTGTAACAATCAATTTATATTATGATTTTTTATTTTTTCCCTGTTGTTTACCTATCAATACTAATATTTTTAATAAATTTTTAATATTAGTGATCCTCAGAGAATACCCTATTATTATACAATACCATTTTTCTGGCTTTAATTGTTGGAAAGTCATCATATTCCTTCCTCAATCGACAAAATGGCCATATTTGACAATCTCTTCTGACTGAGCGTCGATCTTAGATAATTTTTAATCAACTTAAGTTTACCAAAAGCTCTTTCGCACGAAGCAACCGTAACGGGAATCGTTAGAAAAATTCTTAAAGCTACTTCGAGGTTGGGGCCACAGGTTGTGGTATGATTCTGTTAATCTATATTCATGTATAATTTTTAAAGTTCTAGAACTAGAAATTTCATCTGCCATTTTTACAGCTAATATTATTTTCTTTCCTATAGTTCTATTTACTTTTTTCTTTTTAAAACTTTACTATTATTAATTTGAAATGATTAGTTCATTGACACTGACATTTATCTGTCAGTTACATACCTTTGAATAACTGCTTAATCCAGGAGTTTTCTTTCTTTAAAGCGTAGGCTCTGGGATTTAAATTATAAATAATTTTATAAATTTATCTATAAAATATGTACAAAAAGTATTCGTGTAGATCTGCAGAAAATTTAATAATCTTTAATTTTTATAATAACATATTAATCTCGAAAGAATAACATTTAAAGGTATTTTTCGAAGAAAAACTATTTTGAGCTTCTAGTAAAGTGCCATTTCCGGTTATCCTATTTACACCAAAATCTAATGGGCTCTTTCTATAATAGATAAATATCGAAATACAAGGTTTCAAATTTTTTTGAATAATAGTATTTGAGTATCGTGAAAATGTTAAAATTGTATTCTAGGGACCTAAAAACGTGCTCAATTACCAAAATCTCGATATGCGATTTTTAGCATGATCCCTATATCTCCCTTACCAAGGGTAGCGTGAGGTAAAAATGATCTTTTGGTTGACGCCTCTTCCATACTTTTTAACGGCGACAATAGTCGAAAGAAATTTGTAAAAAAATTCTCACATTTTTGTTGGTTTTATAATTTGTTGAAAATATCCTGGGCTCGTTATATTAGCGAATAATATTCTCAAAGTCTATGAATTTCATAGCAATGTTAGTGAGCGTAGGCAGGAATTCTGTTAGGAGTTATAAACTTCTTGATGATTTATAGTTCTCAGGCTGGTCGCGCGTTCATTGGAGTTATAGTCTTGTTGATGGTCTGCTCCATCAACTACAAACTGTTATTTAATATCTTCATTCATTGCTCAGTTTATATTACCAAGTTTTTACTTATAGGCCACATTAGGATGTCATAATATTTCGTCCCAAAAATGTTTTAATGTTTGATGTTTCATTACATTTAATAAACGACAAAATCTATATTGAATAGTAAAATGATTTACCCGCAAAAAGGGTGCCGCGTTTACTGTCAGTGGATCAAAAACGGAATCGAGTGTCCATTTCTAAGCAGTATTTGGACATGTACGAGTGATGCTCTGGTAATAGTTTGTAGCAGGCCATGGAAGCTCATTTGGCTAGAAACCACTGCAAAAATTGAATGTCGCATTAGTTGACATTCGTTACCCACAATTGTCAAACGTTCCGATTTCCTTGTGAAACCTAGTTAATTTTGTAAGTTAGTTTGGAATTTGAATTCAGTTAAAATGAGCATTCCGCGAACTGCCTTTAGAGCTATGATTTTCTATGACTATAAAAGACAGTTAGGATACCAGCAAAGCCATGAAAATTTGATAGCAGCTTTTGGCGATGCTGCCTCTTCATTATCCGCTGTTTGTCATTGGTTCCGCGAATTTCGACGAGGGCGAGAGCTGCTAGAAGACGAAGCAAGACCTGGAAGACCTGCAGATGCTGCCTGTTCAGAATATGTTGATCGTGTGGCAAGCTTGATTCAGTCCAATCGAAATATTACTTATAGGGAGATTCAGGAGGAAGTGAAGATTGGATCCTCGGCGGTGAATACCATTTTGTATAAACATCTTGGTTGAAGAAAGCTAGCAAGCCATTGTATACCGAGTTTGCTCTCAGAAAGTCAAAAACAAGATCGAGTAGACTGGTGTAAATTTATGTTGTAAAAATTTGACGGACGAGCTTCCAAGCAAGTGGCATGCATTGTAACAGGTGACGAATCTTGGGTATACAGTTACAACCCTGAAACTAAACAGCAGTCTAGTGTTTGGGTATTCGAAAATGAAGACTTGCCCACAAAAGTAATTCGTGGCAGAAGCGTCAATAAGAAAATGATTGCTGTTTTTTTTTCCGCCGAAGTGGTCCTGTTGCTGTTATTCCACTTGAAGATCGTAGGATTGTTAATTCTGAATGGTACTTCCATTATTTAATTTTGTAAAACTTAATAATGTTGCCAATGCTTAAGCACAGCGTCAGAAGAGTATCTATACTTCAGACCACGATGAAATATGCGAAAAGAATAAACTGTTGTACAGATTTACACTTACTATTGTCTAGAAATGCACCAAATAGTGTATTTCTTTTACAAAAGTAGTGTACTTTTTACACCAACGTTTTAAACATACACCTAGTAGTGTACTTTGTACACCAATATTTTAGATATACACATAAGAGTGTACTTTTTACACCGATGTTTCAAATATGCACAAATTACTGTATTTTCTACACCAATTTTTTAAATATACACAAAGTAGTGTTTTTTCTAAACATTATGTTTTAAAATTACACCAGGCAGTGCAGTTTTTAGAAATACACTAGACAGTGTAATTTTAACAAATATACTGTAGTAAATTGTACAAAAATTAGTGTAAAAATACAAGTAACACCAAATTAAGCAATTTTTACCCACATGTGTGTTTAAAACTAGTTTTAATAAATATAATACTCCTTCCAGTGATAATTTAATATGTCGTAGAAAATTTTTCACAGATATAAAATTACCAACTTAATCTTTTTACACTAACTTTAATAATACCAATTTGAGTGTCAAATTCTACACGAAACAAGTTTACCACTTTATATTTTAAGTTTACACGGCTCAAATTTCTAAGTGTGAACATCTTAGTCCATCATGACAACGCATCCTCCCACACTGCTGCCAGAACATTGGATTTTTTGAAAGATTCGGGAGTTCAATTAGGAACTCATCCCAGATCTGGCGCCGTGCGATTTTTTTTGTTTCTATTAAAAAAATGATGCGCGAGGTAAAAAAATTTCTAGCGCGGATGCAGCAGTTACAGAATTTCAAAGAATTTTTGAGAACCTTTCAGAAAATGAATTTTCCGAATGTTTTAAAAAGTGGTTTCAAAGAATGCCTTTACCGCACACTGTATTATAGCGAAGGGTTCGCAAATGCGAGCGCATTTCTCTGGAATTAACTATCTATATACTTTGACGATCTATATTCTTCTAGTTTCTAGATAAAAACACTAATCCCTATAATCTAGTGCTGCTACTAACAATTCCCCATTCTAGATGTTATCTTAGTATAACTCCAGTGTGTAGTAAGCTCGCTAGTGGCTAGTGTATGATATATTTATTCTGGTGGGTGATTAGCTGGCTTGGTAATGGCTGGTTTCCGGTGGCCAGCAGCCGGAGGTCACTACTAGTTCTTACACAGACGCTGGTTGACCGCGTACAACACCTCAAGAAAGAAATACAAGTGTAATACATCATCAACGGCAACCTATCAGCTTTGCCATGCTTTAATTGGTCCAAGGAATGCGGATTGTTGATTCATTTGTTAATCATTTAATGCAACAGGCCTTTAAATAACGTATGTAATAAAAGATAGACTTCTTTATCAAATAGAAAGATTATTTTACCTCCGTCACCTTTAGGTAAGGAAGGTATTGTCTTTGATCAAAAATTCGGTGATGAGTTTTAAATCAATAAGCACGTTTTAGGGCCCCTAGAATACGATTTTACTATTTTTACGATGATGTGTCTATGTGTATGTGTGTGTGTGTGAGTGAGTGTTGTATGTGACAAAATTTGCACTGCGATAACTCTAAAGTATCATTCACAACAAAAAAATTAACGTAGCGGTAGAATTAGTGGCAGTGGTAGTGGCCTGGGTAAAAGATTGAATGCGTTATAGCAAATGTATTCGTTCACATCCAAAAATTAAGAAAATTAGTAGTAGCGCAGTGGCAATGGCAGCGGTAGGAGTTTGCAATCTTCAAACTTCTACGTTGCCACTACGCTACCGCTTAATTTTTTTGACAGTTTTGACGTTTATTGACACCTGATTTCTGATTTCATCAGATAAAATGAGCAATAGAAAAAGTATCATTTGCATAATTAAAAGTGAACACGTAACTTACCATTTTCGCTTATTTCAAAGGCAATTTGTGTCCACGCATTTTCTTTTTTTGAAATAATTTTAAATTCCCTTAATCTCTTCGCTTATCTCACACAATGGAGTGCTTGTGGATAAGTGTAATTAATAAGTCATCATCTATGTCAGTTGCTTTTTGTGCAAAAATAAAATGACAGCTATAACTGTCAACCTTGCACCCTAGTAATTTAAAATAAAAATTCCTAGAAACTATAATTTCAATAATTTTTCATTGTGAACGGCAATAATTTTTACTATAAATTTCTTACGCTACCGATGCCACAAATTCTTACGCTACCGCTAATTTTTTTTTATTCTGAATGGGCCTTAATACTACAATTCCAAAAATTATAATTCTTTCGTATTTCTCTTCGTTACATCCATATGAAGAACTGATTAGATTTTGGTTATAATTGATCAACCGAAAGTAACCACATTTGAAGGTTTTAACAGTTTTTCTTGAAAAAACAATGTTAAATATCATTTTTTCACATTTAACGTTATTATAATTAATAAAGAATATTTTATTCTCTATACGATTTGACTGCATTTTATACTTCATATTAAATTGATATAGAGTTAAAAAAATATAAAGAAATTAAATATCATAAATTAGCCAGCTGTGCTATAAATTTATATACAGCTGCTATATTAAGGAAATTCTGATTGAAAAATGTTAGTGTTAAGTGCAATTGACATAGTATGTTTGTGTTATTTATTATTTTACTGAAAATATAGGATCTTTTGATAGAAACTTTCTGTATGGAATTTGTATAAATTACATACAACTGTCAGAAGGTAATCTACGAAAAGAAATAGAATCTTTTACAAGGAACTATCTGTATGAAATTTGTACAAAATACATAAAACAGACGGAAGGTAATGTGCTTGCCACATTAGATACCATGCAATATACCACCACAAGATTGAATCTGATTTTTTGACTACAATTACCATTTTGTAATAAAGATTAAATTCGTCAAGTATATTGTTCTCAGAATTTATAGTATGTGTACGTATTGAAGGTGGCATATATCATTGTAACTCTGCCACTAGCTCAATGAAAAATCCAGAGCTGAAACGTCGTCAAATATTGTATCCACAACAATAAAAAATTAAAAATCTGGTGTGGCCAACACAATACCTCCCGCCATTTACAGCCCGAGTCACAAAAAAGATTAACTTAATCATTATTTTTGGATTAGCGAATTTTACTCTAATTTTGACAGTTTATTTCTTAAAATATAGTCTAATCTAATCCAAGTAACTACCTTTTTTAAATTCCTCAACAGGATTAAATCCCAATTACAGAGTGGGTTCACATTCACACACATCCATGTGGGATTCGAACCCAGAGCCCCGAGGGCACTCATGACATGAGGCGTTGCTCTAACTATTGAGCCACCGGAGCTATAATAAAATGAATATTAAATTTTAAATACCGGGATAGAATAGAATTCACAAATCCAAAAATGAGGATTAGCTTAAACATTTTTGTGAATCGTTAATTTTTATTAATCTAAATACATACCAACATATTTACTTATGCTGGAAACTGTATTGAAATCGTTTTCTATTGTTCTATTTCCTTTTTTTTTAAAAAACGTTACTAATATTATTTTGAAACGATTAGTTCTTTGATAGTGACATTTATCTGTCATTCACATACATTTGAATAACTGCGTTTTGTTTGTATAAAGCGTAGGCTCTGGGATTTAAATTAGATAATTTTATAAATTTATCCATATAATATATAGAAAAAGTATTAATGCAAATCTATAGAAAATTTAATAATCTTTAATTTTTATAATAACATTAGTCCCGAAAAAATAACATTTAAAGGTATTTTTCGAAGAAAAACTATTTTGAGTTTCTAGTAAAGTGTCATTTCCGTTTATCAGATTTTCACCAAAATCTAATGGGCTCTTTCCATTACAGGAAAAAATCGAAATACAAGGTATCAAAATTTTCTGAATGATAGTATTTAAGTTAGAGTGGAGTATCCACACATACACACAGACATCATCGTGAAAATGTTAAAATTGGATTGTAGGGACCTTAAAACGTGGTCATTTACCAAAATCTCGATATGTGATTTTTAGCACGATCCGTATACCTCCCTTACTAAGGGTAGCGGGAGGTAAAAAGTATGTTGAAACTTCAATAAAAAAACTCCTATGAAACAAACGTCACAGTTTCAGAAACAATTCATTATATTTATTATGTTGTTACATACGTTAGAAGCTGGTGATGTATCTATAACAATTTGTGGTGCTTTCTCCACGACAATACAAATAATTTTCCATTACCGAAACCTGCTTAAATCTTAACATATTGAATCTCTTTCGTGGTCATTGGAGTTCACGATGCTTCTGAACTCTTCGGCGGATGTTCTTATGCCTGGTATCCGCTCCAGATGTGTTGACCTTAGAGTGACCAGATAGCCACTTGTCATCAGTTGTGGTAGCCATGGTAGCCGCAGTCGCGGTTCCCGTGAGACAACAGCCAACTCAACCGAAGGAATGTGATTGGTTATAGGCTTTTTTTATTCTTCTAACTACTTTTGTTTTTATCCAGATGGGAATTTGTTTTTACTAAGAAGAATGGGAAAGTATAATTTAATTTGTTAGAGTTTTTTCAGTAGCTTTTAACAAGTAATTAACAGACGACTTTTGAAGAGAATTCTAAGTCGATTCGTCTCTTCTTTTTGTGATATTCTTCTCGTGATTTCTTATTTACTTGAAACAAAACTACTTGTTTGTAACCACAGTGACCGGTTAAAGATAAAGACAGGCTGTTGTATGTAATCTATAAGTAAGAAAGAGATACGTATATTGCGGTCAACTCAACACTAATGTACGTATAGATATCAGTATGTAGCCGCGTATAAAATGTTGGTTATTACTCTATAATGTTTATAATTTAATTCATGTTTATTTGAAATGCATTCTGCAAATTGATGAGGCATTATGTATAAGCTGTTATCTTGTTTATAGACAAGGTTGTAAGCAATAGATACACACAATATTTATATCAAAATACAAGTAAATTCAAGGGTAGCACCTCTCCTTTTAACTCAATATATTTATGCATTCGATAAAATCAATCATTAAAGCAAGAAATCCATTCTTCTTGAGACACTCGAGAGAGCATATTTTCGAAGGCTTCAACCGCTTCATTTGTACTTGTATATCGGAAACCACACATTATTTCCTTTAATTTAGAAAATAGGATGAAATCAAAGTTGAAGGTCAAGACTGTATGGTGGGTGCTCCAGTAATTCCACCTTTGATTCTTTTAATTAGGTTTTAGTTTGCGCAGTAGTATGTGAGGATGTATTATCCTGATGCAATACTAATTTACTTCGAAGCCTATTTTCACGCACTTTTTCAAACACCCGTGGCAAACAAATTGTTTTGTACCAATCAGAAATTATTGTTTTCCTATCTTCTAATGCAGTATTGACAGTGGGACGAGATTTTGAAAAAAGGAGGCAATTATTTTTGTACCAACACTTCGAACTCGTTTTTCTTTGACAGGATTGGGGTCTGTTGGAAAGACCCATTGAGCTGAGTGTTGTTTTGTTTCAAGTTTAAATGCATACATCCATGATTCATAAATAAATAAATATATCATCACGGCTTTTCACCCATTGTTGGGTGTGTCAATTTGCTTTGTACACAGTTATCGGTGATGATGAAATATTTGCACAGTGCGGGCGCTTACCAGGCGTCACTTCACAGGCACTCATTGCTGGCGTGGAGAGTGCATTTAAAATTCGAAATATTTGGCGTCGGACGGGATCGAACCCGGCTCCCCAGATTCGCGACCTGACACTCAAGCACGAGTCCCCATTCATCATGTGTTTTAATATCATTCGCTGCTTTAGATTTACCTTCGTTGTATTTTTTAATGTTTTAATTCACCATTCCACACGATGTTGCTTTTGACCATCATTTAAATTATGAGGTATCCAACGGTAACAAACTTTCCTGCCGTTAGATGATCGAGCAAAATTTTATTTATAGCGGTCATTCCAATGCCCAAAGTAGCCCGTATAATTCTGTATGTAACACGGTTGTCTTTTTTAATCATTGTACGAATAGCAGCTATGTTTTCATCTGTAACTGCAGAAATTGGCCGATCTTCGCGTAAATCGTCATTGAGAGAAACTCGATGAAATTTAAATTCATTGTACCAGCTGTGAACAGACCTGATACTAGGTGCTTTATTTCCAAAAGCCTCCCGAAGCTTTCGATGCATTGTTTTGAAGAGAACGAACTTTTAAAATCGCAAAATATCATGGCTAGGATATTTTCTCCTGTTAACTGCATTTTCAGTACGACGTGCGTACTTTAAAACCGCATGGAAAATTATTGATAACAGATAACGAATTGCATAGCTGGGCAATACTTGCAAAAAAGTACATTATTAGGCTTGCAAGTACTTTCAGTACTTTAAGTACTGTACTTGAAGTACTTTCTATTTATAGTACTTCGTACTTAACAAGGTAAGTCTATTCACATGTTGTAGGTACTACTTAATACTTGAAGTACAATGAAAATTACTTGAAGTACTTTAAATGTACTTGAAGTATATTTAATGTACTTGAATTACTTTAAATGTACTTCTTAAAATGCACTTGAAGTTCGATGAATAATTTAAAAGTTAACAATGTTATAAGAATTGTTTGTCTGTCAGTTTTTCTTTTGCAGTGGTGTGAAGTTATTCCTATAGTACATAATCATGTGAATTTGATTAATAAATATATTTTCAGTGATAATATGAAAGTAAAGATATATTTGCAATTTTTTTGGCATAAATAAATTAATTCTAATCTGCATACTGCATATACATTATAACGTTTGTATTATCTGACTATAGTGTTGGGACTTTGCCGTATCGCCTGGCGATCGCATGACGTAAAAATTCTTACACTATCTGACAAGGATAGACAATAATGTAGCAGACTCCTCTGAAGTGATAGATAGGGCATCAGCAGTATATTTATTTATAGGTATCTATATTGGTGATACGGCAGTCCCAGCGAGGAACTCTTGTTTTAATTTTAAATAACGAAATAAATATAGCATACTGAAATTTTTGTTAATAATTACCTTTTAAGGTCCATATACTCAGAAGAATATCAATTATCTGAAAAAGTACTTGCACCCAAATTTACAAGTACTTTAGAAACTAAAAAAGTACTTGTACTTCAAGTACATTTAGAAACATCAAGATACTTGGTACTTGTATTTCAAGTACTATTTTCCGGTACTTTGCCCAGGTCTGACTAATTGTAACCAGAACTGCCATGCTACCTAACGGTATACCTTGGTTATATTTGTTTACAGAAACTTTCGGTGCTACCCTCGTATACACACCGTGGCTATAAACCCCACCCAAACTCTTTTTGGCTAACTTCAATAATTTTATTTACTTGTAAAAATTTCCTTTCATTATTATAAATATTTTCTCGGTGGTAGCATTTCGGAAGCGGGCGATTAGAAGCGTTTAAGCCTTCCTCTACTACCGAGTAGGTAATTACATAGCAGGCGGTACTGTACCGTACTGCAGCCGTCCTCTCCACTGATGGATCACCACGTCACCCGACAAACTCTACAGATTTGTCTACCAAACACACACCAACGATGACAGAAAATAAATAACTTATCAATGCTACAATGAATTTCTTCTTGCGCATTCCATATTTTTATCCACCTTTCCTGTGTTATTGCATCCTATAATTTGCCCATACCGGAAACGATGTTACGAATAAAAAACCTGCTTCTTGATGTTGCGTATCGCGGTCAATAACAGGTTGCTAGGCAGCCGTGTGATTAGACCCGATCGGCTCCCGTTACCACTGCCGGCGTTGCTGCTGGACCCATTTCTGGGTGTGACTTCACGCCTCACAACACACGGACAAGATCTGATAAAGAAATGATACACATTGTACTGTAATGCTGCTTAGGGTGCTTATAGAATTTGTTGAAGAAAATATGTTGATGCCAATGCAAACTACTGTGTGTGTGTCTCGTGTAAAAATCTTGGTAATCGTTGTAAAGGTCACAGACGAAGAACAAACAGTCCGAGTCAATATTTCAGGCTATGTCCACTTACTAACTGAACACAAGAAGCCTTTTAGCGCTCAAGTCGTGGGAAAGAAATACTCGTTAATTAGAATAAGAACACCCAAAGAAAAGGTTTAGGTAACAAGTTTTATAAAATGAAAACATATTAGAACATGGGTCATTTATATTTTTAAACTAACCCTTAACGCTATAAACTTCAGAAATAATTATTAATTCATTACACATCTACTCTTTTCGTATTCTTTCGATTATATTTATTCTTGCCAAATATTTATGATGCTACGCCAGATAGAAACCACGTGCGTTTGTTTGATTATTAAATTGTCTACAGATTTGCATTAATACTTTTTCTATAGATTTTATGGATAAATTTATAAAATTATCTATAAATTCATATCTTAAATGTATGTAACTGACAGATAAATGTCACTGTCAAAGAACTAATCATTTCAAATTGATAATAGTAACGTTTTAAAAAGAAATAATAAATAGAACCCTAGTTATATGGAATGGATTTTAATACAGTTTCCGCAATAACTAAATATTAAGTATGTATATTTAAATTAATAAAAATTAAATAGTGGGAGGTTTGGTGTTGGCCACATCAGATTTTTGGATGTGAGAATGGTGTGGTTTAAAAAAGGGCCGAAATTTTAAAAAAATTAAAAATTCTATAAATTTATCTTTAAGTAGAGTTTGAAGAGTGTAGATTTAAGATTTTAAAACCACAAGTCGATATCTCTTTTCGTGTCCGAGATATTCGTCCTCAAAACTTTGCTCAAAAAAGCCCATTTTTGAGTCATATCCCAAAAATGGTCAATTATACACCGCTGGCAATATCACCATTAGATTCTACGAGCAAAATTACATAAGCATACCAATTTTCATAATTTTTGAACAACTATTACAATCTCCAGAGGGAAAAGACTGAAAATGGCCTAAAATCGCAAAAAATCTAAGGTGTACCCTTTGCGATTTTTTCAGTTTTTGACAATTTTAAGGAATGTTTAATAATTAATGTATCCGTTGGAATATTTTGATGAAAATTGGTATACTTATGTTTTTTGGTACGAGGAATTTACTGGTGAGGTCGTTGAAGTTGTACCGCACACCCATTTTTGGGTAGGAGGGTGGTGTGGTTCAAAAAGGGTCAAATTTTCAAAAAAAATAAAAATTCTGAAAATTTGTATTTAAGTAGTTTGAAGAGTGTAGATTTAAGATTTTAAAACCACAGGTCCATATCTCTTTTCGTATCCGAGATATTCGTCCTCAAAACTTTGCCCAAAAATGCCCATTTTTGGGTCATATCCCAAAAATGGTCAATTATACACCGCTGGCGATATCACCATTAGATTCTACGAGCAAAATTACATAAGCATACCAATTTTCATCATTTTTGAACAACTATTACAATCTCCAGAAAGAAAAGTCTGAAATTGGCCAAAAATCGCAAAAAATCTAAGGGGTACCCCTTGCGATTTTTTCAGTTTTTGACAATTTTAAGGAATGTTTAATAATTAATGTATCCGTTGGAATATTTTGATGAAAATTTGTATACTTATGTTTTTTGGAACGAGGAATTTACTGGTGAGGTCGTTGAAGTTGTACCGCACACCCATTTTTGGGTATGAGGATGGTGTGGTATAAAAAAGGGTCGAAATTTTTAAATTGTATTTAAGTAGTTTGTAGGGTGTAGATTTGAGATTTTAAAACCACAGGTCGATATCTCTTTTCTTTTTCGAGATATTCGATATATTTTACAAAAAAGTGAATACACCCTTTCTCTCGGTTATTATTGCAGATACTTATTGAATTGTGTGAATTGTATAGCCGGAAGTGACATCAACTTTGTAAATTTAAATACAACCTATACTATTTTTTAGTTTCATAATATTTATTAAAACAGGTGAAATTTTTATTCAACGTTCCGCGTGAATCAAATCAAAAGTCTTTTTCTTCAAAATCGCTCATTTGAGTATTTTAGACAAGAAATAATAGTCAAAATCTATCATATTATGTAACTATAAGTAGGAAATACAATTTTGTAGCCAATTCCAAAATTTGGCTATGTTAAATTACAATATTCTGTCGACTAAATTTTTTACATACATCCCTGAATCCTGTTGCTAAGGTCATTTTAAATGCCTCCTGGTATTCAGTACAATTCTAATCTTTTGTAACGGAATACATAAGGGTCATTTTCCTTTCAAATCAATTATAGGGAAATGTTTTCAAAAGAAACCACATCTATTAAATAATCTCAACATAGTTGACGTTCATTCGCTAGTCATACTATACAAATATGTTATCATCATTACCGATATCTGCGTACAAAGCAGACTGGCACACCCAGCAATGCGTAATATGCCGTGATGATATATTTATTCATATTAAATTGCTTTATATCTATGAATATTTCCAATTATTTACCACAAAATTTATTTTAAACATTTGACTCTAATTATAAGCGAACTCCATAATTTTGTTTGAAAACAAAATGAGCTTAACATACTCCTATCTACGTCATAGAATATTAAAAAAATTATTAACGAATAACATTGAAGACTTTCTAATACTGCAACAAAAAAAAATAATAAGATATAGTGGAGAATTCCTGATATTTCCTGGAGATTTCAACAGGGGACGAAGCAACGAACCCAGAGATATCAATTCGGTATAAACGACGAACCTGAATATTTTAACAACTATACAATGTTATTGTGTTTATGAATGGCGAAAGACGTATAAGAAGTTTATTATCTTATAATGTACGATGCATAAAGTCGTAAATTATAGACTAATGTGATACATTATATCGTTGAAAGTATGTTAACCTTCACACCTAATTTTTAAGTTGTCATTGCAAAATAGAGTGTTACGGTTCTGCTTTTTGAACTGAAGAAATTTACAGAAAAGAACTGTCATGGACATGGACATAATTTATAAAAATTTATAAAGCAGAAAAAATTTGTGAATAGATGACAAAAATATGTGAGAATCTTTTATTAAATACATACATAATACTTAGACAGAGTAAGGAACAAAAAATTATATTATTATTTTTGAAAATACAATACCCAACAGGCACATGCCCAATAGGGCTGTTGCAAGAATTTTTATATGTCTTCTAAGTATTACATTTAAAAAGATATCATTATTTAAATAGCCTCAAATTTGAAAATATCAGCAAATATCCTTTAGATATTTTACAATAAATTTTTGAAATTTGGATAATATTTTGAAAAAGTCACGTGATCTGAAACAGAATGTGACGTCACAACACATACATCTTCATCGGCTCCAATTGGTCCCTTTATAGTGTCAATTCTTTGTGTTTTGTTACAAGTGTTATGATAAGTATATTGTCAAAGTTGTCAAACAAGTGTCAAATTTTTTAGTTTGGTTCGTGTTAGATAATAAAAAATCCGATATACAATACTACGTAATTTACAGTATTGTATTGTGTTTTCTTGTAAAATTGCTGCTAGGAGCAAACCTACTATTTAATTTATAAATATGCCAAAAGATGCGAAGAAAAGAAAATTGTGGCTGGAAGTAGTAGGTCGAAGAGCTGATAGTTGGGTTTTTACATTTAATTTTACCTTAACTCTGCAACATTCCTTATTTCGGCAGCAGTAAAACAATCGTTTTCTGATATAAATTCAGCCACCATCCAGCTATCGACTTTCAATAAACTGTCCGACTTGTGTGTTGTCTGTATTAGCCTTTATTACTTTATTACTCATTTATAATGGAAAATGGCGTCAAATGTCAAATTAGAAGTTTGTTATTAACATGTGGGAAACTAACTCCTACGTTTTTACATCCCGTTACCCTTGGTAAGGGAGGTATAGGGATCGTGCTAAAAATCGCATATCGAGATTTTGGTAAATGACCACGTTTTAAGGTTCCTATAATCCAGTTTTATCATTTTCACGGTGAGGTCTGTGTGTATGTGTGTGTGGATCCTCCACTCTAACTCAAATACTATCATTCAGAAAATTTTGAAATCTTGTATTTCGAATCTCATTATATTTTGGTGAAAATCGGATAACCGGAAATGGCACTTTACTAGAAGCTCAAAATAGTTTTCGTCGAAAAATACCGTTAAATGTCATTTTTTCGAAAATAATGTTATTATAAAAAATAAAGATTATAGATTTGCTTTAATACTTTTTCTATATAGTCTATGGATAAATTTATAAAATTATCTATAATTTAAATCCCAGAGCCTACGCTTTAAACAAACAAAACGCAGTTATTCAAATGTATGTAACTGACAGATAAATGTCACTATCAAAGAACTAATCATTTCAAAATAATATTAGTAACGTTTTAAAAAAGAAAAATTAAATATAACAATAGAAAAGGAATTCAATACAGTTTCCAGCATAAGTAAATATGTAGGTATGTATTTATATTAATAAATATTAACGATTCACAAAAATATTTAAGCTAATCCTCATTTTTGGATTTGTGTATTCTATTCTATCCCGGTATTTAATATTTAATCTTCATTTTATTATAGTTACGGTGGCTCAATGGTTAGAGCAACGCCTCATGTCATGAGTGTTCTCTGGGCTCTGGGTTCGAATCCCACTAAGGCATGGATGTGTGTGAATGTGAACCCACTCTGTAATTGGGATTTAATCCTGTTGAGGGGTTTAAAAAAAGGTAGTTACTTGGATTAGATTAGACTATATTATAAGAAATAAACTGTTAAAATTAGGGTAAAATTCGCTACTCAAAAAACTTAATATTTTTTGTGACTCGGTCTGTAAATGGCGGGAGGTATTGTGTTGGCCACACCAGATTTTTTTATTTAAATAACAAAAATGAGCGAAAGTGGTGGAAAAACTGTTTTTCTATTGGCTGCGAATGGCGTAATGTATCTGCTTTTAATTTAATTATTTACGAAACAAATTATTAAAAAAATCTGATGTGGCCGACAGTGACATCTTTCAATCAGAATTTTCTTAATATAGTAGCTGTTTCCATAGCTATGGCTACTTTATGAAATTTAATTTCCTTATAATTTTTTAACTCTATATCCATTTAATATTAAGTATAAAATGCAGTAAAATCGGACAGAGAATAAAATATTCTTTAATATTTATAATAACATCAAATGTGAAAAAATTCTATTTAACATAGTTTTTTCAAGAAAAAATGTTTAAATCTTCAAATGATGGTACTTCCGGTAGACCAATTGTAACCAAAATCTAATCAGCTCTTCATATGGATGTAACGAAGAAGTATACGAAAAAATTATAATTTTTGTAACTGTAGTATTAGAATTATCGCAGACGAAAATTTTGTAATAAGAAAAATATTGCATAAACTTTCATTTAATACTTTTTGAAAAATGTGAAATAGGCTCACATTAAAAAATTGAAAATGTAAACCGATCGAACAATTGTGAGTGTAGACTCGTAATATTATAGTTATATAGCTAGTAATATATTAATGTGTATATTATTATAATGATTATTCTTAATGTCATCTAGTTAGAAGCGATTGCGAATTTCCTAGTCGCGTTGAGTTTATAAAAGTCAAGGCTTCATAGCATCAAGTGTAGCAAGGTGACCGTACACGGTACACCGGGCCGAACAGGTGCAAGGTGTGTCCATGTGACCTCCAGCTCAAACTCCAGCTCTGCTCTGCTCTGCTTACACCTCCGGCCAATTGGAGCACGCACGCTGCACACACAGTGCAAAAAGTGCGAAAAGAGTTCACGATAAAAAAATCATAAGTGATAAGTGATCTTTCGAAATATCACGTCATTTCGTTTTTATAATGCGATATATATTTAGGGATTATAAAATGTCAAACTACTAGTTTTTAGACTGTTGATATACGAGCATATTACGTAATTATAAAGCCCGCATCTATGGTACAATCTACAAGAAATATCAAATGGTGTAATGATAGATATATGTACAGGTGTTCCATAATATCATCTGCAATATACAAATTAATTAATACGAAGGGGTATTGATAAATTTTTAACTTAACATAGAAATAAGTATTTTTTCGTTCAAATTCAGTTTTATATTTCAATATAGATTCCTTTTAAAACTTGAATTACATTATAATATTTTATCTAGATTTTAATTCGATCCTATTTCGAGAATTTATAGTCATTTCTAGTATAATGTAAATCAAACACTTTCATCTCTGAGTTCAATTTTCATACCAGATTCTAGATCAGAAATATACGGTCTGTCCTATTTTTACCTCTCGCTAAGAGAGGTATTGTATATTCATGCTAAAAATCGCATATCCAGATTTTAATGAATAAGCACGTTTTAAGGTCCCTAGAATCCGATTATAACATTTTTACGATGATGTCCGTATGTGTGTGCGTGCGTGCGTGCGTGCGTGCGTGTGTGCGTGCGCGTGTGTGTGTGTGTGTGTGTGTGACATTTTTAACTACGGTCAGTTCTGGTAACAATTGGACAACCGGAAGTAGTAGTTACAAGAAAAAAATTATCTAAATATTATTTATCGAAAATTTATGTAAATACTTATATTAAAGAACGTTAAATTCTTTATTCGATAAATATAAATTCATTATTATATCTTCTATAGATTTAGAGATAAAGAAAGGCATATAAAATAATTTGATGTAAAAAATCTCAAATCAAACTACTACAAGGCAAGAAATTCAAATGTTTGTAATTGACACATAAATGTCACTGTCAAAAATAATTGTACATTATTATGAAGATTATGAAAATAGAAAAAGTCAACAACGCAAAAGAATATACGTAAAAAAGAGTATAAAAAGAATTTGCGAAAAAATTACGAATATAAAGAAAAAGAAAAGGAAAGTAGAAAAAGAAAATTTCAGGATATTGAATATAAAGAAAATGTATGTATTGTACATAATTTATATTAAAATAATTATTTTGTAGTGAGACATGAATATATGTATATGTATTTAAAAATATTTTTCGTTTTATGCGTACAACCAGGTAAAATATCTGGCGAGAGGTTATTTGTTGGCCACATCAGATTTTTTCATCCGAGTTTTGTACTAGATTCAAAATACGCACGCATACAATGTGACAGACATTGATTAACAACGACTTGACTTGAAAGGTGAAAAATCTGATGTGGCCAGCACATTGCCTTCCGTCAGTTCTATGTATTTTGTATAAATGTCATACAGAAAGTTCCTTTCAAAAGATTCTATTTCTTGTACATATATTACCTTAAGGCAGTTATATGTATTTTGTACAAATTCCATACAGAAAGTTTCTAGCGAAAGATCCTATATTTCCAGTAAAATTATAACAAACATACTGTCAACTGCACTTGACACTAACACCTTTCAATCAGAGTATTTTCTTAATATAGCAGCTGTTTCCAAAGTTATAGCATAGCTGGCTAATATATGATATTTAATTTCTTTATAATTTCTTTATAATCTTCAAATGAGGGTACTTCCGGTTGACCAATTATAACCAAAATCTAATCAGCTCTTCATATGGATGTAACGAAGAGGAATACGAAAGAATTATAATTTTTGGATTTGTAGTACCTATTAGAGTTATCGTATTAGAAAATTTTGTCACACTCAGACACACACACGTACATACACACACTTAATTTACATTAGCAGTACAATGACGGTACGGATACTTCTTGCTCCAATGTATTTTAATGGACCCATTTACATGAACGTTTACGGTACAATGACGGTACGATGACGACCCTTTGATATTTAATGATTTACATACCGTCACTGTACCGTCATCGTACCGTCATTGTACCGCTAATGTAAATCAAGCCTTACAGACCTCTCAATCGACAACAAAAATCTAGTCCGAGAATATGATAAAAAAGTATAATGTAATTCAAGCTTAAATCAATACCTTTTTCCATCGATACTTCAACATTTTTAACCTATCCAAAAAATTGTTTGTGTCTTGCTTTGCAAAATAATCGTCTTCGGAGCATTCACCAATGTTTTGATTGTTCCTTCGTCCCAGAAGTATAGTGGTGAATTCAAGTATCATCAAAAGTTAAAAATTTATGCAAAAAATTCAGCTGGTTTCACTTAATGGCCTTGGAAATGTTAATTCGACTACATTTTGGTCAAAAGTGAGCAGATAAACGCATTTTTTCGATATGCCCACAACCTCTGCTGTCTCTCAAACTTTGATTCGACGATCATCCAGTAATATTTGGTGAACTTTTTGTTGATATCGACCACATTTAAATTCAACTGCTCATCTTTTCACGGTGGTAAATGATGGAGCAGAGTACCCGTAAACAGTGACCAACTCGGCTTTAATTTGCGCAGACTCATTGCGCTTTAAATGCCAAGAATTTAACCACGACACGATTTTTGATTTTTCCCATTTTTATAAAAACACTTAATTTGACTGCCTCATTGACTTTCAAACAAAACTAAGCGTCGAAAATGGCTGAAATAATATACAATATATGTCTCAATAATTCTTGTATCTGCTAACTGTATCATCATTATCATCATCCCAAAAATCCCTATCCAAATATCATTGGCTTCCGTCCCGATCACAAGAATTGTTTCTGCATTCATTCATTGTAAGTGTAGCCTTCCCCCACCACTTCCAACTTGTGTACAGCAGCGGTCAGACGCGCTATGAGTAAGAGAGAGACCGCACATCAGGAATGTGGACAACAAGTGGCCAGACAAAGACAGACGTTACAAATAATCAACAGGTAGTACGCGGTCTAAGTGCCGGTGTTTGTATATGGCCTGTCATAGGCGTAGCGGGAAGAAATTTTTAGGGGAAGATAAGTTTTCATTTCAGAAATTATTTGAAACAAAAATAGCATTTATGTTAACAATAAGATTATTTTTCTATACGGAGTAGTCAGGGAATCCATTCAGTGCACGTCTTCATTATGATTACAGTCTTTATTACTTCCTTGTAAGAAGTAAAGGAAGTATTGTAATCGCGAAAAATTTCGGTTTTCAGATTTCAACGGAAATATCCATTTTGACCATCCCTGAATCCATTTTGACTAATTTCGTCGTGACGTCCGTACGTACGTACGTATCTCACATCTCAAAAACGGTAAGCCGTAGAAAGTTGAAATTTTGTATTTAGGACTGCTATAACGTCTAGTTGTGCACCTCCCTTTTTGGTCATTACATAATTTCCAGAAGTGGAACTTTACTTAAAGCCTATAATAGATTTTCATGAAAAACTATTTTAAAATATATTCCAAAACTTTTTAAATTTGGTATATAAGACTTTTATGTCAATGGGAATAACATAGTAGATTTTGGTTAAAATAGGCTAGCCGGAAGTGATATATTAGCTTAAGTTGTTAACAGTTTTTTTAAATAAAATGGTTTCAATTTGATTTTAGAAATAAATAGGAGTTTTAGAAAATTAAATTCTGCGTCTAGCACATCAAGTATTATTAAATTAGCCCTTTATATAAGCGAAATATTTAAATTTAAAACATATATTTTTTGAAATAATTGCATAGGATTCCACAGTCTGAGTCATGAGAAATATTCGTTTTCCGGGAACGGACTGTGTCATATTTTGAGTCAGAGCTCAACGTTTCGCCCGCAGTCGTATGGGGCATCTTCAGGAGTAAGGGGGATAGTATTGTCTTAAACAAGGTTACCCGACGTGTCAACCACGCTAGAAGCCGAGTTTAAGCAACAAGAGGGGGAGACTCAGTTGACAAGGTTACCCGACGTGTAAACCACGCTAGAGGCCAAATAAACCATGTGACGAAAGGAAGGCCGAGAAGACAGTTATATACTAATCTAAAGATACGGTAGATGAGCAAATCTAATGAGGACGAAACGTTGAGCTCTGACTCAAAATATGACACAGTCCATTCCCGGAAAACGAATATTTCTCATATATTTTTTTGGTTTTTGTAATAAAGCTTGCTATGGATTAATGTAAAATACGAGCAATTTTATAATTAGGTCTATACTTCGTCTTGCGTACATACAAGGAAGTCGTGTGGTGTCCACATCAGATTTTTTTATTGCTTAATTCAGTTAATATCAAAGGAACAATAAAATGTATGATGGGTCAGTATGTGGTGTTTTAAAAAAAAATAGCTTGCCTTTTATGCCACAAACCCCACATTCCAATATTTCTTTACTACTGCACACAGAAAACGAAAACCACTGCGTTTTCTGCTATTTTTAAATTTTTTCTGATTTGATTCACAGTAATCATGACAAAAAAACTGATTCAGAATGAAAAGGGGATTGGCGTGTTGCGATCACAAAATGAAAGAGTGGGGATGACAAATAACGAACGAAGAAATATGATTATTCTTGATCATGTCCACTTTGTTCATTTTTATTACGAATCACAGTCCGAACAAACACGCCTTTTATCTTCCTATGTGATTGTTGCCCCCTGAGAAAATTGCCCCCCTTCTACGACTATGGGCACTATGCGGTCAGCATAGCAGATGAGCGGTAGCCGTGAGGAAGACAAAGACAGGTGTATAGGGGCAACAGGTGTTGAAGTGAGATGGAGAAGGAAGGTCGTAGATGGACAGGGAGCACCGACGCCAAGGTCTTGTCAACTCCGTCTTGGCTATCTCACTCCAGATGCAATTATTGCGGACACTTTTCGGATGGGTGACCGCCCAAAGAAAAATACAAGAAGTACAATAGATAGGCTCTTAAAAAGATAACAATTGTCAGTTTTATGAAACAATAAAATTAGCTTAAACTTCACTCTCCACGCCAGCAATGAGTGCCTGTGAGGTGACGCCTGGTAAACGCGCGCACGATATGAATAAGTCATTTTTTCTTTAGCGATATCTGCGTATAAAAGCAGATTGGCACACCCAACAATGGGTAATATGTCGTGATGATATATTTATTTTATAACTTCTTTTATTAATACATGCAAAAAATTTACAACACAGATTTCATAAATTCTTTTAATAATTCTTTCTTTTTACATTTATTTTATATCAAAAAATTGTTTGAAAATCTACAATCACGTTTCCTCACTTAGAAATTATTTAAAATATTTTTCAGGCAAAATAAAAAAAAAATACTTTGATTTGAACTTTGGTTTGAGCAAGAACATATGTAAAAATCTGATGTGGCCAGCACATTACCTTCCGTCAGTTCTATGTACTTTGTACGAATCCCACACAGAAAGTTTCTTGCAAAATATTCAATATTTCTAGTAAATAAAGTCAGTTGTATGTATTTTGTATAAATTCCATACAAAAAGTCTCTATATTTCCAGTAAAATTATAACACAAACATACTATGTCAATTGCACTTGACACTGACATCTCTCAATTAGAATTTTCTTAATATAGTAGATGTTTCCAAGTTTATAGCAAAGCTGGCTGTTTTATGAAATTTAATTTCTTTATAATTTTTTAACTCTATATCCATTGAATATAAAGTGTAAAATATAATCAAATCGTATAGAGAATAATAGTATATTAAGTATTAAGAACGGTAAGGACTGTTTACCGATCGAAGGCAATATTTGGGGACTGAGCGAAGCGAAGGTCCCAATTTTGTCTGAGATCGGTAATTCCTTAACGTTCGTGATGCTTATATTATTTTTGTACGATCGACACACAAAATTTAAAAGAAAAATAAGATTTGAAAATTATTTTGACATATTAAAAAAAATTATTTGTCATTTTTGAAGTAAGCTTTGATTTTTGTTTTGATTTATTTACCGTCTTGCCTCCTGAACGGTAAGTGAAGCACATCACTTACCGACGTGAGTCACATCACTTATCGTTCAGTAATTTGTAATTTGTAAATAAGACCTACTGTCTTGGAAACACTATCGGTAAACATAAAAAATAATCCGATCGTGCAAAAAATATTCTTTAATATTTATTATAACATTAAATATGAAAAAAATATATTTAACAGCGTTTTTTTCAAGAAAACTGTTATAATTTTTAAATTACGGTACTTCCGGTAGACCAATTAGAACCAAAATGTAATCAGCTCTTCATATGTGTGTGAAGAAGAGAAATATGCAAAAATTATGTTTGGAAAGGTGGTATTGGAGTTATGCGATCCGAAAGAATCGTCACACACACATACATACATACCTACAAACCTACATATATATACATACATACATACAGACATCATCGTAAAAATAGTAAAATCGTATTCTAGGGACCCTAAAACGTGCCTATTCATTAAAAACTCATCATCGAATTTTTTGACCAAAGACAATACCTTCCTTACCTAAAGGTGACGAAAGGTAAAATTGTTTGAAAATAGTGCAAAATCTCGCTTTGTACACAATAATTAAATATATTTTCTACGCTAAAACAAGGAAATCTATGTATTTCAGTTTCTTACAAGTTAACAAGTAACAATCTGAAAATAGAACTGTCTGCCACACCCTAATGTTAACGTTTGTTGAGAAGCACAATGCACCATTTTACTGATATTATATTTTACTGAATTTTAATAATAAAAATTATGAAATGAGGCACAGTGTATGAAGCGACAAGAAAGCTATACATTTTACATTATAAAAGCTAATTGCAAAATGTGTATTGCACGAAACGTAACATTTTCAAAATATTGGATTTGAAAAATTGAATGTGTTCAAAAATCTTATATATTATGCATACTCATAGTTAACGTGGAGAGTGCACCACAGGAGTCAATTTTTTTCACTTATAAAATATTGGCACACCCAAAAATGTTCAAAAATAAAATTTAGTGCTTTAATTCTTAATCCTTTATACATCATCCTTCATCTTCTAGTCCCGTCTCTGTCTAATCCTCGTGTTGACAGTGGCCGACCAATGACAGGTCTCGATGCTTTTTGCTCCGCGAACCAGATCACTCGGTACTTCAGTCAGTCTGAAGCCGTGGTAAAGTGCGCACCAAACCAAGTAGTAGTTGTTGACTTACAGTAGAGATAGTCTTAGAATTAGTGCGTCGGAACAATTAGTGCTACACTAATTCAGTGACAGTGATGTGCTAATATGAGAGAGATGGATACTGAATCTCCCGTAGTTTGGCCCGCCTGGTGCTATGCAGGTAGGATAATTTAGCAGGATATGTAGGATTGAATCCTGCAATATTTATCGATGTAAATCAATACGTATGTTGTCGTAGTTGTCACGGTTTTTTTTAACAGTTACCAAAATGTTTTATATGTATAATTTTAAATGCTTAAAAGTGTGGCGCACTCTCCCCGCCAGCAATGAGTGCCCGTACGAATATGCCATCATCATTACCAATATCTGTGTACAACAATACAAAGTAGATTGGCACACCCAGAAATGGATAATATGCCAATTATATACCATAATTTTCCTCGTAAATTCCACAAAATATTTGTAGTAAAACTATGTACATAAAAGTGATAAATTTTCATGACTGTCTTGTTGCATTTTTTGCTAAATTTAACTTAACAATGGTGTCATAATTTACTTGAACTTTGAACAACAAATGTTAATATTGGTTGACATTGAATCATTCCGGGAATTGTCATTTAATTTGACGAATTACTGCGGTCGCCATGGAAACAATACAAACACTAATACAGCGGACAAAAATTGCGGTTTACATAAAATTCTCATTCACGTATTTTCTTGATAAAAAACTTTAGCTTTGAATAACAGGTATTAAAGAAGAAAATTAAAATTGAAAACAAATTATATAAAAATCAGCTTGTTACAAACAAACGAACAGGCGTTTTCAAAAATGAAACATGTGAAATCAAGAGACTGAAAGCGAATAACTAATTTCTATCTGGAAAACTTTTTACAAATTAAAATTTATTACATTTATAATCCAAGAATTATTAACTGGCCCGCCGTATGTTTTCAAATTTCTTATGTGGCCTGTTGCTCAAAAAGGCTGGTGACTCTTGTAGTGACCTCTGCTTTAATATATCAAATACTTTACGAGTGTTTAGTGGATACTATGAGCTGAAGGTCCTGCAGGATTTTTCATAAAATGCAAGTAAAATTAACGCTGAAATGAAGAGAATTCTTGTCATACTTGAATCCATCGTTTTGAAAATTTTTAATTGACGTTTTGCCGATTCTCAATCCTCGAATTTCAGCCCATCCACTCCTTCTGAAAACAGTAAAAATTTCATGTATTCAAGCACACTAAATTCCGGTAAACTTTTAAATATTTTTAAGCAAAAATAAACGGCTAGCTTACCAACTGACAACTGTAATTTTCTTTATTTTTAGTTACATTTCATTAGTATTTTCAGAACGATTTTCACTTTAATATTTGATTTTTGAAAACCTAAAGCTCGATTGACACGATTATAATTTTTTTAACAAAATTTATTATCGTGTCAAGCTGATATTATGTATAATAATTTATAAAGAAATTTGTGATGCAATTGTTGTTTCAATAAAAAAATTTATGATAAATAAATATATCATCACGCCGTATTACCCATTGCTGGGTGTGCCAATCTGCTTTGTACACAGATATCGGTAATGATGATAACATATTTCTACCGTGCGGGCGTTTACCAGGCGTCACCTCAAGGGCACTCATTGCTGGTGTGGAGAGTGCACCACAGGGCTAAATTTTGTGCTATTAAAATTTGAAATATTTGGCGTCGGTCAGGATCGAACCCGGTTCCTCAGATTCGCGACCAGACACTCAGGCACGCGGCCACCAGACCCCATAAACACACACACACACATTAGTGACATTAATGCAAGAAGAACCAATGTCATTAACACCTAAAATAATTGGCATCCATTGGACCAACGTCTTACAATAAAACAAAAAAATATTTGCAATAAAAACCAAAGTAGACATCTTAGTAAAATCTTGAAAGACTTTAGAATTATCGATAGTTTAAATAACAAAATGTGATATTGATGCCAGAAGAACCAATGTCATTAATACCCAGAAAAATCTGCACCCAATGAACCAGTGTTTTGTAATAAAACAAAAAAATATTTACAATAAAAACCAATGTAGACATGTCAGTAAAATCTTGTAGGGTACATTCACAAATGAAAATTAGGTTTAGATTTATTGTTTATAGTTTAGATTTAAAAATTTTGGCCGCATATTATGTAATGACACCATTCACACATCAGAATTTAGGGTCTCTAAATCCAAATCATAAAGCTAAACATTGCAAGGTCCAAACTTTAGCTTTATGATTTAGTTTGACGTCACAAACTTCATCAATGAGAACGAGTCTCAAATGATATAGATATATACACACATCTTTATTTAGTATCCACTTGGTGGATTCGGCTTTTTAAACAAATGCGAGAACATGGAGACTGTTATAAGTTATAATTGCTGAAATATAACCAATAATGCCAAGCGAATGATAATTTCACAGCTCACATGTGTCTTTTTGAGTACTGCTCTATCGATATTTTAATCTTGTTTTTGAAGCATTTACATAGATGTTAGTAAAAACTAAATTAGAGTTAAATTAAACTTGCATTTATGAATGACTTAAGGTGCATTCACAAATGAAAATTAGGTTTATGGTTTTTGTTTAGGTTTAAGTAAGTCATTCATAAATGTAAGTTTAAATTACCTGAAAATTAGTTTTGATATGTACAGACATCTGTGTAAATGTTTAAAAAACAAGATTAAAATATCGGTAGAGCAGTACTCAACAAGACACCTGTGCGCCGTGAAACTGTCATTCCCGTTTGGCATTATTGGTTATATTTCAGCAATTAAATTATGACAGTCTCCATGTTCTTCTCGCATTTGTTTAAAAAGCCGAATCCACTAAGTGGATACTAAATAAAGATGGGTGTATATATCTATATCATTTCAGACTCGTTCTCATTGGTGAAGTTTGTGACGTCAAACTAAATCATAAACCTAAAGTTTGGACCTTGCAATGTTTAGCTTTATGATTTGGATTTAGAGACCATAAATTCTGAAGTGTGAATGGAGTCATTACATAATATGCGCCAAAGTCTTTAAATCTAAAGTATAAACCATAAATCTAAACATAATTTTCATTTGTGAATGCACCTTTACTTAAATCTAAACAAAAACCATAAACCTAATTTTCATTTGTGAATGCGCCTTTGAAGCTTCTTCTCAAAATTATGAAATATTGTAGACATCTTTTATTAATAATACTGTCACAATAAACTTGTTAATCTATTTGAAAACATAATATTGTTGTTTTGAGTCGCACCGTACAAAATACCTGTGATTTATAGTTATATATCTTAATGACAGTGTTATGAGGAATTTTAATGCGCCATATAAATACCAACAAGCATTCTGTTTTAAAAATTATACTTTAAACTGGTCTAATTCCATTTAATTGCGCAATTATTACAATTAGCTACCTAGAAAATTTCCTATATGTAAATATGCGTGTTTTGGAGAGACAAGTGTTCTGAATGTATTAAATTAACAGTTGAAATGAAAGATTGTTTGGGATTGGTGGATTGAAGTGTGTGGTGATTAATGATTGGGTAGATTGGTTTTTCTGCACGTGGACTAGTTATTAATGCCCTTTATTGTTCTGGTTTAATTAGAATGGTATGTTGTAATCGAGAAACTGTATTAGTAATATTGCTAAGCTGTTATTAATATTTATGAATATGGTATAACGCCAGGAATAATTGTTATACGAGGTAGCTTCAAAATGTTCCCGGAATTGGAGTATTAGTCGCGTTTTTTTTATCATTTGCCTCACTTCACCTCAGTTCAAAGTTAGAAGAGTTTAACAAAACTGAGTCGAGATTTTTGTGAAGTAAAAAAAAAACTACAACAAGTTCTGTAGATCTGTGTTACATGTCACTCACGTCAGCATTTCATAATTGCTTATAAAAAAAATTTAAAACATAATAAATATTAAATAATCATTACTTTAGCTCCAGTATTATTTATGGAATAAACAAATAACAAATAGCGAATGAAAGTTACGTTTAAATTATTTAATAGATATGGTTTCTTTTGAAAACTATACCCTATAGTACATACTGAAAGGAAACTGCCCCTTATATATTCTGTTAGAGAAGATTAGAATTCTACTCAATACCATTGGAATACTATACAGTGTCCCACACTCTATGTTCAGTGTAGGGTCTTATGGAGTACCATGTTGCCATATTTACATGTTGTAAGTCTACAAGATAGAAAGAGCAAAATAGATGCACAAAAAGAGATGAAATATTCTGGGTACTTCATTGAATGTATTTATGACTGGTGTACTTTCAGTGTATCTAAACAGGTGGGTGAAAAGGAAAAATAAATAAATAATAAACTGGTCAGTTTTAATTATTAAGCATTTTTTTTTTATTTAATTTATATCTTCTTATTTGATAATTTATTAATATTAGACTTTATAGAAATACTGCATATATTTTACATATTTCATAAGTCTTTATTCTTTCTTTATAATCTCCAATTTGAATTTATAATATTTTAATATTCTAATCACTAATGCTTTTGATCAAGATTAGTATGCCAGGCGATTTTAAAATATTGTATTGAAATATTACTTATTACAGGTACAAATAGCTTCAGCATGTTTTTTACACCCCGGTTCCAACGCATCTTTTCGCGGCCCTGTATTTAAAACTATTTAGAACTGCAGACAAATTTCGTGGGAATGGTGAATACAATAAGCTCTCATAAAACTTATATAGTACAGTGTTAACTAATTTTGGTATAGCAATGAAAATGTATGAATGTTTCAATATTACATTACATTGAAAAATTGGCAACATGGTACAGAAAACGTCCATAAGAATAACATTGGCTATCTCCGCCACACTGAACATAGAGTGTGGGACACTGTATAGAAGGCATTTAAAATGTCCTTAGCAACAGGATTCAGGGATATAATTGAAAATTTTAATACCGCAAATTCTGGTTCGTTTGTCTCATTTATTTATTTAAATACAAACCCAACAGGCTGTATCCCAATAAAAGGGTAGGAGAAGAACAAAATTAAGACCATAATATCCGTTTAATTTGACTAATCTTTAAATGGAAAATATCAATAGTAGAGAATTTGGTTTCATATAACAAACACATTCGGTAAATGGGAGAGGGAAGGAGAATTACCTCATTATTTTCATACAATTCTATTCTTCTCTAGGTTTTGAAAAGAAACCACATCTATTAAATAATTTAAACGTCAACTTTAATTCGCTAGTCATACTATACATTTTTCTTATATAAATAGTTTTCCAGAGGACAATGACATGACTAGTATAGATTCCTGTCATAGTTCTATTGTCCTTTTTGCTGACAGCTAATAGCTCTTTGGCTTTTATCGAGAAGGATGAAATTAATATCTTCGGCTAACTAAATCCCGAAATATCTATCATATATGACGCTATGGCTGATTTTTCTCATAATATCATTAACGTATATATTGTTAAATAGCAAAATACATGTTTTATTATCTTATTTATGAAAACAGTTAAACAATTAATTGATACATAAAATAATTAATATTTTATTGAAATAATTCAACGATATATTATATATTTTAATAAGAAGCTAGAATGTAGAATTAATTAAAATTCTACCAAATTATAATTTTTTTACTTGTCTGAAAATTTATAGGCTGCTCTGAATTTTATCGTCTCTAAGAACGTGAGAATATTTATCTAATTTATTCTATTACAGAATAACAGGTTTTAAGTATTATCAAAATAGTTCTAATCTATTCAAATAAACAAGTCTTAGCAATTTGACAGAAAATACGATGTCATTTTTTCCGCATCTCCAAAGAAACTTGTTTGTGGATGACCTGAACTTTGAAGCCGTATTTTTTTAACTTGAAGCATTTTCAGTAATTATCTACACATACGTTAGAAAGTAGATGGTCAAAAGTTAAAAATTTGACCTTTACACTTTGACACGAACTCATCACGAAGGAAGATTTAGAACAAGTTCATTATAAGAACATAAACAAAGTTTGAAAGGAACGTTTTTTATATAAATATGTTTCATTCCTATTGGACACTTAGTTTATGTTTGACAGTTACATGTTGACGTAGCATCTGCATTAAATTTTGTGTTGTAAATGGTATAAATACAGTAAAATTGTGCAAATGTTGTCAGGGCCGTAACTAGCTATTCCTGCGCCTGGGGCGGAATATATAATTGCGCCCCTTGTCCTTTATTTTTAGCAAATTATTATGTAACTACATAAAAAGGTAATTTCGGCTCCAAAATTATCCTCTTTTGACCAGCATAACGATTTGTGTCTGTTCAAGAATTAGTACCAAATTCTCTCGTCTTAGTTCCATATTCTCTCGTCTCGGCGAATGGACTATATAGTTTTAGTATTAATTAACAGTATTTAATGTATATTTTCGGTGAATATTATAGAAGATCGCCGACTGTCTATCCCAGATTTGCCTGTCAAATAGGCAAATGTGATTGGCAAATCGATCTTTAAAAACACTTGTCTGAAAAGTATGAAAAAACTGAGATATGGGTTCTACAAGGTAAAATAAATCATCATAATACAATCCAAACTTGTAATTTTTTCATCTAAGCGATGGAAAAATCTCTACTCGCACAAAAACAAAAGCAAGCCAGATCTTTAGTCCTGGGATTCAATCTCTGTGTTCTTTTGCCGATACATTCACTGATCGTGCTCTGGGGGTGCCTTGCGCGCGAACTTTAAAAGTCACAGTGCACAGAAATACAGTATTAATTCGCAAAGTGTGCAATAAGAAATCCAAGAGTGTGCTTGGCTTATACTTAAGAATTGTTCTGAGAATTATCAAATGAAGAACTTATTTCTGCGTCCTATAAACAGCTGCGCCCGGGGCAAGTGCCCCGCTCGCTCCACCCTAGTTACGGACCTGAATGTTGGTAAAATCTCTATTTTAAACTAGTCGAAAAAATTTGTAAAAATTTCCTACCTTTGTTTTATAATTGGTTGAATTATCAAGATCTTACTGGCAGTAGGAAGTTTATAGTATTTATTTATATTTTCAAAGTATATCAGCCTGTATGTTTACCTCCTGAAACGTGTAATAAATCTTCTATTCGCGTGTAAGTCTGCAGATGAATCAGAGTATATAAATTTGGTCTTGTTTTGTGCAACAGTTGTTCAGATTGCGTGTTACACGAGTATTAATATAAAGCTTAAGATTTATTTATACCAGAAGATTAATTACAAACTTAACAAGACGTCCTAACTTTTAACAATTTTTTTTTGCAGAACTGTTAAGATGGTTCTATCATGACATAGTCTCATACAAAAGTTTTGCCAAGAAAAAGAATTCATAAAAATATATATTCGAAATTTTTGTTAGTTTAGGGTTATTAAGAAAATTAAATTGTTGTAAATGACTGTTTTAATAAATGCAAAAATTCCACTGATTATTTTTTGACGTTTCTTAAAACCAATAAAATGCTTCATTAAATGTCATGTGTCTGCGTTTTAATCAATCCTGTCATTATTTACTGACAATAAAGCTCTAGAGACTATTCCCGGGAATAATCTCTGTAGCTTTTATTTTTGTTGACGTATGTCAGATAGTTATCAACACGTAAGTAAATGAGCGAAAAAGATCGATTTAGTGCCGTTTATGATCAGGAAAAAAAAATATAGAAACCACTTCTAAAATCAACCAGCACCTATCTTCCCATCACTATTTTCTTAAGTGAAATGAAGTATATTAAAATCCTTGGTATATACTAAAGATGGTATGCCAAAAGCATTTTAAAAATGAAGATATTGTACCCGAATGAGAATCTGGGGATGTATGTATTTTAAATAATTAAATATAACATCGTGGCTTATTACCCATTTCTGGGCGCACCAATCTCCTTTTATATGCAGGTTTCGGTAATGATGATAAATCTGTAATTATAGTTGAAAACGTTTAATAAAGCTGCCATGGGGGTCACTTTTGTGCTATTTGAAAATTATTTCAAATTTAAAGTTTGGTGTCGGTCGGAATTGAACCCTGTCCGTCCGAAACACGACAAATCACCTAACACACACAGCTACGAGACCCTATTTAAAATTGCAAGAGAAATGTCTTAAGCAAATTTGTGACATTTAGATTGTCATTGTATTTTATTTCTCATGTTAGTTGTAGAATGTTATGTGGTAAAGTACATTGTATAGAGGTGCTACATGTAACGTTAGAATCTCGGCCTACGGATCGCCGACATCAATCTGTCAACAAACATTGATGAGTTGTCACACCTTCTATATTTATACAGCGTGGCAATAGCCACCAACTCCTACGGGCTTTCGTGACTATTGCCCTGGCAATAAGTTTATGAAAGATCTGTCAAATTATTTTCAATTTATTCTCACTGTTTTGTTACATTATTACTGAAAATTACATATTTTCCGTCTTTCGAAGAGAATAACTATAAAAGTAGCTGGTATATGTTATGTAGATATTTGTACATATCTGTCATTTATTATGTAATTAATATGAAAAAACAATCCTATATTGTCAATGTATTTTTGCTCTACTTTGCTTTCAAATATCTCGGCTCACGTTTAGTAAAACTCATGAAAAATAACATATTTAAATTTCATTAAAAACTCTCATAAATGCTTATACTGATAGAACAACCTTAAGAAAAATCTGTTAGGCTGAAGTAGATACAAATATTTTCAAGGAACTATATACCCTATCTTCTATTTCAGGATAATTGTCCTGCACTACATAGAAAAGCTTTTACAATCTTTATTTTCGCAAAGAAGCAAGTTTCAATTCTGTTCTTTAGTGTTAAATATTTCTTCTGGTCATATATGTCGATGGCTGAAGCCTTGGCTTCAAAGTACGTGTACTTATACGTGTATGCGATGCAAATGAAACGACATGTGTGTTTGTTTAACTGTAGTAAACGCCGATGAACTATGGAGTTCACAGAACGTACAAGAATTTTTTAACTTTATTACTTGACGAAATTCACACCCAAAGTTGATTTTTATTGGTATTTACTCAGGAATATTGTAATGTATAAGGTGGTTCTATCATGGAAGCATTTGACCATTTCTTTTTACCTCCCGCTACCCTTGGTAACGGAGGTATAGGGATCGTGCTAAAAATCGCATATCGAAATTTTGGTAAATGACCACGTTTTAAGGTCCCTAGAGTACAATTTTAATATTTTCGTAATGATGTGTGGATCCTCCACTCTAACTCAAAGCTCAAAATAGCTTTTCTTCGAAAAATATCTTTAAATGTTATTTTTTCGAGATTAATGTTATTATAAAAATTAAAGATTATTAAATTTTCTATAGATTTGCATTAATATTTTTTCTATATATTTTATGGATAAATTTATAAAATTATCTATATAATTGCGTAGGCTTCCACAGTCTGAGTCATGAAAAATATTCGTTTTCCGGGAATGTACTGTGTCATATTTTGAGTCAGAGCTCAACGTTTCGCCCGCAGTCATATGGGGCATCTTCAGGAGCAAGGGGGATAGTACTGTCTTAAACAAGGTTACCGTGGTTAGCGTGGTTGACACGTCGGGTAACCTTAAGACAGTAGTATCCCCCTTGCTCCTGAAGATGCCCCGTACAACTGCGGGCGAAACGTTGAGCTCTGACTCAAAATATGACAGTCCATTCCCGGAAAACGAATATTTCTCAAATTATCTATAATTTAAATCCCAGAGTCTACGCTTTAAACAAACAAAACGCAGTTATTCAAATGTATGTAACTGACAGATAAATGTCACTATCAAAGAACTAATCATTTAAATATAATATTAGTAACGTTTTAAAAAGAAAAAATAAATAGAACAATAGAAAAGGAATTCAATACAGTTTCCAGCATAAGTAAATATGTAGGTATGTATTTAGATTAATAAAAATTAACGATTCACAAAAATGTTTAAGCTAATCGTCATTTTTGGATTAGTGAATTCTATTCTATCCCGGTATTTAAAATTTAATCTTCATTTTATTATAGCTCTGGTGGCGCAATGGTTAGAGCAACGCCTCATGTCATGAGTGCCCTCGGGGCTCTGGGTTCGAATCCCACTAAGGCATGGATGTGTGTGAATGTGAACCCACTCTGTAATTGGGATTTAATCCTGTTGAGGGGTTTTAAAATAAGGTAGTTACTTGGATTAGATTAGACTATATTTTAAGAAATAAACTGTCGAAATTAGAGTAAAATTCACTTATCCAAAAATAAGGATTAACTTAGGGCCGCTTGTACAATTACAGTTTAAATTGCAGCTTAAAATATCGGCAGTTTAAAGTTAAATTTTACGTGTAGTTTAAACGGTCGATTACGAGCGTTTAACAAGTATGCAGTGGTTTAAACTAAGTATAACAGTAAACCGTTGATGTACAAAAAGATTTTTGAGCGTGACCTTGAATTTGTAGTAAACATAGTTTAAACTGATTGTACAAACGGCCCTTAATCTTTTTTGTGACTCGGGCTGTAAATGGCGGGAGGTATTGTGTTAGCCACACCAAATTTTTTTTATAATAAATAACGCATACCACTTTATATTGTTACCATTCTTCAGCAATATAGAAACTTCTTCGTCAGTGTGGAGTTCTTGTGACCCTGAGAAGCTATTATACCCTACCGGCTAACCGGCAGGTCAACAATTGTTGTCTTTATCTTTCTTTATCTGAATCTATACCCTGCCGTCTTCTGTCTCACTTCAACACGCAGGTAACCTTTGCACCTGCCCGGAAAAAAGATGTTTCCAAATTTACAACCTGTACAAAAGACTTAGAGAGTTGGAAAGGTAGAAGAGATTAAAATTCCTACAGAAGGGACGAGATATTCTGAAAATTCTGTCGTAGTAAAAGAATTTTGTTAATTATTGTAACTGTAATATTATGTGTCCATGTGTGCTGCCGTTATGGTATATGATGTTTCTGAAATGTTGTTCTATTCTTAGAATATAATGTGGTGTTATGAAAACATCTCATTTGACATTAAAGACACTATATTTCTTGTAAGATTTGTAGATAAGACTTTATGTGTTTTATAGCGTGTATTATGTCCCCGAATAAAAGATATACGAAGAAAGTGTTTCTATTAACGTCTTTATAAGTCGGTGTACGGTTTCTCAATTAATATACAACTTTATTGCACAGAACAACTGTATAATAGGTAATATGAGGTAGTGTCAAAAAGTATCGGAAATCGTTGTTTGGAGGCAAGCAGATGATCGCTGTCAGGAAATTTCTTTTTCGTGGATTGGCAGGCACCACTAGGGAAAACGTCGAACCGCCCGGCACCCTTTTTATAAGTTTGTTCCAACAGAAAATTCAGAACCGTTCAGAAGTGTTTAGAATTCATGCGCGAACTAATAGTTCTAGAATCGACTTGACTAGTGTTGGAACGATTTAGAACCGGTTGATAATTTTGATTGTATATCCTAAATAAATAAATATATCATCATGGCTTATCACCCATTGCTGGGTGTGCCAATCTGTTTTGTACACAGAATTCGATAATGATGAAATATTTGCACCGTGCGGGCATTTACCAGGCGTCACTTGACGGGCACTCATTTCAAGCGTGGAGAGTGCACCACAGGGGTCAATTTTGTGCCATTTAAAATTGGAAATATTTGGCGTCGGTCGGGATTGAACCTGGTTCACCAGATTCGCGACCTGACACTCAGGCACGCGGCCACGAGACCCTAATTGTATATCCTAACCTATAAAATTACACCTGTCAAAAAACATAGTGCTTTTGATTGCTAATTTCATTAATAACAAAAACAAAATAAGTCAGGTTAGATAGCACGTCAAACTTGTTCAGAATTAAAAATTCTGGGAAAATGCTGGAACTTTAAGAACGTTTCAGAATCGGTTCGGAACATAATTCAATCGTTCTTGGAACACTGCACTATAGGTACTGAATTTTAAATTCGACCTGTCGGAACGATAAAATGGCTTTGCACAAACTCAGTAAAGGTCTGAACGGAACTGAATTTTTGTTGGAACAAACTATATAGTTACTACCTGTAAAAGCTGCAATTTGTTTCTTAAAATGCATTTTTACCTCCCGCAACTCTTGGTAAGGGAGGTATGGGGATCATGCTAAAAATCGCAAATCGATATTTTGGTAAATGACCACGTTTTAAGGTCCCTAGAATCCAATTTTAACATTTTCACGATTATGTCTGCATGTATGTGTGGATCCTCCGCTCTAACTCAAATACTATCATTCAGAAAATGTCGAAACCTCATATTTCTATCTTATTCTAATATGGAAAGAAGCCATTAGATTTTAGTCTAAATCAAATAACCGGAAATGTCACTTTACTTCAAAAAATACCATAAAATGTTATCTTTTAGAGATTTATGTTATTATAAAAATTAAAGATAATTAAATTTTGTACAGGTTGGCATTAATACTTATTCTATATATATTTATGGATAAATTTCTAAAATTATCTCTTAATTTAAATCCCGGAGCATACGCTTTAAACAAACACAACTCCTTGATTATACAGTTCAAATGTATGTAACTGACAGATAAATGTCACTGTCAAAGAACTAATCTTTTCAAATTAATAACAGTAACATTTTAAAAAGAAAATAGTGCAAAGGAATTTAATACAGTTTCCAGCATTAATGAAAGTATGTATTAAAATTAATAAAAATTAAATGGCGGGAGGTATTGTATTGGACACATCAGATTTAGAGCAGCCTGCCTACATTAAATTCAGCGATCTGCTGAAGAAATCGCCATCTAAGACCCTTCAAATGTTTAAAAAGGATACGGAAATAAGGCGATTAAAAAATCGATTGTGGACAATCGCAAGGAGAAAGTGATTAGCAGGTGTTTTTAGATTACCAGGGCGGGATTCACCACGAATTCATTCCTCGAGGCCAAATTATATTTTAGTCTCGTCTTTACTGGTGATTCTTTAATGCCTACGAGACGAAATTAGACGAAAAGTCCTGAAAATTGGACAGAAAATGATTGATGGTGTACAATTACTTTGCTAAGAACAGTGTCACTACTCTGGAACACCCCTCCTATTCTCCCAACCTTGCACCAAGCGATTTTTACTTGTACCCTCGGATAATAATGAAATTGAAGAACAACGTTTTGTTAAACCAACAGACGTTATGGAAAATTCGTCATGGCAATTGTAAGCACTCTCAGAAAATGTATTCTAGGAGTTTTTTGAACAGTTGTACAAATGATGGAACAAGTGTATAAATGCAGAAGGGATGTGTGTAAAAATGTTGTATCTTTTTTCAACAAAATTTGATTGACCAATTTTGAAGCTACCTCGTATGAACTTCAATAATTAATTGCATTTGGTTCACATGTTCACAGCCTAATAATTTCTTAATAAAATGCAAGTAAACCACTTCTCAAACCTGTAAAATTCTTAACAAGTACCGCAAAATAATCATTTATGTGAACCTACAAAATCTATCATGGAATTTTGATGACAGTTCTTTTCTTCGTAGCTAGCAACATGTATGTATATACTTAACCGTGTGTTTAAGTCTTAATGGTCTGTTTTGGTAGCGTGGTAGTGTAATGGTCGTAGCCTGGTGTATATAATTGGACGATTTACATAGGAATGATTGTAATTACCGTCGAGAGGTAATTAGCCAGGCTTGCGTGTACACAACGAAGAAATATTTTAGACACGTGCTCCTATAATCACATTAGATCACTCCAGATATAAGAATACACCGCTATTTATGCTAAAACCATTAATTAACACAAGAATTTTGCACTAAACTTTATATATTTCGATATCCGTATTGCAAAATTGATAGTTTTGCGAATCTTTCGGCGGAATCCACAGGACTTTAGGCAAAAAATTATGATAAAGCGGCATATCCTTTACTTTATAATATTGGATGCCAGCAGGCCATTATTTGGTTTCTGTGTATGTCTAAAAATTAAGTTCTTAGTTTTCTACAGAGTTCCGTGGAATTCTGCAAGTCTTTTGTTGTGACTGTACCTCTCCCTTTTAGCTCGGCAAACAATCTTCAGGTTTAAAGTTCCTTGCTTGAAGCAATGAAGCTATTATCCTTGTTGACCTGTCTGTCTGTCTTTCCGACCTTCTGTAAGTTCTTCTACCTGCATTAGGGTCGCCAGAGTGTCCACAATTGCGGGTGGTAAAAGAACAGTTACTTTCCGAGAAATACAGATAATAAGGGACGTGACCGTCCCTTGAAACAGGTGACAAGGATTAGGATCGTAAAGTGGAAGAAAATTTTATTACACGCGAGGTTAGGAGACAATAAAGAAGAGATTAAATCTTAAGAAGGCACCCTGTAATAATGTATTCAAAAGAAAGAATCCATCTTTCATTTTTTCCAAATTTCCCTCGAGAATATGTGTTTAGTAATCTTCATGTAACAATGTTATTGCGCAATATAAAGTGTATGGTTCTTGACGACATACGTAATTGAAGTAGTTTCTTTTTTGCCACCCAGTTTATAAAATCTGTTCATATGACGACGTATGTCATAACTTTGTTTAGGTAATTATTTGGAATTGTCAACATAGTTAATGTACAGTGGCGTGTAAATCAAAATTTATTACTTCTACTAGAGATGTACTTCTTGTGTTTTGTTACCTACATTGTTCTGTACAATGAGTAAATACTTAACCTCGAAATTAAAAGGGACCTAAACACAACAAAATAATACAAAAGGTGACGCGTGCAACTGACCATTTCGCTAGATGTCTTAGCGAAATATTTGTCGTTCGTTCAAAATATTCTCCATTCAGACTAATACACTTGTGCATTCTTTGAAACCACTTTTTAAAACATTCGGAAAATTCATTTTCTGAAAGATTCTCAAAAATTCTTTGAAATTCTGTAACTGCTGCATCTGCGCTGGAAAATCTTTTACCTCGCATCATTATTTTAACAGTTAGAAACAAAAAAAAAATTGCATGGCGCCAGATCTGGGCTATACGGAGGATGAGTTCCCAATTGAACTCTCGAATCTTTCAAAAATCCAGTGCTCTGGCAGCAGTGTGGGAGGATGCGTTGTCATGATGGACTAAGATGTTACGCAAACCGGTCCTTTGGCGATCTGTTTGTAATTTTGCAAACATCTGGGTAAAGCCACTTCGCAGTACCATTCAGAATTAACAGTTCTGCGATCTTTAAGTGGAATAACAACAGGACCACTTCGGCGGAAAAAAGCAGCAATCATTTTCTTATGGACGCTCCTGCCACGAATTACTTTTGTGGGCAAGTCTTCATCTTCGAATACCCAAACACTAGACTGATGTTTAGTTTCAGGGTCGTAACTGTATACCCAAGATTCGTCACCTGTTACAATGTATGCCACTTGCTTGGAATCTCCTCCTTCAAATATTTCCTCCTGAATCTCCCTATAAGTAATATTTCGATTGGACTGAATCAAGCTTGCCACACGATCAACATTTTCTGAACAGGCATCACCCGCAGGTCTTGCTTCGTCTTCTAGCAGCTCTCGCCCTTGTCGAAATTCGGGGAACCAATGACTAACAGCGGATAATGAAGGGGCAGCATCGTCAAAAGCTGCTATCAAATTTTCATGGATTTGCTGGTAACGTAACTGTATTTTATAGTCATAAAAAATCATAGCTCTAAAGGCAGTTCGCGGATTGCTCATTTTAACTGAATTAAAAATGCAAAACTACTTAACTTATAAAATTAACTACGTTTCACAAGGAAATCGGAACGTTTGACAATTGTGGGTAACGAATGTCAACTAATGCGACATTCAATTTTTGCAATTGTTTCTAGCAAATAGGGCTGTTGCAAGAATTTTTATATGCCTTCTAAGTATTAAATTTAAAAAGTTATCATTATTTAAATAGCCTCAAATTTGAAAATATCGTCAAATATCCATTAGATATTTTACAATTAATTTTTTTAATTTGGATAATATTTTGAACAAGTCACGTGATCTGAAACAGAATGTAACTTCACAGCACAGACATCTTCATCGATTCCAATTGGTCCCTTTATAGTGTCAATTCTTTGTGTTTTGTTACAAGTGTTATGATAAATATATTGTCAAAGTTGTCAAACAAGTGTCAAATTTTTGAGTTTGGTTCATGTTAGATAATAAAAAATCCAATATAAAATGAGTAATTTACAGTGTCGTATTGTGTCTTCTCGCAAAATTGCTGCTAGGAGAAAACCTACTATTGAATTTATAAATATGCCAAAAGATGTGAAGAAAAGAAAATTGTGGCTGGAAGCAGTAGGTTGAAGAGCTGATGTTTGGGTTTTTACATTTTATTTTACTTTAACTCTTTTACACCCCTTATTTCGGTAGCAGTAAAACAATCGTTTTCTGACATAAATTCAGCTATCGACTTTTGGTAAACTGTTCGACTTAGCTTGAGTGTAGTCTGTATTAGCCATTATTACTTCATTACTCATTTATAATGGAAAATGTGAAATTAGAAGTTTGTTATTAACATGTGACAAACTATCACCTACGTTTATTTATCTAAATAACAAAAATAAGGGTAGGTGATGGAGAAACTGTTTTTCTATTGGCTGTGAATGACGTAATGTATATGCTTCAACGATACAGGAGTGGGGGGTTGTTTTTCATGACTATTTTTGGCGCCAATCTTTTTATTTAATTATTTACGAAAATAACAACAAATTATTAAAAAATAATTATTAATAAGAAAAATATTGATAAACTTTCATTTAAAATACTTTTTGAAAAATGTGAAACAGGGTCATTGAGCTTTCATGGCCTGCTACTAAATATTAACAGAGCAACTCTTGTACTTCTAGCGCTAGATTCTAGCAAATCGTTCAATTTATTTGCAAGTCTAGCGCTAGCCCGACTGAATGCAAACAATGCTAAAGAAAAACTATCGAAAAAGGAATAGAATAATGGCTTGTCGAAACATTATTGCACAATGTGAAGAATACTATAACTTGACTTTTTAAAAGTTGCATACATTGTTTGTAGAAGTACAATGTAGGTATATTGTTTAATAATGATAGTGCTGGTCGGTAGCATCCAGTGGCGTAGAAACAGGGGCTCAATACATCGAATAGTGAGAATCATCCTCCTCATTACTGGTCATTGTCTGTTTAATAACTTAGAATGACTGTACAACATCTACAAGTAGCCATTACGGATTTACAATCTACTCATCAGTGTACATGTACAGATAACACTATATGGTGTGAACGCAGACTGCAGGGTTCGTAATAAATATTTGGATGTTAAAGTCCCGTATACACAACATATTGGAAGTAGGACGATGCCTGAGCATCTCTGTAATGTAATGTAATGAAATTTAGCGTAGACGTGATATTGTTTTAATTGGGAGAGCACGAAGATATAAATCAAGTACTGAAGTGTGTAATGTATGCAGTGAAAGTACAGTACTCATCATTTGACCTGCTTACAGTTTAATCAGTTATAGGAAGGTCACAAAAGGACGAAACGAGATCTATACGATCTATAACTTCGTACAGATAAGTTCAGTAGCTCTAGACTGGAGCGGATACTGTCATTTTTTGTGTCTCGTATTGGATTTACGTGATATATCAAATATCTATTGTGGCACATTATTTTGCGTCAGTTGTATGTATTTTGTACAAATTCCACACAGAAAGTTTCTTGCAAAAGATTCCATATTTCCAGTACATTACCTTCAGTCAGCTCTATGTATTTTGTACAAATTCCATACAGAAAGTGTCTTGTAAAAAAATCTATATATTTCTAATAATAGTAATTTACATTGCAAGATCGTTACTTAGAACTTTTCGGGCGAGCACGGTACCTAACGTAAATTTCGGGTAACGGTTGAGCATTGTACAATGTTTTATGATATACTGAATCGTAAATAACTTGAAAAAAATATTGAAACATACCACAATACATTAAACTATTTGATCGAAAGAGTCTTTGAAAACATATGGCGAAATAACGAATAAATAGAACTGTATATATGTTGCTATGGTTTCAATAGCCTGTAAATTTTCTAACGGGCGGAGTCCGTAAAAATCTGCCTAACCACTAGAGACAGACCTCTGTTATAAGAGGTTTACGATCCAGTATAACGTAAAATTATAACACAAGCATACTATGTCAATTGCACTTGACACTGATATTTGTGAATCAAAATTTTCTTAAGCCGCTTTTTTTTATCAAGAAGAACAACTCCGAGTAGCACGCATCTACCCTAAATCGTTCTTTTTAAAAAAGGATAAATGATCTTGTACTACCCATTTTCTGCGTACCCACCCACGCGAAGCACCATCTTTGAAACAGGATCAAATAGATCCTGAACTGATTTCGAATGTCAATGTCACGTCAGTATGACTACTATGTATTTTGTCTTTTTTGTAAGTATTTGGTATTAAAGTGACATAAATAGAAGAAACTAATTAGTTTGAAACGTTATGTCATGTTTCTTTACTATAAGAAATATATCCATATATAAATACTCAAAGGTAAAAGAATTTAATATGTCAAAATCAAATCACATATACAACAGACTATAACCACAAGCAAATATTATAAATATAATGCTATATGCCGTTCTTTTTAGGAGTAGTTCAGTTCAGTTCAGTACGAGGTAAGATCAGTTCATTTTCCCTCTAAAAAGAAAGCGCCTTTAGGTAGTAGATGTTTCCATGGTTATATAGCACTCAGCTGCCTGCTTTATGAAATTTAATTTCTCTATAATTTTTTAACATCCATTGAATATGAAGTATGATATTTAACAGCGTTTTATCAAGAAAAACTGTTAAAATCTTTAAATTAGGGTACGTCCGGTCGACCAATTATAATCAAAATCTAATCAGCTCTTCATATGGATGTAAAGAAAAGGAATACGCAAAAATTATATTTTTTAGAATAGTAAAACCTTATTGTAGGGACCCTAAAACGTGACTATTCATTAAAAACTCATCACTGATTTTTTTGACCAAAGACAATACCTTCCTTACCTATAGGTGACGGAAGGTAACAATGCAAAAAAGGTAGTTTCCTATTAACATTTGTCACATAAGTTTTCGAAATTTTTTTGAATGTACGATATTGTGTTTTAAGGAACGTATGTTAAATCTGCTCATTACTATAACAAATAACCTAAGTGGAGTATCACTTTACGCTCCATGGGTCCTGGGTTCGAATTCCAGATAAGGCTTGGTTGTTGTGTGAGTCTTTTATTTTCACCCTCATCCGCTACGTGTAATATGTTAGAAAATATGTTTAAACCATATAAGGAATAACTGTCTCATCGTCATCAAATCACCGCTTAACGTATATACAAAAATGTATGAAAAAGTGTATATAATAAATAAATAAATAAAATATTACCATAACAATTAACATATAGCTTCCGCTTTGATATTCGTGTTTAATATAGAGATAGTGGTCCATTTTTTTCTATACGACGAAGTTTAATTATGACTTGCTTCATGAGTCTTTGGCGGGTTTTAAAATTTATTTTGCGTATTTAAAAAAAAATCTTGCGCCTTCAATTGTTTCATTTTGAGGCTCTTACACATTGATGTACATCGTTCTTGTAAGTAGGATTATTTCGCAGGTTATAAATGGTATTTTTTGCCTCCAAGCACTGCATTGTTGTTCGGACATAGTCCCTTGAAGCTGGATCAAACCAAAACTTAATCTCTTCGCTTACATGATGTAAGTTTATGAAATCAAGTAATTTCGGCTGGCAATTTTGTGTATAAATCTCTAATACGTTCAATGAACTGTCAGGAGGCAATTGCTTCCGAAATGCGTAGGAGCCCCAAAATGAAAACAATTAAGCAGCAGAATTTTTCAAAAAGTACGCAAAATAAATTTTTATACCCGCCAAAGACTCATCGGAAAGTCAGATCTAAACTTCGTAATACCACCAAACCATTTTTCATTATTATGTTGGGTATTTTCTTGATTATTCTTCTTCTTCTTTCCAGGCGACACAGCCGGGCTGGAAGGCGAGTTGAAACCCAGAAAACGTCGCCTGAACGGTACCACCATCGAACCAAACAACAACACTCCTGTTAACATCCACTCCGGCTCTCGGCAGAGTCCGGGCGTGAAGTCTGAAAGACTCAGTCCGGGAACTCCGGACACCCTTTCCCGATCGAGAAGTGTTACACCTAGTTCGGCCAGCTACCCTGGAACACCCCCGCAAGACCAGCCAAACCTGGGGAGGAATTATAGTGATTTTATGAGAAGTTTAGCGGCCAAATACAACCACAGTAATCCTAATGAGTGAGTACAAAGATTTATTTTTACATTTATTAGGTTGATGGTTACTAAAAATTGTATACATACATACATACATAAAATCACGCATTTCCCACTTAGTGGGTTAGCACAAACCCGAACAATAATAATTTCAACCACCAAAATAATCTCTATCTCTTTCAACAACATTCTTACTAACCTGACACCATATAACAAAAAATATTCCTCTCTCAACATATTGAAGTGACCGATTTTCGGTAACGAAATACCGCAACCGGACCACAGTAATAGTTACGAAACAATCATCCTGCGCCACACATTCCGGTCTAAGCACACAAATTGTATTATATTTGAATTTAAGTGGACATATAGAATAAGGTGTGCTGAATTCAAATTTTTGTATACCAAATAAATATCTCTTTCTATTTTTAAGATGTGGCTGATAATATTAAATTTGTCAGTAGTCGACAATAATTGCGATAGTTGAAAATTGTATCAGCCGGCTGAAAAAGCAAAGAAAACGGGCTATAATTTTTTTAAATTTTAATTTTGTTAATTATTTTGACTTCTATAAGAGCTACGAAGTCGGTTAATTAGACAACAGTTGTCCTATATTAGGATTGCATTTTAACAATGTATTTTTTATCCAGAAAAAATGTATATTGTAACGTTTTTATTTATTTATTTTATTTATTTGGGTGAAGGGTAAATATTAGACATTTATTAAAAACTAATTAAGACTAAAACTATAATTAACTAGATAACACTAACACTATTCATTTTAACAATTAACACTACTATTTATTTCCACGATATTACTAATTATTTATTTCACTACGCGTTCCAATCTTAGACTGCCGGTCTGTTGCAGACTCTTGTAGACTGTTTACGCGATATTTATATTACTATATACTTTATTACGTTCAACTGTCCGCCTACCGACCTCCACAGCGTCTATATACTCAACTGACTCAACAGCGTCTGTATATTCAACTGCACGGACAGAAGTCACACCTTTCACCTCACTGTCTGTCTATTTATGTAACTAACTTTCTCCTTCCACAGCCTCAGTATCACCAACTATCCGTCTTTGTATACCTAGCTTCACAATACTCGTCAACATTACCGAGTATTCACTTTTACAGCTATCCCAATATACAAGTAACTTCCAGACTCGCCGTTACTGTTCTCGTACACTATAGCTTCCCAATACTCGTCAACACTACCGAGTATTCACATCCACAGCTATCCCAATATACCAGTAACTTCCAGAGTACTTACTCCACTCGACACTTTACTGCATACGCTCACTACGATACTGCTGTGCTTCTCAAACTCACTAATACTCTATGTGAATATATCTATGTCTCTGAATGTAACTAACTGACTAACTGACTAACTAACTAACTAACTAACTAACTAACTAACTAACTAATTAACTAACTAACTAACTCCCGAGCACAGCTGCGTCCCTTTTATACAGCTGTTATTAACTTCCAAAGAGCTCTAAAATGTTCGAGAGCATAATAACAATGAACACAAAAGGTTCAGGCGACCGGAAGTAATTAAACACATCGCGGCTTGTTTGTTTATGTACCCGGCTGTTAGCGCGATTGCGTCATCGCTATAAATAGACACACGCTCATTGCTGCGGCGACGGTGGGCGTTCCACGTTACAATATGTCACTAGATACAGACAAATATGTAAATTTTGCAGTTTTTTTGTTTTTGCGAAATATCTAAGTATGAAATAATTCTAGATTTTGATTTGCACTTCTTTGCGGCTCATTATAAGCTCTTTCAAATGGCGATACTAATTTTTTTATAACTATTAAATTTCAAGCTACAGTATTTACTAACCTTATAATTTCATGTTTGATGATTATTATTGCCCACTAAATAAACTGATAAGTACCATCTGTTATAGCCCGTGCGAAATGTCATGAACTGTTGCGCAGAAAGCAAAACTATCTTTCTCTTTCTCTCTCTCCTATTGCCGGACCTTTCTCTAACTGTCTCTCTTCTTGATCTGCGCATTTCATAGCTCATGGCATTTAACACCACCTCTACCATTTTATACACTACAATAATCTGTCGTTCATTGGACAAAATTGAAAGTTTTATATAAAATGTTTCAAAAACAATGTTGTTAAAAGTGGCCCGTAATCATTGCACCTGAGTTATAATAATAGGAATCTTCTGATAATATTTTAAACTTTAAACTCCGTCGTAATATATTTTCTTCGTGCGCTTAAAAATTCCTGCTTGAAATTTGTCTTCGTTAAAATCCATGGCACATCACCTCAACAAATAATCACATGAAAAGAATACATATTAGCATAGAATCACTTCATACATATGTCCTACCCATTGTTATACCAGTACAGACAAACACCCAGACACCCATAAAAATAAATAAAACACGCATTAACTACCATAACAACAACTTGTTCGAAATACATTCAAATAACAGATTAAAAATAGAAAAAAATGTTGGGATATCTTATAGAGTAGTAGTTAATAAATATTTGTTATTGTGTTTGATATTATGTGTGTTTATATGTGTGTGTGTGATGATTATTAATTCATCACACACCCACACACACTCCCAGACATTTTAAAGGTCATAAAATAAAGATATATATCTCATAAACCAACACAATTCAAAGAATAACATTTATTTATATTCGGTGAAAAGATTGTGACTTGATCTACCGTTGAAGTCTACTACATTTTCTTTTATAACTCTGAATATTGATCGAATTTTGTGGCAAAAAATTGTATACATATACTTTAAACCATGTAGAATTGAATGGCGTAAAAATTAAAGTTCTGTTTACAACAGTTTTTGAGCAGTGGAAATATTTTTGTGATGTGTGGTGATTGAGAATTCAAGTCTCCAAGTAGGTGACGCATAAAAGTTAGTGTAACTCTGATAATTGTTGAACTTTTATGGTGAAAATAAATACATGTATACCAAAGAGCATGACGAATTCATTTTTGGAAATTTCCATATCGTATTTTTAGTATTTTTACCTCCCGCAACCCTTGGTAAGGGAGGTATAGGGATCATGCTAAAAATCGCATATCGACATTTTGGTAAATGACCACGTTTTAAGGTTCCTAGAATCCAATTTTAACATTTTCACGATGATGTCTGTGTGTATGTGTGTATGTATATGTGTGTGTGTGGATCCTCCACTTTAACTCAAATACTATCATTCAGAAAATTTTGAAACCTTGTATTTCGAACTTTTTCTGTAATGGAAAAAACCCATTAGATTTTGGTGAAAAACGGGTAACCGGAAATGCTACTTTACTAGAAGCTCAAAATAATTTTTCTTCGAAAAATACCTTTAAATGTTATTTTTTCGAGATTACTGTTATTATAAAAATTAAAGATTATTAAATGTTCTATAGATTTGCATTAATACTTTTTCTATATATTTTATGGATAAATTTATAAAATTATCTATAAATTTAGTTTGAATAAAACACACTTGGTAAGTTTCACAAAAATATTTATTAATTTTCACAACGATCGTTTCGATCTTTCGATCATCATCAGGTGAACTAAAGTACAAAGTAAAATTGCCTGCTTAAATACTAAGTGATTTCAGATAATAATAGTGGGGATTTTCCTAAATCTAATTGGTCGTTTACAGTGTTGTCTTTTCGTAAAATTGCTTTTTGAATTTCTAGATTTTCACTTTGGAAGGCAATTTAAACAAAGAATCAAAGAACGCCAAAAGTCCATCGAGTATAAAAAACATAACAGGCTTCGCTATACATTGTCTAGAACATGACCATACATATAACGGAAACTTCAAAATATTACACGTGCAGCAAAAAGGTTTAAAGTTAAGCTTATTAGAAAATCTAGAAATTCAAAAAGCAATTTTACGAAAAGACAACATTGTAAACGACCAATTAGATTTAGGTAAATCGTTAATCCTGTTGAGGGGTTTAAAAAAGGCAGTTACTTGGATTAGATTAGACTATATTTTAAGAAATAAACTGTCAAAATTAGAGTAAAACTCGCTAATCTAAAATAAGGATTAACTTTATCTTTTCTGTTACTCGGGCTGTAAATGGCGGAAGGTATTTTGTTGGCCATACCAGATTTTTTAACTCTATGTCCATTTAATATGAAGTATAAAATGCATTCAAATCATATAGAGAATAAAATATTCTTTAATATTTCTAATAACATTAAATGTGAAAAAAATATATTTAACATAGTTTTTTCAAGAAAAACGGTTGAAATCTTCAAATTAGGGTACTTCCGGTTGACCAATTATACCCAAAATCTTATCAGCTCTTCACATGGATGTACTGAAGAGGAATACGATAGTATTATAATTTTTGGAATTGTAGTCTTAGAGTTATCGCATTAGAAAACTTTATCAGACACAGACACACACCCACACACCCACACACACACGCACACACACACGCACGCACGAACGCACGCACGCACACACACACACACATGCGCGCACACACACACACACACATGCGCACACACACACACACACACACACACACACACACACACACACACGAACACACACACGCACACACACACACGCACACGAACACACACACGCACACGAACACACACACGAACACGCACACACACACACACACACACACACACACACACACACACACACACACACACATACACACACACACACACAGACATCATCGTAAAAATAGTAATATCGTATTCTAGGGACCCTAGAACGTGCTTATTCATCAAAAACTCACCACCGAATTTTTTGAACAAAGATAATACCTTCCTTACCTAAAGGTGACGGAAGGTAAAAAGCAAGATTTAGTTTCAATATTCGTCACTTATTTCCAGCTACTTTGGGGGCAGAAACGGCTACCCATTCAAACCCCTATCCCCCAACAGCAAACCCAAACCCGATTTATCAACCCTTGCCCTCTTAAACCCTTTCGCCCCTGGTCCTTTTCCTCCCTTAATAGACATGTCCTCCACACAAGCCCTGTTATCCTTGGCCCGAACTGCTCGGGAAGCAGAAGTCAACGCCTTGAGAGCTACTGGAGTGACAACTAGCAATGGTCCAAGAAGACAGCAGGACTTAGTGCAGCCCCAAGGTGTCATGCCCCCTGGAACAACGACGGGTGCTACGCCACTGGATTTGTCCGCGCCTCAGCCTGGGAAGAAGCAGAAGAAGGATGAAGATATGAGTAGCTGGACAGTGGATGATGTTGTTGATTTTGTGGCGAGTATAGATATTTGTGCCGAATACGCATCGGTAAGTGAAGAATATTTTTATATTTTTTGATGCTGGAATTATTGAGAACAAGTAAAACTCCCAATCACCTTCTTTTGGAATGCTTTCAAAATAATACCTGGGAGACTTAAAAAAAGTCAAAACAGGAGCTACAACTTACAATAATTTTAAACTATTGATAAATAACCGTTAAAAATGATATAGGACAAATTTTCTGATTTTCTTATTCTCAATAGTTCTAGACTATAGTGATAGTAATCTTTATAAGGTACGGTCCTAAAGTTTTGAGATTTTTTTTAGATGTTTTGTATTTATTTTCATTTTGACAGTTTAATTTTTTCGATTTGATGCAGCAAAATGTCATATAAGCTAGATATTCGTAAAGGAATTTACAATCTTGTTGGGCGAATGCCTAAGTGTGATATTGTTGCAGTTCATCGCGAACACAATATCTCTGTGGCAACAATTTATCAGGCAATAAATGATTATAAAGAAGGTATACCCGGCGTTATTTTGCCCAAAAGAGGTTGACCAAAAATTTTGAGCCACATGTGGAAACCGGTGATTCTCGGAACACGACACGCCCAATCTACCATTACGAACTTGATTCCCATTGGTCCTCATTAGATTTGCTCATCTACCGTATCTTTAGATTAGTATATAACTGTCTTCTCGGCCTTCCTTTCGTCACTTGGTTTATTTGGCCTCTAGCGTGGTTTACACGTCGGGTAACCTTGTAAACTGAGTCTCCCCCTCTTGTTGCTTAAACTCGGCCTCTAGCGTGGTTGACGCGTCGGGTAACCTTGTTTAAGACAGTACTATTCCCCTTGCTCCTGAAGATACCCCATACGACTGCGGGCGAAACGTTGAGCTCTGACTCAAAATATGACACAGTCCATTCCCGGAAAACGAATATTTCTTATCACAATTAACTTGTTTTCATTTTGACAATTTAGTTTTTTTGATTTGATGCAGCAAAATGTCATATACGCTCGATATTCGTAAAGGAATTTACAATCTTGTTGGGCGAATACCTAAGTGTGATATTGTTGCAGTTTATCGCTAGCACAATATCTTTGTGGCAACAATTTATCAAACAATAAATAATTATAAAGAAGGTATACCCTGTGTTATTTTGCCCAAAAGTGGTTGACCAAAAATTTTGGGCCACATGAGAAGACAAAGATTAATTGCAGCCATTAAAGACAAACTTGGAGTGTCACAACGAACTGTAGCCAGAAAATTCGATGTTTCGAAGACCACTGTATTTAGAACACTTTCTCGAAATGACGTGGTGTTTCGAAAAAGAAGAAAGGCACCAAAATATACTGTGGCCCAATTAGAAAGAATCCCTAGATGTTGTCGTACGTTAAGGCGCATTCATTTTCTCATAAACTTATTGTAATGGACGACGAGAAATATTTTACTCTGTCCCATTCAGAGATGAAAGGAAACGATGGTTTTTATACTAATGACAAGATGCCTTGGTGGTCGTGTGGATTGAGGCAGCGCACAACGCTCGAAGCGACCGTCACCGCTCGACCCTGAGGTAGTGGGTTCGATTCCCACCAGGGGCTTGGGTGTTTGTGAGTGTTTTCAAATACATTATATATTCTTATAAAAATGTAAAAAATCTAATATGGTAAATAAAGTATTTGAATAGGGCTATAACACATTGGTGTTAAAAGCCGACAAAATATTATTATACTAATGATAAGGAAACACACCAGACAATGTCAAGTTCAAAGGTAAATCTAAATTTGAGGATAAAATTTTAGTATGACGTGCCATTTCTGAAGTCGGATATATCTCGCAGCCGTACATTGGTCGTGTTCGAGTAAAAGGCTTAAATGTACAACTTTATATTCAAAGATGCTTCTCTAAATTGCTTTAATTTTTAAATACACATCACGTCAATGATGATATAATGTTTTGGCGTGATCTAGCTTCATGCTATTACGCGAGAATAACTAGAGACTGGTATAACGAAAGCAACGTAGACTTTGTTCCGAAATTGGACAATCCTCCCAATGTACCTCAAACTCGACCAATAGAAAAATTTTGGTCAATATTGAGCAGAAAAGTGTACGACAATGGATTGAAAGCTGCAAATTGACAAACAATTATGACGTCGCATTTATCAAAAGCTTCGAGACATCGATCTAGATGTTGTCCAAAGAATGATGGGGCAAGTCAGAAGAAAATTAAGGGCCATTGAAGATAATGGTCCATTATCGATCATTTAAATATCAAATATTAATTGTTATACTTATTGTTAATTGTTGTAAAAATTAATTTAAAAAGTAAAAGAGTTTTAAAAATGTTATAAGTATCTAAAAAAATTCTCAAAACTTTAGGACCATAAGTTATACAAATAGGAGGTACTGTAAGTTGCATTTATCATAAAAGCAAGTAAAATGCTTACCACAAATTCATTATCATTAGAGATTAAAAAATTCTTTAAAATTGTATAAAATTCTTCAAGTATAACATTCGCTATTTAATCTGATTGTTAATCTTGTATATCGTTTCTGTTCCATTCTTTAAAGGCATGTATACATGACCATTCATTCTATAACATTTCTTAAACTAGCCCGTAAAATGCACTGACCGAAACATACAATCTTATTGTGTGTATGTGTATGGATGTGTGCGCGTGAGTTTAATTTCATAAACGCGTGCTGAACACACGATACGAACACGCAATACATGGTTAGAAAGATGGTGAACTTTCTACCATAATTAGGAAGATATTCTTTTCTGTAAAGTGACAGAGGAATTTTTGAATTTCATTCATTAATTGACAGAAAATATAAATATTAAAACTAAACCTTAAATTGCATGATAGTGTCTATCAAAATTTGAAAAAAAATATTAGTTTTAAATTCATTAATATCTACGTAACACAATGTCAAATATTCTACTATCGTCTTTTTTCAAATGCGAAATTCATTTTCACGTACTTGAATGCAGGAAATAACGAAAGTAAATTAAATAAATATTTGTTTGAATTTAAAGTGCCACGCCAGTTGAAAACCACGTACGTTTGTATGGAAATGAAAGATTTGTTGAATGACATAAGCAAAATATCGTATGGTATGACTAGCGAATGAAAGTTGACGTTTATAGTACGCAGAGGTTATTCTAAGGATTTTTTTTCCACTGCACAAGAAAATAAATCCCAGTATATTCTATTCCCTTTAAGCCATTCAGCAGATGTCGCTCGCATCAACGCCAATTTTACGTAGCCGAAATTACATTGGATAAACTTGTCTCTTGTCTCCAATTTCAGCCAATCAGAGAGGTTAAAAGTATTCCCTATTCTCTACAATACTGAATGGCTTAAATGGAACAGAGTATAGGTTTATAATATGTTGGTGAAAGATCTTTGTTTAATTCAATTCAAGTTGGATTATAACGAAATACTAGAACATCCACAAATAAAAAAGTTGCGGAAACTGACGCTTCCAGAGACGTTCTTAACTATTTCGTCGGAATTAAATTTAAAAAATATAAAATCGTGTCTCGGAATAGCTTGTCGGTAGATTCCGAAAATGCGGTTTTGTATATTTATTACAACATGCCTTCTCTGTTAGAATGAGATCCCCGGTAAGCCACAATGATAAGCGTGAGCACCTCTAATGATATTTTTGCTGAGGCCAATGCCAATGATGAGGATAAGACAAGCGAAGAGTGAGGGAAAAGCTAGTACAATTTTAGTGCTTACACAGGATGTTTCTAAATCTATGTCACTAATTTTAAGGGTATATAGTACTGACTAATATGTTTAGTTCATGTTTTTTTTTTTAAATTTTATTTGCTTTATTCGAAATAAATGAAAAATAACTGCACATTTTGTGTCCAACTGCACGTTAGAATAACCCCTGAAGTACGAGTATATTACATTACAAGTCATGAAAATGTTTCATTGCAGACGAGGACGCTTGTTTGAAGAATGCGAGGATGCGCAGCGTCCGAGCATTTCTTCAAAGCCTCCGAGTCAAGCAAAGACATTTTATGACGCGTGATGTATTCTATTTTTTTTTAAATCTGCTATTATAGAAGCTTTAAATTATAGAAAAAATTAGGTTTGCATAAATCATCAGAGCTGTGACAAATTTTAGAAAACGTTGTCATGACAAGTAAAAAAGTGACAAATTTTATTATTATAAAAATTTGACGCGTTGTGTTTGCTTTCTTGCTACCGGTAATTTTCCTTTTGAAAACAAGGTCGCAATGCGAACATGATTTTGATAAGGAAGATGAAGTAGCGGTGGACATATCTGAAGCTGCGAATGCCGCTGTGGCAGATTTACTACAAAAAAATCCAAACAGCGGTACGAAAAGGAGGATAGATTCAAAAAGTGGTGCAGTACTTTCAAGACTCAAATTAGTCCGGAAATGAGGATTTTCATGCCGATTTAAAAAAAAATATTTTAAACATTTTTCGTTTATGTTGACAAAATATTTTGATCTTTAAACTGTTTAGTTTGGCAATTCTATGAAATAGGATTATTTTTAATTTCCTCTAACAGTAATTCCGTCTCGAGGGTTGCTTACACCTGAGACGAACGAACTAGAATTTGCGTATTAATTTTTTTAAATACATCCCTGAATCCTGTTGCTAAGGTCATTTTAAATACCTCCTGGTATTGAGTACAATTCTAATATTCTGTAACGGAATACAAAAGGGTCAGTTTCCTTTCAAATCAAATGTTTTCAAAACAAACCACATCTATTAAATAATCTAAACGTCAACTTTCATTCGCCTACAAACCGTCTTTACAGACACATTTTACAACTGAAAATATATGAATTTGACAGACTGCACTCAGTGCAAAAATGTTTTTTATTTTATTTTGGAATCATAAACTTGTTTATCCGCCCTCAAAAACGTGCGCAATTTGGCTTTTATCGCCCGAGAGCTTATAAAGTTGCCAAGCAACAGTCAGTCAAACGTCAAAATCGTTGTTTTTAGATAAATGTCAGACAACATAATAAATTCGATAAATCACATTTTTTGAACTGCTCGTAAAACTATTCGTATCCTTTCTCGTTTACGTCTTTTCACTTCTGTCAAACCAACTTGCTCTGGGCAGCGTCAAATTCATTCAATATTTCTTTTGAATAATCGATATCTTCCATTTTCATTTGACACTAAATTAAAATTTGATATAAACAAACAATATAGCTAGAAACCACAGCATACTTAAAATTCACAACGCCAGCACAACGATACCGAATATATACCCATTGAATCCTTGAATTGCGAGAACCAAAATAAAATAAAACGTTGTATGTACCACGGGTATAATCAAGATTATAGCACTCGGGAAAATTAAAGCTCTCCGCTACGCGTCGAGCTTTAAACATTCCTTCGTGCTACAATCTTTTGATTATGCCCTTAATACATAAATAACTAATAAGTGTTGAAATAAATCAATTGAACTCCACTCTTCAAGTTTGTTTGAAAACAACATCTACGTCATAGAATATTTAAAAAATTCTAGACCTACACATCGCTTTTAATTTAGATGGAGTTTCATAAAAATTGCAACATTTGCAAGAACTAGCCATCTTCAACTCTGCATAATTCGTTCGAAAATTTCTGTCTGCATTTCGTGCCCTATAATTAGGTAATTGTGTCGCCCTAGGGCCGGTCCTGTAATTACACAGTTTCAAACCCGGGGGCCGATGGGCTAAGACGAACCTGAACAGCAGGTGTACGAGATAACAAAAATCCTGCTCGTTTCGTTGGACTTAATTCAGAAGTTTTTTATTTTTGTAAAAAGGGGATTTCAAATTTGAATATAACCCAGAGGGTAGGTTTAATTTAAGTGGGTGGTTAGGGAATTAGCATAATTTATATAGCGATGAACTAACGACAAATAAAATTAAGGTTGTTCTATCATTATAAACATTCACGACAGTTTTCAATTATTTTTGTGTATATTATTTTTCATGTTTTTAAATTTTAAAAAGGTTTACCAACGTGAGATGATATATTTAAAACTAAAATAGAGCGAAAATATATTATAGTAATATGCATATTACAAGAACACTTTGTCGTAAAACGATTTAGCAATTGCATCTATAAACCAACAATGGGGACCTTTAATTTGCGGTTACATACCCCTAATACAGCATACAAACAGGCAAGGACAGGGTCGGTCCCTTTACATTAAGAATTATTTGAAAGAAAATATTTCACGATATTTTTATATAAGATTTAAATGTTATTACAAAAACAAGTACAACAAACGATAAATTTTAAAATGTATGCAATACGTGGTCACTGTATTATTAGTGTCTTTAAATTTCATAAAGTAGCCATAGCTGTGGAAACAGCTACTATATTAAGAAAATTTTGATTGAAAGATGTCAGTGTCAAGTGAAATTGACATAGTGTGTTTGTCTTATAATTTTACTGGAAATAGATATAGGATCTTTTGCTTTCTGTATGGAATTTGTATAAAATACATACAACTGCTTTAAGGTAATGTACAAGAAATAATAATAATAATAATAATAATAAATCTTTTATATCTGCAGATACATTACACTGTATATAGAAAACGTCACAAAATAATAATTTTCTGTATGAAATTTGCATAAAATACATGCAACTGCCGGAAGGTAATGTACAAGAAATAGAATATTTAATTTAGCAAGGAACTTTCCGTATGAAATTTGTACAAAAAACATGGAACTGACGGAAGGTAATGTGCTGGCCACATCAGATTTTTTTACAAGCTTTGGTAATTTATAATACAGTGACCATGTACTGCATAAATTTTAAAATTTATCGTTTGTTGTACTTGTTTTTGTAATAACATTTAAATCTTATATAAAAATATCGTGAAATATTTTCTTTCAAATAATTCTTAATGTAAAGGGACCGATCCTGTCCTTGCCTGTTTGTATGCTGTATTAGGGGTATGTAATCGCAAAGTAAAGGTCCCCATTGTTGGTTTATAGATGCAATTGCTAAATAGTTTTACGACAAAGTGTTCTTGTAATATGCATTTTACTATATAACAATATAGTATTAATGCAAATCTGTAAAAAAATTATTAATTTTTCAATAAAAACTGTTTCAAATAAAGTCACTTGCGGTTGTCCAATTTTATTCAAAATCTAATCAACTCCCTGAGCTATGTATGTAGGTGGCAGATAAAAAGGTAATTGGGCCTTATTATTTTGAGAATAAAATGTCAGTACAGTTACAACCGATATCGAGTAATTCTCGAAAATTTTGTACGTTCACTTTTATAATTTATTTATAGGCAAAAATATAAAAAATCTTCGTCGCGTGCTTACAAGTTGTAACCGTATAAATTATGAGTCCCTGTTAATTAAATCTTGTAATTCGTGTGAATAAATTAAAATTAATTTGGTTTTTTTGTGGTAGCCACCCATCCAATTACAAACTACTGACACTCAAGCCTGACTAATAATTGATTGATCCAGAGCATGAAACAGTTGTGTATTAGTTATTAATGAATGTTCACTGTTACAGTTACTCTCTTCCGTAACATTTATAATATCTGTCTTAAGATTAAAATGCTTAACAAATCTATCTAGGAACGTGACTCTATTGTGTGTAGAGAAAAATCTAAACCAGAGGTTTATCTAGAATCTAGAGAAATATCTATAAGAAGAAATTGTATTCTACTGGAATCTATAATACTTACGGTCGTATTATATGTTTTGTAAAGCTAAAAACTCGTAATATCTATTCTTATTTTTGTAATGGTAGTACCTGCATTGTGTTTTTCAAAGTAATAATGAATATATCAAACTATAACGGCATATTATTGCAACTAATCGTAACTATAATTGAAATGATAGTTTTGCAGCTGCAGCTTAGATAGTATCAGAAAAATATAAACTTGTTTCAATAGTTTCCGTATAGATATAACGATATATGAACGATATATAATAGCTAAACAGATGGCCCATAAATCACTGTACTAATTCAAAATTAAATAAAATGTAAATAACCTTTCTACGACATTTTCTTTAAAATGTCCTTAAACTGCTGGACAGTCCTGGGAATTGACAGTCACATGATCCTTCAGGTAGTTTCAAAAAAGTCAGGTGCTGTCGAAGCGGGAAAATTTACTATCATAGCTGACTTCATTGCTTGAATTTTTTTTTGAATGGTGTTAAGAATGGTATAGGTATAGGGCGCGAGCAGACACGTGACTCGAGCGACCTTTAAGTGCTTGGAATTACCTGATTTGTGTGTGCTTGTCGTTTTGACAACAACAATCAACAATGTTGTTGAATGAAAACTCGAATTATTATTTGCAAGAAATATACAAGATTTCTTCGTCATGAAGCAGTTAATTTTATCATTACTGTTAAGTGCTTATGACGAGTGGTTAACTTTTAAAAAATTTCAAGCAATTAATTGTAGATGAAAGTCAGTCTGATTGCTCTACTTAACCGTGAATAAATTATCAATCTTAAGTCGAATCAGAATCGACCTTTCCATCGACCTTGTATTGTTGCTTAACTGATGATCTCTTCATTTAGTTCAACTACAAATGCCATCAAATGTCACACGACAACAAAATCATACAAATTAAAATAAATTCCACATCTTTTTACTAACTACTTTTAAGGTCACGTGACTGCTCGCGCCTCTACATGACAAAGTTCCATCATACTCCACCTTATATCAAATTTGAAAATTAAATCTCTATTTGATCCCTATAACAAAACCATGGTAACAAATATCATGTTATTAATTGAGATAATCTCTGAATAGTTCCCAAAAGAATTAAAATCGGTCCCTTGAACGCTTTTTTTACAGTCATGTATAAAACTCATTTGATCTGTCGTTAGGTAGTTTTTTTTTACAAATCTGTCGCTTATTATATAAATTACTTCTAAAACCTCGTTTGTGTGTGAGACACTTGTACATATTTTATTTATAAATTTATAAAATTTTCTATAATTTAAATCCCGGAGCCTTCGTTTTAAACAAACAAAACTTCTTGGTTACGCAGTTATTCAAATGTATGTAACTGATGGATAAATGTCACTGTCTAAGAACTAATTATTTCAAATTAATAATAGTAACGTTTTAAAAAGAAAAAAGTAAATAGAACAATAGGAAAAGAAATAAATACAGTTTCCAGCATAAAGAAAAGAAATCAATACAGTTTCCAGCATAAATAAATATGTAGGTATGTATTTAGATTAATAAAAATTAAAGATTTGCGAAAAAGTTAAGCTATTCCTCATTTTTGGATTAGTGAATTTTATCCTGTCCCGATATTTAAAATTTAATCTTCATTTTATCAAAAAAGGTAGTTACTTGGATTAGATTATACTATATTTTATAGCTATTAACATACCTAGGAATGTTATGTATATCATAACTGCCGAAGATGTCGGTTTGATTTTAAGACATCTAAGGCTTGTTATGATTAATAACATCCGTGGTTTGTTCAATAGTTTATCGGTTTCAGAAAATTAAGACATTATTGATAAATACCATTTTTTGAAATTGTTTCATTAATGCTACTTTCAGATTGCTATGGTTAACGGAACAATTATTTTGACATATGTCAATATGACAAATATTCAAATGATGTGCTTTGTTCCACATGTTTATTACTTTAGAATAAAGTAGACCGTATTTAGAACGATAGGCTAACGTTATCTGTATGTTTTAATGAAGAGCATTATATTTTTATTTTATTTTCATTTTGTAGACCGTTGACAAGTCAGTATGGTACTAATATTACCATACAGATACAGTTATTACTTAGTTACCAGCCTACTTTTGTACATGTAAACAATGGAATAATATCCTGAAAGCGGTAAAGAAATTAACTGCCAAAATTAGAGTAGAATTCGCTAATCCAAAAATAAGGATTAGCTTAATCTTTTTTGTGACTCGGGCTGTAAATGGTGGGAGGTATTGTGTTGGCCACACCAGATTTTTTTATAATAAATTTTAGATGTAGTGTTCAACATTTTATACGTAAGTAATACGTATTAAATTTGACTTGTTTACTACCTTTACTAGTAATATATTTGTTCAAGGCTACCGGGAAAATATTCGTGATTAAATTTAACGACTTTGATACAGTTAAAACTAATTAATTTCTGCTTACAAACAAGAACTTTGATAATAAAATTTCTATTGATCTTATCGATTCTGCGTCGTCTTTAATACTACCACTAAACAAATTTTAATTTTACAATAATTAGCTCTCAGTATTAATTGTATCATTAATAGATCGCTATACTGTTGTTGTATGCAATTACAACATCTATTAGTCAGTGTTGTAGACTATGTAGTGATGATATATTTAACCGCGACGTTGTAGATGGTTGATAAGAATTGTAGTGTCGTGTGCTTTACCCGTATCAGAGCATCGCGCAAACAAGACTGACTGCTCTATGGTAATACACAAGATACCGGAATAATGCTTTCTTAAGTGGTCGTTGGGATTTTTACGAGGACGAGATAAAATAAATATATTTATCAACCACGATTTTATACAGATGAAAAGTCAAGAAGAAAAGGATGAATGTCCATTTTCTAGAAAAATGAGATATAATATATTGAAGGTGGGGCTTTCAAATGGTGTATTTAAAGAAGGCAAAAACGGTAACAATCCTAAGCTACAGTTCCTAAAAAGGATGATGGTCGAAGTATTTTTGCTTAGCAGATTCGGTAGTCAAGCTGGTAAAGTTCTATGACCAAAAATAGTAATCCTGAAAAGAATAGCGCCTTCTCGTTAAAATATATAAAAATGCAAGTTAATCTATATATAGACATAGCACTCGTTGGAATAAAGAAACAGGCTTAACTATTTCTCTTGAATGTTGTAGGAAGTGAATTCACAAGTCTGGATTTAGTTTTCATAAGGTAAAATGTTGTTATTTATACTTTAATTTGATTTCTGATAGTGACTTTCTATAGACCAAAGAAAGATCATTACATACTTACGTCTAAAAAAGAAACGACTGACTAGTGCAAAGGCAAGGGCTGTCAGCAAAGGTACTTGGAAAACTATACGTCATAGATAGAACCGTCAATACTGAGAAATATCAAAGAATTTTTGAAACAAGCTTGTTGCTTTCCTTCCAAGAATTGAATTCAGCGAACAATTTTATTTTTCAGTAAGATAGCGCTTCTTCGAATAATATCATCAGAATTAAAAAATGATTTGAAAATCATGATATTAATGTACTAGATTACTCTTCAAGCAGTCATGACTTCAATATTATTGAAACAGTATGACATAAGCTGAAATAGTTCTTGAGGGACAATCCACAACGCACAATTCCTGAATTCCGTGTAAAACTACTAGATATATGGGATACATTTGCATTAGATTAATGTCAAAAGCTTGTTTTAATACGCTTTTAAGAAATCAGGCAGTCATAATAGCAAAAGAATGTGTTACCCTTATAAACTTGCTGAAAAACTGTTGGTGTCCGAACATATAGTTGTCAGTTGATTTTGAAGTTTTTTGTTACAATTTAGTCTATAATTTAATTGTGTTGATAAATTTATTAAATCTTTTCTAAAATAGCTTCATTACAAATGTATATTTAGATATACGTAACAACAATTGATATGTTGAAGTTAGCTCCACTCAGGTATTTTTTAGCCATTTTGTACTTGAACTACCCCTATCAGGGCTTTATAATTACAAAATTTGATGCACCAACATTTATAAATTCATTGTCTGTTATGACTAAAGGTACATTCACAAATGAAAATTCGGTTTAGATTTATGGTTTTTACTTTAGATTTAAAGACTTTGGTCGCATATGTAATGACTCCATTCACACTTCTGAATTTTGTGTCTCTAAATCCAAATCATAAAGCTAAACATTGCAAGGTCCAAACTTTAGGTTTATGATTTAGTTTGACGTCACAAACTTCACCAATGAGAACGAGTCTGAAAGGATATATATATATATATATATATATATATATATATATATATATATATATATATATATATATATATATATATACATACTTGTTTAGTATTCACTTGGTGGATTCGACATTTTTACACAAATGCGAGAAGAACATGGAGATTGTCAAAAATTAATTGTTGAAATATAACCAATAATACCAAGCTAATGGTTAAGTATTGCTCTACTGATATTTTAATCTTGTTTTTGAAGCATTTACATAGATGTCTGTACATATCAAAACTAAATTAGAGTTAATTTAAACTTACATTTATGAATGATTTAAGGTCTATTCACAAATGAAAATTATGTTTAGATTTATGGTTTATACTTTAGATTTAAAGACTTTGGCCGCATATTATGTAATGAGTCCATTCACACTTCAGAATTTAGAAACTCTAAATACAAATTATGAAGCTAAACATTGCAAGGTCCAAACTTTAGGTTTATGATTTAGTTTGACATCACAAACTTCACCAATGAGAACGAGTCTGAAATGATATAGATATATACACCCATCTTTATTTAGTATCCACTTGGTGGATTCGGCTTTTTAAACAAATGCGAGAAGAATATGGAGACTGTCATAACTTAATTGCTGAAATATAACCAATAATGCCAAGCGAATGACAGTTTCACGGCGCACAGGTGTCTTGTTGAGTACTGCTCTACCGATATTTTAATCTTGTTTTTGAAGCATTTACACATATATCTGTACATATCTAAACTAATTTTTAGATAATTTAAACTTACAATTATGAATGACTTACTTAAACCTAAACAAAAACCATAAATCTAATTTTCATTTGTGAATGCACCTTAAGCGTATCGAAATCTAGTTGTGTACCAATGGTGGTACACATAGTAGCCAAAGTGTTAACATGTGATAATACTTGAATCCACCTCTATATTTCTGGGGCGAAGGAACAACCAAAAGATTGGTGAACCTGCTCTGAAAATTTTGCAGAGCAAGACACCAATTACTTTTTGGATCGGATAAATTTGACTAAAATCTTCTGAATACCCTATGTATGTAATATGTGATTGTCGTCGACCTCTCGGACACAGTATGAACTATTGCGACCTGGTTTCTGGTGATTGAGTTAAGCGCAGATGTAAGACAGGTGCTGCGCTACCTTTCACTTGAGTTGACATGCTCTGTGCTTCGGCCTTCAGTGACAAACTTACATCTGGTGCGCTCTACTTACAGATTTGGCTCTCGAGTCTCGAAAGAAGAGAACATATATACACTTCTGAATGTACAAGCCTGCGGAAGGCAACATGTTGAAGAAGTAGATGGTTTGGTGGTCAGCGAGTCTGCACGTAGTACCGTCCGATACGCACGTGTAAAGATTTACCACCTATGTAGAGCGCAGAAGTTCAGTTCACACTAAATTCATTACCACAGAACCGCACACCAAACGAAATTTTTAATAGATGAAATTTGCTTTTAGAAGTAGAACAATTTCTGTGGTTTAATGCATGAAATATCACTAATTCTATGGTTATTATTGAAATATTGTTGTTTTATGATATGAAATGAAACGAAAAGATTAAGTTTTGGTCTGACCCAGCTTCAAGCCAGTATTCCCGAATAAGAACACTGTACTTGGAGGCAAAAAATATCATTTGTAACCCGCAAAAAAATCTTGTACTCAGGCGAGCCCTATTGAAACTTTTACTTACAAGAAAATTAAGGGCAGAATTTTTCAAAAAGTAGGCAAAATAAATTTTAAATCCCGCCAAAAAATTATGTGGCAAGGCAGAATCAAACTTCGTCGTAGAGAAGAAAATTGACCCTCTATTAAATATTAATGTTAAATTCAAAAGGGATTCTTTTTATTCACCACCTTGAAAAGAGTAAAACAATAACTGGTGAGTACTACGCATGTCTTCTGGACCAACTAGATAAAAAAAATCGTGGGAAGAGACCTGTATTACAAAAGAAAAAAAATATCTTTCACCAGCAACACCTACTCAGCGGCGATTTAGCAGTGGGAAAACTGAGGGATTTGAAGTACGAATTGTTGGAATCTCCACTCTATTCACTAGATTTAGCTCCCATTGGCTTCCACCTATTCCCAAATTTTAAAAAATCTGGTACACAATAACTCCCGCCATTACCGCCCGAGTCACGAAAAAAATTAATTAAGCTAATCCTTATTTTTGGATTAACGAATTTTACTCTAATATTGGCAGTTTATTTCTTAAAATATGGTCTAATATAATCGAAGTAACTACTTTTTTTGATAATAAAATGAAGATTAAATTTTAAATACCGAAATAAAATAGAATTCACTAATCCAAAAATGAGCTTAAACTTTTTTGCGAATCGTTAATTTTTATTAATCTAAATACATACCTACCTCCTTTTCTATCATTCTATTTACTTCTAAATACGTTTGTTATTAATTTGAAATGATTAGTTCTTTGACATTGACATTTATCTGTCAGTTACATACATTTGAATAACTGTGCAACCAAGGGGTTTTGTTTGTTTAAAGCGTAGGCTCCGGGATTTAAATTATAGATAATTTTTTAATTTATCCATAAAATATATAGAAAAAGTATTAATGCAAATCTGGAGAAAATAATTAATTAATTAATAATCTATAATTTTTATAATAACAGTAATAATCTCGAAAAAATAACATTTAAAGATATTTTTCGAAGAAAAACTGTTTTGAGCTTCTAGTAAAGTGCAATTTCCGGTTATCCGATTTACACCAAAATCTAATGGGCTCTTTTCATAATAGAAAAAGTTCGAAATGCAAGGTTTCAAAATTTTCTGAATGATAGTATTTGAGTTAGAGTGGAGGATACATGATCGTGAAAATGTTAAAATTGGATTCTAGGGACCTTAAAACGTGGTCATTTAGCAAAATCTCGATATGCGATTTTTAGCACGATCCCTATACCTCCCTTACCAAGGGTAGCGGGAGGTAAAATATGACTGGAAAGCGTTTTGATTCAAATAAAGAAGTGAAACCAGCCGTAAATGTAGGCCTTCCGGCATCGCACTCCAGGGATGGAATCCATTTATTGGAAAAACGTTGGACGTGCATTGTGCTTATGGGGGACTATGTAGAAATATAATAGTATATTAAAGAACGTGTTTTATAAGACATGTTTTTTTCGCACGCGTCAAAATTTAGAAAACGAGCGTTAGCGAGTTTTCTAATTGACAAGTGCGAAAGAAAGTCTTATAAAATGAGTTCTTTATACTATTTCTTATATTTTGCACCTTCTACAATTAACATTTACTTACTCAATTTATGATTATATTTGTAACCATTTGTATATTTTCATGTAAATAATCTTCCCTAAATAAAAAAAATAATAATTTCGACATCATATTATTAAAATGAATTGTCAATTAACTAAAAATAAATTAGGTAAAAATGGGTTAAAGAAACGTCATCTAGTACCAACCGTCTAAAACAAAAAAATGCGTATCGAAATGAAGGTCATTACGATACGCAATTGCGTATCGTAATGACTTTATTATGAACTCAAAATATAAAAATGCATTTTCGAACTTAAAAATACAGCCTTTCACTGCCAGGCCGAGAACTTTTCACCTTGCCCCTGTACTTTCTTTAAATCACTGTATGGTCCATTCCAAACTTTTCCGAAAAACATACATATGTCACAATGTAAAGCCTTATTTCCACCGAATGCTTTAATGCTTAATGCATAATAATTTGTATATATAAGGCTTAATGCATTATAACAATTCACTAGGATATCATTACCAGCTACTTTGTTTAGTGAATAATTCGATAGAAATGTCATATTTTTTTCCTTTTTATTCTTAACTCTAGCAGACTGCAATTGCAGCAGTTATTCTTGTTTGTTTTCAGTGGCGTCGATAGACCATTTTTGAGGGGGCTTGCGCCCTCCCTGTTTAATTTTGCGCCCCCTTTCCGTGTTTTTATTTAAATAAATTATTAAAAATCAATTTGATTTTTTTACTATTTTATTACGCACTTATTTATCTGCAATAAGCAGCGAGACGATTATGTACTTACGACTTTAGCCGAAGAGGAAAGGTTACCGCTGCTCTAAAATATGAAGCGAAAATTCAAATAAATTATTCCTGTATTAGAACTATTAATGCATTAAAAAATTCAACACACGACAAGCATCCTTCCGATACTAACCTGCATTTTAAAATAAAAATTATTGAAATCTATTAATACTGGACTTTTCTCGTTTTGCCATTAATATCAAAGTCAAATACTAATAGATTTCAATATTTTGTTTAATTCAGGTTAATATCGGAAGTATGCGTGTCGTGTGTTGAGTTTTTTAAAATGTTAATAGTTCGAAACAATTAATTGAATTTTCGCGTCATATTTTAATACAGGGGTAACATTTTCTCTTAAGAAAGGTACTATAAGAAATCAAAATGATGCACCATTCAGGCTATAAAAGAGACGAAATTATTTAAGGCTATCCCATTGCAAGGACATAATGAAACAAAAAATTCAACAAATAAGGCCAATTTTATAGACTCTAGTTATTAAAACATTTGATCCTTTTCTCCAGAATTACAATGTACCTCAAAATGCACATTATTGTTCACTACGTCACAAAATCATATTATAGTGAGTAGTGCAAAATGTATAATACGCAAAATAACTCCCTAAATTAATAATTGTGATTATTTTGCAATAATAGTAGATGATCCTCGGGACATCACTGCAGAAGAACAGATAAGTATTTGTGTTCGCTTCATTACATCTAAAAATCTTCCAAAAGAAATATCTTTGTTTAAAACATGAAAAAATTTAAATGTGGAATCAGACTGTCAAAATTATTTCGTTCTAAAGGTGCGCCCTGTTGCGCCCTCCCTGTTAAAAGTACCTAGTGACGCCTCTGATTGTTTTACATTTTTTTTATACATAATTTTTTGTATCTATGTCCATATCGAAAAATTAAAAACTTAATACTTATAAACTAGACTGACAGTTGACAATTCAGATTAGAAAATTAAGAAAGACAGATGACAGTCATTAATGCCTTAAACCTTGGAGTTTACAAACTTTTGTTCTTACGCATTGCTCTTAGTTCTTAAGCATTAAGCCTTATGCATAGCTGGAAATGGTAGTAAACTTTGCCATATGATAAACATTTTTACGCATTGCGCCTAGTTATTAATTATAGCTCTTACGCATTAGGAAAATCGGTGGAAATGAGGCCTAAGTCTACATTAGACTTCATCGAGGAGAGACAGTTTAGCTTGATGGGGCCACATGATCAGAATGTACGAAGATAAATGGGTGACGAACTTAGTAGAAAAAGAGACCGAGGAATGCTTAAAGACAACTGAGATAGGGTAATACTAAAGATCTTGGAGAAGAAAAACTTCACGGTTCAAGACGCTTGGAAGATAACAAGAAATAAGGTTCCTTCGCAATTTCAATTAGAAATAGGTATATTGTTTAGAGTGTTTTTCAGTAACCTCCTTCGCTAAAAGAATACTTTAGCTACGTGACCGAACCAAGCTGTCTCTGTCTTGTACACTTCCTCTGTGACTGTCGTTTGGAATATGATTACATAGATGTTAGATCCATGTTACAATAACAGGCCTATTCTACTAAAAAAAAATATGTATCGTTACGAGTCGTTACCAGGCGACATGTAGTTTTAATAACGATTTTTGCCAAAACCCTATTCTACTAATTTATTTTTCTACAGTCTATATACAAAGTAGCCATTTGCGCTCTCTTTTGTCAACGCAAAATGTCACTTTGTCGCTCTAGAGCGACAAAGTAGAAAAAACGCTCGCTCCTCAAATTTCTAACTATACAATGTTGAGAAATGTTACTTGGCTACATTCTTAATGGAAACGTTTAGTCAGGAATTAATAACACTGTAGTTACACATTACCCACTTACACAACCAAACAAAATGCCGCACTGCTGTGAAAATAAAATAGGGCATTCATTTACAAAAACGAAAGTATAAAATGCTTAGATTAGATTGAAGCAATAGCTCAAGAAGAATGGAAAATACCGATAAGTAAAAATAAATAAAAAATAAATTTTTGTTATGGTGGAGGACCTTATTGTGGCGACTGTAGAAAAAATCTTGTGTGTGTTTCGAGCGCAAATGGACATTGTCGATTTCGAGAGAATGCCTCGCTCCTGCGTCGCGCGGCAACAACCTCTCAATCGACAATGTCCCATTTTGCGCTCTTAATACACAAATAGCTATTATCGTTACGTATCGATACGTATCGTTACTTATCGTTATTTTATGTCGTTTATGAACAACAAGTTCACATGCCTCGTTGAAGTCGTAAAATTAGATATATTTTGAAAACAAACGTAAAAATGGCTGAAGAAGATATTTTATTAATTGTAGCTGAGCAAGATATTTTTATTATTATATTATTACATTTTTAATATGACATTTTATATAATCGTCCTTTTACTGTACCGGAGGAACTCATCATAACGATAACTCGATAACGATATGATTAGTAGAATACCTTTTTGGCATTTGTCGTTATTAAAGTCGTTCAACCAAATGCTTAGCGACAGTCGTGTGTTAACGATATCGTTATACATATTTTTAGTAGAATAGGCCTGTAAGTCTAACAGGTCATAACGACAAGAGATTTGAAAGATTGAAGAGTGTCTTCATCTTAACAAAAAAGAAGCTGCGACTGTCGTTTGGAATAAGATCACATATATGTTAGGGCCATGTTACAATAAGTCTAACAGAAGAGTGTCTTCATCTTAACAAAAAAGAAGCAACAAGCTTCTGCACCAATTTTCCCAATCTGCCTATGTCTGATTCTCTTCCTGTGTATATGTCGTTTGAAATGAGATCACATCACATCACACTCACACAGATCTTTCTCGAGCAGTGAAGGGGGGAATGTGACAGGGTGTGGTGACCCTGGGGTATAGGCGCGGTCCGAGGTCAAACACCGGCCCAAGCGCAGCAGCCGAGCCGCGCGACCTGCGCGATGCCATGCCTGAACCAGATCAGATCAACTAAATAACCTGTCCGCCGTAGCCGTAGCCGCAGCCGTACCCAACGCACACACCACAAACGCGCTGACCACCGGATGGTGTCAACCAGAACGAGAAATACAAGCGAGAGAGTGGCGGAGACTTAACGCTGAATCAAGACGGAAACTTGAGGATGAAACACAAACTTTGACTACTTTTTTGGACAGAAATTCTGAAAAGAATTTAAAGATACTGAAGCCCATAAAATAAGTGGACTATCTATTCGCAATCGTAGATAAAATTTCCCCTCTAGTGGCGCAAATCAGTACTACGGAAAGCAATCGTATAAGCGCCATATTGAATAGGTGACAGCTGAATGAGTAGTGTACTAATTAATAATAAAATATTTTAACTTATCGCCTTCATATAAATAAGTTTTTAAACTCTGTTTGTATACACAGTCAACGAAACACAGTGAATAATGGGAACTGCCATATGTCAAACCCATCGTATGGCGGCCATCTTTTTTTCTTCAAGCCAAAAATACACTATAAACTATCGTTCCCTTCGTAGGCTGTTGGTTTTGTTGTTTATATCAAAGAACTGTATAGACACCGACCTTAAAATGGTTTTTGTCCAGATTCCCAAATATGCGTTTACAGACTCCATCACTTCAATATCTCACGCGTTTTTTTTTACTTCCTTCTAAGAAGTAAAGGAAGTATTGTAATCGCGAAAAAATTTCAACGGAAATATCTATTTTGACCATCCCTGAATCCATTTTGACTAATTTCGTCATGACGTCTGTACGTACGTACGTACGTAAGTATCTCGCATAACTATTTAGGACTGCTATAACATCTAGTTGTGCACCTCCCTTTTTGGTCATTACATAATTTCCAGAAATTGTACTTTATTTGAAGCCCACAATAGATTATAATGAAAAACTATTTTAAAATATAATCCAAAACTTTTCAAATTTGGTATATAAGACTTTTATGACAATTGGAATAACATAGTAGATTTTGGTTAAAACAGGCTAACCGGAAGTGATATATTACCTGAAGTTGTTAACAGTTTTTCTTGAATAAAATGATTTCATTTTGATTTTAGAAATAATTTCTTCAAATAAAAGTTTTAGAGAATTAAATTCTGCGTCTAGCACATCAAGTATTATTAAATTAGCTCTTTGTATAAGCGAGATATGTAAATTTAAAACATATACTTTTTATATGGGGTCTCGTGGCCGCGTGCCTGAGTGTCAGGTCGAGAATCTGGGGAACCGGGTTCGATCCCTACCGACGCTAAATATTTTACAATTTTAAATGGCACAAAATTGACTCCTGTGGTGCACTCTCCACGCCAGCAATGAGTGCCCGTGAGGTGACGTCTGGTAAGCGCCCGCACGGTTCAAATATTTCATCATTACCGATATCTTTGTAAAAAGCAGATTGGCACACCCAGCAATGGGTAATAAGCCATGATGATATATTTATTTATTTATTTTTATATAGTTTTTGGTTTTTGTAATGAAGCTTGCTATGGATTAGGACAAAAAATAAAAGAAATAAAAAATAGATGTTAATGTCAAATTACGTCAAATACGTGCAATTTTATAATTGGTTATATATCGGTCTTGCGTACAAGTAAGTCGTGGTGTCCACATCACCTTGCATTTCTTCAATGTAAATATATTATACCTAATCAAAAGGTTAGGATATACAAACAAAATTCTTAACCGGTTTTAAATCGTTCTAACACTAATCAAGTCAATTCTAGAACTATAAGTTCGTGCGCATGGATTCTAAACAGTTCTAAATCGTTTTCTGAACGGTTCTGAACAATCTGTTGCAACAAATCTGATATTGTAGATTTTTTAACCATCTTCGACATTGGTTCTTTCTGTCTTTAATTAATTTACCCAATGTGCTTAGGAAAAAGCATCCTCTCTCCATATTTATCACGCATCATGAATTTCTTATAATAACAAATTAATTTTGTAAGTGATAAAACCAAATGAAATGTCAGAGGTGGTTATGTTACTGTTTGCTTGGTGTAGTACTGGTATTTTTGCTTACAATCCACCTGATGCATGACTACTTGAATACATGCTTGTATATAGTGATACAGATGTTGTAAAGCCACGGTTCAATGAATTTTCCTTGGCCACTACCAACAGTTACAGACAACAACATACAAGAAATATATCACACCTTAATAGGGTGTGGCAACCACCTTGCATATCTCAAAAATCTATAAATATTTCAACAAAAAACATCGGCAATATTTTAGAGACTTGAACACTGCGTGAAGCGACAAAACACCCCGGAGACTTCAACGATCGATTAAGAAAGAAACTTGGAGCGTTGAATGCTTGGTGAAGAGTGTTCCTTAGTGGTTGAGCCCGTCCATCGGGAAGATAAAAACCCGTAGCTATCGGCAGCCATATATATAAAATAAATTGCGTCCGGTTGTCAGGCCTTTGCGGTTGCGGCGGTGTTTTTACTCAGCGCAGCTCCAGTTCAGGTTTTATTAATGAGAGCCAACAGCCTACAGAATGTCATAGTGCAATAATCAGAACACCGCCACGGAAATCGTTCACATATAGTAATTAATATCGCATATGGCATTAGGATTAGGACGACATTTTAATGCTAGGAAAGACAACATATGTGTAACAAAACAATTACTTACTTGAAATCTCAATCAAACATCATTTATTCTTACAACACCGAGGTTTCGGTGAACACTTGCACCTTCTTAAGGGTATATAACATCTAATAAAACAAACTAATATATACAAAATAACTTGGAAAATATCACACTCACTGTAAGATACATCCATATTAGAAGGTGCAAGTGTGCGCGGAAAAGTTCTGTGTATTTTGTACAAATTTCATAGATAGTTCCTTGCAAAAGATTATATTTTTTGTACATTACCTTCCGGCAGTTGTATGTATTTTATACAAATTCCATACATAAAATTATTGCAAATGAGAAACACACTATGTCAATTTCACTTGACACTAACATCTTTTAATCAGAATTTTCTTAATATAGTAGCTGTTACTATGGCTACTTTATGAACTTTAATTTCTTTATAATTTTTTAACTCTATATCCGTCTAATATTAATAAAATGCAGTTAAATTGTGTAGAGAATAAAATATTTTTTAATATTTATAATAACATTAAATGTGAAAAAATTATATTTAAAATAGTTTTTTCAAAAAAATTTTCAAGTGAGAGTACTTCCGGTTGATCAGTTGTAACCAAAATCTACTCAGCTCTTTATATGGCTGTAACGAAGAGAAATACGGAATAATTATAATTTTTGGAATTGTAGTATTAAAGTTATCGCATTAGAAAATTTTGTCACACACACACACACACACACACACACACACACACACAAACACACACACAAACACACACACACAAACACACACACAAACACACACACACACACACACACACACACACACACACACACAAACACACACAAACACACACACACACACACACACACACAAACACACACAAACACACACACACACACACACACAAACACACACACACACACACACACACACACACACATACATACATACATACATACACACACACATACATACAAACACACACACACACACACACACACACACACACACACACATACATACATACATACACACACACATACATACATACACACACACATACACACACACACACACACACACACACACACACACACACACACACACACACACACACACACACAGATATCATCGTAAAAATAGTAAAATCGTATTCTAGGGACCTTAAAACGTGCTTATTCATCAAAAATTCACCACCGAATTTTTTGACTAAAGACAATACCTTCCTTACCTAAAGATGACGGAAGGTAAAAAGCTAATTAAGACTAAAACTATAATTAACTAGATAACACTAACACTTTTTATTTATTTATTTATTTAACAATTAACATGACTGTTTATTTATACGATCTTACTAATGATTTATTTCGGCTATTTATGTCACGTCAGCGTCTATATACTCAACTGACTCGACAGCGTCTGTATATTCAACTGCTCGGACAGAAGTCACACTTTTCACCTCACTATCTGTCTATTTAAGTAACTAAGTGTCTAACTTCCACAGCTTCAGTATGCCACAATTCTTCGTCACTACTGTCGAGTAACCACTGCCACTTCTTTACTGTTACTAGCTTCCCAATACTTTTCAACATTACCGAGTATTCTCTATCACAGCTGTCCCAGTTTACCAGTAACTTCCCGAGTACCTACTCGACACAAACTACATACGCTCACCATGATACTGCTGTGCTTCTCTTAACACTTTACTCTCTAACACTCCATGTGAATGTCTCTATATGACTCTCTCTATGTAACTAACTTCCGAGCATAGCTGCGTCTTTTTATACAGCTGCCATTAACTTCTAGAGAGCTCTAGGCGACCGGAAGAAATTAAACACGTCGCGGTTTGTTTGTTTGTTTGCGTAGCCCAGCTACTAGCGCGATTGCGTCATCGCTATACTTAGACGCTGGTTCACACGTTACAATAGTAAATATTAACCATTTTATAGAAGACAATAATATCCTAAAATTAAAGATTCAAAGGTACTGATGGCCTAGGGAAATGTTTCCGAAAAGTTGGCACTACTGTCGTGTAAACAGACTATTCTTCTTTCATATGAGTGGTCCAGTAGATGTCTAGAGCAGACAGTTTAGCAGAATGAAACATCCTCTTTACTTTTCCGCCAGATGCGAAATCGACGTCCCTCATATGTAAATAAATATATCAACACAGCATATTACCCACGGGCACTCACTGCTAGCGTGGAGAGTGCATTACAGAGGACCAAAAGCTCTAAATATACCTCAAAAAGTGTTGATAAGACAAATCAATTCTCGGTATATGTCGTCACGCACCATTGAAGTCTCCGTACATTTTTCTCTTCTTTTTAACACGGTTTAACTTTCAAGTCTTACAAAAAGTCTTCCCTGAATAAAATTTTCACACGTCCAAATCAATTGACCTGGACAAATCCAAAGAAATCTAAAAGCATTCGTTTGGAATCTCAAAGCATAAAGAAAAATGTATTATGTGACTGGTGTATCAGACATCTGTCTCTAATCCAATAACCACTAGAGCAGAAACTACCGGTCACTTCAGCAGGAAAAATTCCTGCTACGGAGAAAAGTATTTAACAGTTATGATATACAGGGTGACGCAACATAACCTGATAAGTTAAAATTGATTATGAAAATGGTCTTAAAAAGTAAATAGTAAGTACGTCGAATTGCAGACTGCAGTGCTTCGCATTGATTTTTGACGGATGACGGATCACTAATTTTTTGGGGACGATATTTATCCACGTTTGAATTCATCTTCTATATTATTTACCGTCACATATTTGACTCATCCAAAACAGTATAAACTTCTAAAACGTAATAATATTCAGAAATAAATGCCTAAAAAATAAAGAACTGAGATCTGTATATAATACTTACATCTTCTACAGACGAGAATGGAATAATTAAGGGACCATTTATGCGTTTCTCTTCCTCAAAGTATGCAGAAGCATTCAAAATAATTTCTTTACACCGTTTCGATAAAATATCTTCCGAAACATCATATTCACCCCTTCCATCATTCCCAAGGATGTAGGACGTTGATGTTTTAAAAATAAATAAATGTTGATAATAAACAAAACAATTAAACCAACAACATCCTTAGCAACGCCAAAGCTTCAGCATTATTGTAATTAAAATTATTACATACATACATAAAATCCCGCATTTCCCACTTAGTGGATTAACACAAACCCGAAAGAATAAAAATAACATCATCCAAAAATAATCAGTCTCTCTTTCAACAACATTCTTACTAACCTGACATCATAGGTACAACATATATTCCTCACTCTTAACATATTAAAGTGACCGATTTTCGGTAGCGGAATACCGCAACCGGACCACAATAATAGTTACGAAACAATCATCCTTCGCCATACATTCCTGTCTAAGCACACTTCTTTCGCCTCGGCCACATTCATAATCGCATTCATATACGCTCTTCTTCTCTTCCCACTCGGAAACATTCTCTCTTTTAGTACCTTATCAATCACATCCATCCACTTACACACTGGACGGCCACGCAATCGAGCACCCTGAATTTCACCAAGATATATACGCTTTAGAAGACGTTCATTCTTCATTCTCTCCACATGACCAAACCATCTCAACTGGCTCATCCCTACTCTCTTAACAACATTATTCCTAACCATACATTCTTCATACACCAAATTATTCCCCACGCGATCCCGTCTTACATATCCACATACTCCACGTAAATATCTCATTTCCACGGCAGTCACTCTCTTTTTATGCTTTCCCGTTCATGCCCAACACTCCATTATTATTATTACAAATGAAAACTTATTTCACATATTCTAGTGAGACATAAAATCTTGTATGCACCACGAGAGTTACTAGATGATAATGCCCATTGGACGACATCTAGCCCTCCTGGCATTATCATCATCGTAACGCCCTTGGTACATTAAATACTATTAAATATTTTTCGTTCATTTTGATAACAAAATATTTTGACCTTTAAACTATTTAGTTTGACAATTCTATCAAATAGGATTATTTTTAATTTCCTCAACAGTAATTCCGATTCGAAGGTTGCTTACATCTGAGGCGAACGAACCAGAATTTGCGGTATTAATGTTTTTAAATACATCCCTGAATCCTGTTACTAAGGTCATTTTAAATGTCTTCTAGTATTCCATTGGGCCAGTTTCCTTTCAATTTAAATCGTATGGAAAAGTTTTTATTCACTAGTTATACTATACAAAGCAGATTGGCACACCCAGCAATGGGTAATATGCCGTGATATACAGGTGTCTCACAACTCGCGCCGACGACAATAGGTTGCCAACAAATAGAAGAAAATAATTTGCGGCTGCTTGCATAACGGAGTTACAAGACTTTTTAATCCATCAATCCCGGAAGGATATCTTGAGGTGTGATGATATTATTACAAAATAAAACTGGTTGCTAGGTTTTAAAAATACTACTAGTGAGTTACAAAATTTGTTTGACTTACTGTAATTTTGACACTTTAGAGTTGACTTTTCACTGTCAACAAATTTAGGTTAGCGAAGGTGCCATCCGAGTTCATTATTTATATCGTTCTTAACTGTACGAGCGATTCTGGGAGCACCACCAGTTTCTTTTCGATCTGGCATAACTTGACCGATCTCATGCGTCCTTGCGATGGCTCTCAATATCACTTTATGATCCACAAGATTTCTATCCGGAAAACGTTCCGAATAGACTCGTGCTGCCTCTCTGGCGTTACGTCCACATTCTCCGAAAATTATATTCATTTCTAAGTAATCAGTGGCTGAATACATGGTAAGAATTTGCCTATTTTATTCACCTTGTCAAATTTAATTTGACACTGAGAAGATTTGATTTGTATAAAACCCTAGTAACGTAAAATTACGGCAAACACACGCTAAAGGTGTAGGTCTCTGATTGGTCAATTTTAAGACGTCTTTTCTCGAATATCTTTTAAGCTAAATTTTTTTTTCTTCGAAATTACACATCCGAGTGCAGTCTCGTGTTTCCTCATTCGCTCTGGGGCGCGAGTTGTGAGACAGCCTGTATTTATATTTATTTTTCGAAAGTATTTCGTAGATATATCTCACCATTTGTGTTTCTTATAATTTGTTAAATATTTAAGCCAGCCGAACTAATATAAATAGGCTCGTAGTCTCGAATGTGTTTATGATACTACATTGTACAACCTATTAGAAATTATAGGTAACTAGTTACCATTATAAGAACTATAAATGTCAATTTGAAATCTCCATCAAGATATTTTACAATTCTATTATCCAATTTATACAATTCTTCTTGTAAGAAGCTGTATAATTGGTCAAATTTTACAAACTATAAAAATCCTCGCTTCACATAAGTGGAGCTTGGACCACCTAAGGCAAAACCACTTTGTGGTTGAGTGGTTTCAGCGTGGGTATACAAGAACCACTGTATGTTGTAAATAATATACAGTGACACCATAAATATAGTTGAACTTATAATATACAGGAATAGTTTTATACTTTTTGTTGGCGAGTCTATAGTTATCTATAATCTTGTTGTTTATCTGGAGTGTAAAATAAAATAGAGACAAACTATATTTAAACTAACGGAAGTTGCATATTAACAGTAATAGTTATAACATTTCATATACGTTTAGTTTTAGTTTAACTACAGGATGATGCAAAATAACCTTATGGTTTTGTTTGTCATCATGTAAAGTTTGATAAAAATCAACTAAAAAAGACCAGTATGATTTTTTTCAAATTTGGATGTTCAAAATAATTCCTTTCAACAATAATACACACTTCTTAAAAGCTCACAATCAATTTTCTTTTTGAATAGTTTTAAACTAATTTCTGAAAGCCTTTCAAAATGCCATAGTTGTTAAACTAATAACTGGACCTCTTAAAAACTGCCACAGTTCTCAAACTAATTATTGGGGGACTTAAAACTGTCAAATTAATTTCCCAATTTAATTTCAAATGACAGATAAATAACTGTTAAATGTGCGTACTTTTTAATTCGTTTGCGGCCGTGGTGCAGCCATACTGTGAAAATATCAAGGCCTGCGACTGTGTTGTAGCCGGAAACTTAATGAGGTGTTGCACGATTTTTTACCTCTCGCTAAGAGAGGTATTGGATTCATGCTAAAAATCGTATATCCAGATTTTAGTGAATTAGCACGTTTTAAGGTCCCTAGAATTCGATTATAACATTTTACGATGATGTCCGTGTGTGTGTGGATGTATGGATGTTGGATCCACGATTTCTCAAATACTATAAGACTTAAGACATTTTTAACTACGGATTCCTTAATCTAACAATAATGGGAAGAGTTGATTAAGTTTTGGTAACAATTGGACAACCGGAGGTAGTAGTTACAAGAAAAAAATCATCTAAATATTATTTATCGAAAATTTATGTAAATACTTCTATTAAAGATCGTTAAATTCTTTATTCGATAAATATAAATTCATTATTATATCTTCTATAGATTTAGAGATAAAGAAATGCATATAAAATAAATGTATGTAAAAAATCTCAGATCAAACTACTTCAAGGCAAGAAATTCAAATGTTTGTAATTGACACATAAATGTCACTGTCAAAAATATTTGTATGCCACTGTCAAAAATATTTGTACATCATTATGAAAATTATGAAAATAAGAAAAAGTCAACAACGCAAAAGAATATACGTAAAAAAGAATATAAAAAGAATTTGCGAAAAAATGACGAATATAAAGAAAATGTATGTATTGTACATAATTTATATTAAAATATCCCATAGATTTTGCAAATATATGTGAGAATTATTTTGTAGTGAGACATGAATATATGAATTTGTATTTAAAAATATTATTCGTTTTATGCGTACAACCAGGTAAAATATCTGGCGAGAGGTTATGTGCTGGCCACATCAGATTTTTTTCTTTGCTTTAATCGAAAGAATAAGAAAAAATATTTTACCTCTATTTTTAATTTTTCATATTATTCTTTATTCATAAGAAAATTTAATTTAATTAATGTTGACATGTGTCAAATTTATTTTACAGAATAAAATATACTTCCTCGAACATCGGTGAAGTAATTTATTCTGTAGATTTACTTAGCTAGTTTTTTTTTTATTCTTGTTTTGACGAAAATCTGGAATAAACTATTTTGCTTCAGGGGTAAATTTACTTGGTGCTAGTGCTTTACTTCTCCATCTTTTATAATACTGGGCATTAAACTATGAAATATAACGCTATAATATAATAATAAATAACTAAGAACTACGCTAAAGAACCAAAAATCACCCTGCACTATAAGTCAGACCTTATGTCACACAGTTGTCATTAAAGCAATCATTGACGTTGATGTATGATATTGTTTTTTTCATCTTTCCAGTTTTGTCATTGGCTAATGTCTTTCTGATGTCATAGGCAGTGTAATTTGGCGTAAATTCAAAAAGTATATTTTTAAACTTTTACTGTGTTTAATATATACAGAAATTTGAACAGAAAATCATATTTAATAATAATGTAGAACGTACTTATTTGAATTTCAGAAGAAAAAAGATATGTTAATTTTTTTTTGCAACACCTCATTATCTGAAGTTCTTAATTCTACATATATTTTTTAAAATAAAACATTTATAGCATTCATAGATTCAGTGTACACTAGCTGAGTTTTACTTGTTTCATTTATACTTTTCGAGTAAACTGAACCTTACTGAATGCGCATTTTCTTGCACTTACTACGACCGTCAGTTCTAGCCAGTGCAGTCTGCCAAATTCATATATTTTGATTTATAAAAAATATCTGTGTAAGTACAATAGTTGTAAAATATTCACAGCCCGATCTTGTGTATATTCAAGCTTTTGTATCCCTGGTTCTTCTCCGGATGGGTAACCGCGTTTAACAGTACTAGATGTAGAAAATAAAGCAAATATAATATTAATTCTTGTATGATATTGCTTGTTGCATTCCTGGTATTGAGCGCGTGCCCATCGCGAGTCCAAGTTGTAAAGGAGCGGCTGAGCAACGAGTTGAGTTGAGTTGAGTACGGCTGCTCATTAAATCCAGCTGCTTCACGGCACGCGAGTCCTGGCTTCTGAACACTCTGCCTACCTGCCAGCCACTGCCACTGGACACAATGTTACCACTACAACAAGCCATACGAACACAGGGAAAAGAAATTAAACACCATACGTATATGAAAATTTAATATTCTTATAGTGAATATAGTCTTTGATGATGTACGTACATAGGTACTTACATATATATTTTCTCCATGAAGCTTTGAGAGCCCGGTAGTTGAAACATGGTAGGCACACCCACAAATGGGTAATAAACCGTGATGATACACATAAATGTGTGGGTTAATCTTTACCTCCCGTTACCCTTGGTAAGGGAGGTATAGGGATCGTGCTAAAAATCGCATATCGAGATTTTGGTAAATGACCACGTTTTAAGGTCCCTACAATCCAATTTTAACATTTTCACAATGATGACTGGGTATGCGTGGACTAGATTTGGGTCTAAATCAGATAACCGAAAATGGCACTTTATTTAAAACTCAGAATAGTTTTTTTTATACCTTTAAATGTTATTTTTTCGAGATTCACGTTATAAAAATTAAAGATTATTACTATCATCCAGAAAATTTTGAAATTTTGTATTTCGAACTTTTTCTGTATTGGAAAGAGCCCATTAGATTTTGGTGAAAATCGGAGAACGGGAAATGGCACTTTACTAGAAGCTCAAAATAGTTTTTCTTCGAAAAATACCTTTAAATGTTATTTTTTCGTGATTAATGTTATTATAAAAATTAAAGATTATTAAATTTTATATAGATCTGCTTTAATACTTTTTCTGTATATTTTATGGATAAATTTATAAAATTATCTATAATTTAAATCCCAGAGTCTACGCTTTGAACAAACAAAACTCAGTTATTCTAATGTATGTAACTGACACATAAATTTCACTATCAAAGAACTAATCATTTCAAAATAATATTACTAACGTTTTAAAAAGGAAAAAGTAAATAGAACAATAGAAAAGGAATTCAATACAGTTTCCAGCATAAGTAAATATGTAGGCATGTATTTAGATTAATAAAAATATTTAAGCTAATCCTCATTTTTGGTTTAGTGATTTTTATTCTATCCTGGTATTTAAAATTTAATCTTCATTTTATTATAGTTCCGGTGGCTCAATGGTTAGAGCAACGCCTCATGTCATGAGTGCCCTCGGGGCTCTGGGTTCGAATCCCACTATGGCATGGATGTGTGTGAATGTGAACCCACTCTGTAATTGGGATTTAATCCTATTGAGGGGTTTAAAAAAGGTAGTTACTTGGATTAGATTAGACTATATTTTAAGAAATAAACTGTCTAAATTAGAGTTAATTCGCTAATCCAAAAAACTTAATCTTTTTTGTGACTCGGGCTGTAAATGGCGGGAGGTTTCATTTAAAGCTGGTTCATAATTATTAGTCGGCTTTACAGTCCCACAACTTTTACAACTTGACAGATTGTGCAGATTATATTTCAGAATATAACTTCTTTCAGTTATCTTTATCACACCTTGAACAATGGCTGATTACTTTTATAACACCCTGTATAGCTTAATAAAACCTTAAAATACTTCCTGTTTCTTCAAGAATTTAAGGGAGTTTTACAGTGTCAATAAAATAAAAGTTATTACAGACGCATTGATTTACTGCCTTCAGATTTCAGTCAAAAGAAAAACTTCAGTTAACTTTTCAGGAACATTTGACTTAGTATAAATTTGAATATTCGTGATCAGTAATTAAAGTTAGTCGTGTAGTGTCCCCTTGTCGATTGTCAAAATCAATTATCCTTTTCAAACATTTACTTTCGAATGCAAATCTAATTTATCTAGTTTATTACAATTCGATACAACTGTTAAGCATTTACTTAGACATTTTATTATCTGCATTGTAGTTGTTTTTGTAGAAAAGGTAACAAGTGTAGCATAGCAACGATTGTTTGTACTTGAGTAAGAAAACACTTGGTCTTGGTGTAACCGTAACGGTTGCCTGGTAGCCACCGGCAGTTGCTATGTACTGATTAATTGTTGTTAATTACTATTTATAAGAAAACGCGAACTTGTGCGACCGGTTTGCTTCCTAACTGCAGCTTTATTTTATATACTCTCAATGCACGAGTTTCACCAAAAAGGAATACAATTAAACTGCAAAGAATATTTTAACAGCAGTTAATAGGCTACTTGCGTGGTACTGAAAATCTGATATCCATCACTATAGACCTAAAGTAAAGTTGGAAACATATGTAAAGATCTGATGTGGCCAACACCAAACCTCCCGCTATTTAATTTTTATTAATTTAAATATATATATTTTTCAAAGGATTGTGTTGTAGGTTATGCGGATCAAATATTCTTCACATTTAATATTTTTAATATATTAGGAAGTTTAGGTGCTCAAATTGCCACCAGCATCAGCTTACAAAATCATTTTATGGTATAAATGCATATCATACACGACGAAAAACTTCGATTTACAATATGAAGTTTAAATAATATTATAAAACGAGGTTTTTCGTCGTGCATGATATGCATTTATACCATAAAATGATTTTGTAAGCTGCTGATGGTGGCAATTTGACCATCGAAACGTCCTAATATATTAAAAATATTAAATGTGAAGAATATTTGATCCGCATAACCTACAACACAATCCTTTGAAAACTATTAAACAGGATCTACAAGAAGAAAGTTAAATATATATACTTACATATTTAGTTATTGCGGAAACTGTATTAAGATCCATTCTATATAACTAGGGTTCTATGTACTATTTTCTTTTTAAAACGTTAAGCTTCATTCACAGCTACTTTTCTAATGCATAACTTTAATACATAATGCTAATAGATAATGCGTAACGAAGTTTGTTATATGGCAAAGCACAGGACCATTCACAGCTAGTTTTAATATTAACGCATAATGCATAAACACAATGCATAGCAACAAATGTTTGCAAACTCCAAACTTTTATGCATTACGCATTATGTATTAAGTAAATTTGTGACAGCTGTCGAAATAAATTTGCGGGAAATCTTAAAATCTTCAATTTTACTTTATGCATTATCATTACGCATTAAAAAAGTAGCTGTGAATGTAGCTTTACTGTTATTAATTTGAAATGATCAGTTCTTTGACAGTGACATTTATCTGTGTACCCAAGGATATTTGCTTGTTTAAAGCGTAGGCTCCGGGATTAAATTTATAGATAATTTTATGAATTTATCCATAAAATATATAGAAAAAGTATTAATGCAAATCTGTAGATAATTTAATAATCTTTAATTTTTATAATAACATTAAACTCGAAAAAATAACAATTAAAGGTATTTTTGGAAGAAAAACTATTTTGAGCTTCTAGTAAAGTGTCATTTCCGGTTATCCAATTTACACCAAAATCTAATGGGCTGTTTCCATTACAGAAAAAGTTCGTAATACAAGGTTTCAAAATTTTCAGAATGATAGTATTTAAGTTATAGTAAAGGATCCACGCACACACATACATACACACAGACATCATATACTTTTATATCCAGTAAAAAAATTGGGGTGACAAGCCGTAGGGCAAGAGTAGTACATTATTTTTCATCTTTATGTACATTAATTTAAATAGTTTCTGCTCTGTTCTTCTATTTTTCATCTTTATGTACATTAATTTAAATAGTTTCTGTTTCAAATTTTAACCGAATACTAAGGAGGCCATATACTTTTAAATCCAGTAAAAAAATTGGGGTGACAAGAAGTAGGGCAAGAGTAGTCCATTATTTTTCATCTTTATGTACATTAATTTAAATAGTTTCTGTTTCAAATTTTAACTAAATATTAAGGAGGCCATATACTTTTATATCCAGTAAAAAAATTGCGGTGACAAGCCGTAGGGCAAGAGTAGTCCATTATTTTTCATCTTCAAATTGGATTCTAGGGACCTTAAAACGTGGTCATTTAACAAAATCTCGATATGCGATTTTTAGCACGATCCCTATACCTCCCTTACCAAGGGTAGCGGGAGATAAAAATATAAATTTAATTTTATAAAATTATGTTTTTTATAAATTAAGAAAGAAGATTTTCGTTAACGTCATTATTTTGAACAGGAGAAAGGGATGCATATTTAAGAATGTAACCTGTAGATAGTGCGAGTTTTAATTTGATTTTGACATTAATTCATTTTTCTGTCTCTGTCTCTCTTCTTTATTATTTACAATTTGCGTGGTTTCTGTTACTTTTATTACGTATTTAGATTTGTTAAGCAGGATTTTGAAGGATTTTAACTTAGCCTACATTCGTACAAGATTAAAATGACAAACGAAAATATAATCTCCAAACTATTATTCAAACCTCAAACAGATGATCTGTCGTGTTTAAATTACCGGCACATGCCGTTGCTATTGGACGTACCGATGTTATTGCTTTACGGCCCTTCATTGGTTCGGCGTCATACACGGCGGTAATTTAAATATTAAAATTTAATTAATTTTTTCTGGGTAATTAATGAAAATTTTGCCAAAAGAAAAAATATGGGTAGCAAGTTTTGATCGTCTCTTCAAAAATATTAAATAAAAAAAATGACACGCAAGTAGCCCATTGGAAAGGAAAATAATTATTTACTTACAGTATCTCATGAACACTGCGTTTACTTAATTTTAAATTACTATTTTTTTTTCTCCCGTAGAAATTTAGAGATCAACGTATCGACGGTTCAGGCCTCCCTCTGTTGACAGAAGAACACCTTACCACAACAATGGGCTTAAAGCTCGGTCCAGCATTAAAGCTACGCTCAATTTTGGCGAAAAGGGTAGGTTCTTGTTCAGTATGTTTGCACTGTGTGCATTGTCATGCTGCTGGAACTTCCACACCCAATAATGGGTCATCTACGTCTTCCCCCAACCACCAGGACAGCCAACTTGACAGTTAGCAAAGGAGGGGAAACATTGGCGGGTTCTTTAAGAATAAAATTGATGAAAGTATGGTGTATCAATGGTTAGAACGCAATTTATTTTTATGAAACATCGAATAATATTTAAAGAAGGCTGTGTTTTATATTATTCTAGCTTTTTGACATACTTTCTTAAAAAAATATTATTGCCCAGTTGCGCCAAAAAGGCTTAAATTATTCATTCAATATTCAAATTATATCAAAAATACATATATGGTGTTGACCGCGACAATTTCCTGCTTCCCTAATTATTTTACGTAAAAATACTTCAAATAAACTATTATTCACGAAAGATAACTATTCAAGGTTTGTTTTAAGCCGTCTTATATAGTATTACTTGCAGATAACTTCATTGCATTTTGTATGTATAGGCGTACAACCTGAAATATTTATGGACATATTTTAACTGAAAAACTAAGAGTAATTCATTTTAAAATTATGTTTCTTTCTAAATAATGCCTTTCTAAATGATTTATGTTCTTCACTTATGTTTTTACAAAATACAAAAACATAGACTTAACTTATAAACCAAGAAATAATAATTTGATTTAAACGCCACTGGGTAAATATTAGCACAGAGGGCAGTGTAGTAGATAATTTAGGTATCTGTAATTCTACGACGTATGTCATTATTATTTATAGTGAGTTAGAAAGTAATGCCACTATTTACGTATATCTGTCACACCACATAAATTAAATAGACTTTAGGTACGTTGTATTGGTGTCAGAAATTTTTCTACTTCTTCTAGTAGAACATCAATGGTCGTTCTTTTGCGTCAAAAAATCGAAATATTCCTACGAATCATTCCAACTTCAGAGTTGGAAGTGTTGGTAGGAAGATATATAGAGTGGAGATAAATTCAAAATTTTACTAGCCGACCGTCGCGCGTACATTTCTGTTACATTTGTGAATGTTTAGAGTAGACTGTGCTCAACAAAAATATCTCCTTTGCGTTTTTATTATTTAATATGGTTTTATATAATTATAATCTCTGTAATATTTGCATAACAACATTTTGAAAATCCAAAATAAACATACAAAGTTATTCTTAGTTGTTAACTAATAATAACACATAACCAGGAATATTTCTGACACCGAGAGAACGTACCTATAGATCAAATAATATTTCTCTTTCTAATACAAAATGTTGCTAAGCTACTGCTATAAAGTGATGTGTATTTTTTCTTCGAACAAATGACCTTGAATAGTCATCTTTCGTGAATAATAATTTACAAGTTGTATCTGAATCAATAAGCAGAAATTTGGCAAGAAAATGTCGAAAATCACCTCAAAAATAGAGATAGCCATGGAAACAGATAAATTAACAAATGTTTGACGTTTTACCTGTCAAGTTAGGTTAATATATTTTTATTACATATTATTTGTAACATCTGTTCAAGTGAACAATTATTGAAATAAATAATAAATAAAAATAAATTAACCTGCCTTGACAGATAAATCTAAACCTAATATCTGCCATTAGAAAACATGCAATCGTATATGGCGTAGGGTATGTTTCATTACAGCCAAGGGCTTATTATACAGGGTATTCATTTTCAGTGGTACACTATTGCTATCTTGAGAACTATAAGAGCTACGAGGCCGGTTAAATTAGCAAATAATTTCTATTTTACTAGATTATGGGGATGGGATCATATATTTTTTATTTATTACAGAGAAAATTTTATTCTGAATTCAGTGATATAATATTTTTATACTCTCACATAACGATTTTTTTTGAGAAATATGCATATAAAGTTTTATATTAATATGATTAAAATATCACTATAATAAGAGTGCCACGAATAGAAAAAATGAATACATGTTATTTTTCTTACATATAATTAGAATGCCATGAATGAAATACGTGAACATGTTGACATTTTTGATGAATTGACAGAATAAAATATTCATTACTTTCTGCCAGGGCACTCTAATTCTATGTAAAATATTAACATGTATTCATTTTTCCATCCGTGGCACTCTCAAAATAATCATATTATTACAAAACTTTATTTGCATATTTCTTTAAAAAATCGTTATGTGACGGTATGAAAATATTGTATGACTGAATTCAGAATAAAATTGTCTATCTAATAAGTAAATAAAAAAATATATGATCCCATTTAAAATAACAAAGTTGCTCCCCACAGTTCCAAAACCACTGGCTGAAATAAAATAATTTTACGCTCATTAAAATAGTTCAGTAACAGAAATTGTTTGCTAAATTAACGAACCTCGTAGTTATTATAGTTCTCGAGTTAGCAATAGTGTACCATCTAAAATTAACACCCGGTATATATTACCGAGAGGTGAAGCCTCGAGGTGAAATACAGCGCAAAGCTGTGACGAAACTCCCACTGAGGTATGTATATTATTTTGTTCCCAATCATCTTCTTTTTAAATCAGTAATTTTCAAAATAAATCAATGAGTTATAACATTAAATTTATTAATATTTTTGTCAGCTCTATTAAAATTTGTTTAGCCTATTTTATTATAGGGATTTATGCCAATGTTGCTAGGCAACCCCTACAAAAACTTTCCCAACCCTTGCAGTGTTAGGAATCGACATATTATTATAAAGATTGTTAATAAAATTAATTTTACTTATTGATTCAGATGCATAATTTTAAGCTCTACAACTTTTATTTGAAATATTTTTACCTAAAATAATTAGGAAATTAAGTAAATATGATTTTACATGTTGTCGCGGTCAACACTCTATATCCTTGAATAAAAAAACAAAACCCGCCCGCTCTTACAAGTCAAGCATGCTGTGGACGGAAGTAAAAACAAACGCCACGCCAGTCACATGGCCAGGCAACGTGTAGTGTTGTTGACAAACAAAAAGACAGTTGATTGTTATTGTAATATAGTATTAATCTTAAGTTTATATAGTATTTTTGTGTATAGTATCTTGATATTTTTATATAAGGACTATTGCTCAACCTATTTTATTTATAACTATGTTTGTGTGAGTGCTCATGTACTTAATGTGTTGTGAAGAATGTTTTGTGAAATAAATGAACTGATTTTCAATAAAAGACTTTGAAGATTGAATTTAGGATTGTGAAGAAGATGGAACAGAAAATGGGAATCAGATAATACAGGCCGTATGAAAAGGTAGGACTGATAATATTTTTTTTATAATATACTCATGTTAAGAATTTTTTCAATGTAACAATTTTGTGGATACACACGATTTTAAAATGATTGTGTATTGAAAATAGATAAAACAGATTGTTTATTTTCTGATTTAAATATTGTTTTGTTGTCAGTGTGATTTTATAACATGTTATTGTTAAAATATTTCACATGTTACACACAAAATGTTTGGTTATGTGTCTAAATGAGACATATATAGGTGATTCATCGGTCTGTTCTCTCTTTATAACTCTTTTATTTTAAGTCAGATAGAAATCTCTTCAAATATAATTTATATGATATAGTATTATCTATCTACGTACCATATCTATTTGTATACAGGGTGCTCCATTTAAGCGCAACAATATGTAACTATATTTCTTAATGGAACACTCTATATTTATTTATTTTGATAGTAAATTAGATTCCCTTTAAAAAAGCATTAAGTAATAAGGGGTCTAAAATTATAAATTAAGAAATTATTTACCTTTATTCGTTGAATGATGTTTTATCACGTTATTATTAACAAAGTAAGCTATGGATAATTTGATCAATTGTTTCGAGTTTAAACAAACAAGTTGTCCAAATACTCTTAGTTTATCATTGTTGATGTTGTGAAAATGAATAATACAAATTTTAGTAAAGATGAGATGGTTTATATAATATTTATAATAAAAAAATCTATTGAAGTTGAAGGACAAGTTTTCGAGCATTTATTATAATTTTGCATTATTTAGTCTGTCACTAAATTTTAATAGCTTCGTGGAATCAAAATTTTGTATTATATTATGGTTTTTTCCACTCTGAACTACTATTTTTTATGAACGTAAATAACTTCTTAATTTATAATTTTAGACCCCTTATTACTTAATACTTTTTTGAAGGGAATCTAATTTACTATCAAAATAAATAAATATAGGCTGTTCCATTAAGAAATATAAAGTTACATATTGTTGCACATAAACGGAGCACCCAGTATACAAATGCATATGGTACGTAGATAGACAAAAATATATCATATAAATTATATTTGAAGAGTTTTTCTATCTGACTTAAAATAAAAGAGTTATAAAGAGAGGACAGACCGATGAATCACCCTATATATGGTTAAACCAAATTATATATTGTATAAACAATATTTATGTATGTAAAAATTAATATTTGAAGTATCTACAATATATTTTCATGTTAATATGTACACCAGGGCCAACTGTAGTCATTGTAAATTACTTTGGAATGGTGACCAAGTTATCTATAAAAATAAAATTGACCAATCAAATTTTTATATTCGTTAAACAATGTATATGCATTTAAAATTAATATTTGAAGTAAACTCAATATATTTTCTTAAAAATACATCACAGAATCAAGCTGTGTTCATTGCAGATTACATTGGGATGGGTGGCCGAGATATCTATAAAAATAAATTTGTTCAACCAAATTTTTATATTGTTTAAATATTTTTTATGTATTTAAAATTAATATTTGAAATAGCAACAATTATTTTTTTGTATATTTATCAATGAGTCAAGCTGTGTTCATCGCTGATTACATTGGGATGGGTGACCGATGATCGAATTAACTATAAAAGTATTGTACGAATTTTGTCATATAGGTAATTTTACCATAATATTTTTGGGATTATAGGTACTGGAAATAAATGGTAAAATTCTTAAAATTGTAAATAAATAAATGTATCATCAGGGCTTATTACCCATTGCTGGGTGTGCCAATCTGCTTTGTGCACAGAAATCGGTAATGATGAAATATTTGCACCGTGCAGGCGCTTACCAGGTGTCATCTCACGGGCACTCATTTCTGGCGTGGAGAGTGCACCACAGGGGTCAATTTTGTGCCATTTAAAATTGGAAATTTTTGGCGTCGGTCGGGATCGAACCCGGTTCCCCAGATTCGCGACCTGATGCTCAGGCGTATAATATAATTCTAAGGAATATTTTACATAAAAATCCATACTTTCAAAACGTTTCATTCATTTATTTATTCATTATTATATATTAATGCCCAGTTTTATAAAAGATGGATAAGTAAATTACTAGCAAAGTAAAATTTACTCTTAAAGTAAAATAGTTTATTCCAGAGATTTTCGTTTTATAAAGCAAGAATAAATATACTAGCTAAATAAATCTACATAATAAATTACTACACCGATTTTCGAGGAAGTAAATTTTATTCTGTAGAATAAATTTGACACATCAACATTCATTATAAATTTTATCTCTTGCATTATTATTACATTTATTTATTCATATCCAATATATTTGCTTTGTCTATTTCTGTGTAATTTTTTCTCCGTTCTCTCTTTTTTCCATGTTAGTTGACACCTGGCACTTTATGACACGCTTTATTTTCTATTTTGACTTTTGGATTTATTTCGTGTCAGGAATATACAGAATACACTATTATTAAAACATTCTGCGGCACATTGCTTGGAATAGATCCCCTTCAGTTGGAGATTAACATTATCGTCAGTAGTGGTTTCAAGGGATACCGTCTAGTAATGTTTTATCTTGATTTTATCAATGTCTCTTATGGCCTAGTAGTGGAAAGATTAGCCGGTATAAGAAACCGTAGCCTGAGTGTACTACGGTATTCACACATTCTTCATGAAGGCTCTTTTCCTTGTCCCCAGTTAAAATTGTAGTTGCAAATTCATAAAAAAATATAATTTTATTACCACTCTGGTCTATAGGTTCTTAATATAGTGAAAAACAATATTAAATGTATATAATTATAGAAAATATTAAAATATTTATATGCAAAAATCACAAAATAATGACAGATGTCATGTCTCTGTCGGTAAATCACTAGGATAAAATATTTACTCAGCAAGTAGTTATTTTACTCTGTAACTTGTTTTATAAAACAGACATTTTTATTTACTCGTCGATTAAATTTACTTTCAAAGTAATAACTCAGCAGTTTATTCGGTGTTTGTAAAACTGGGCATAACAATATAAAATAAAAAATTGTGATTTTTCTGCTTTAAATTTCAAGAAATTTCATTTAATTTTTAAAGGTCTGTAACTCGAGACACGTTCATCGGAAAAGACCATGAAATAAAATATTTTTTTATGCTGAAATCAAGTATTTTGAGCCCATTGATGAATTTTTGACAGAATAGGGATAGTACTTAAAAATATGGTATATGAACCGATTTTAAAATTAACAAAATTTAATTTTGTCAAAGTTCATTAGATTTTGTACCAGTAATTTTTGCTATATAATACCTGTAGAATTCAATGGTGGTATAGTTGAGGCTATATTTCTCACCCATTTTAAGGTATAAGCAAATATCTCCAAAACTAAAATAGTTATCAATTTAAAAACTTCGCCATTCGATTTTAGGGATAATAGAAAAAAAATAATCTGCAATTACAAGGATATATTTATTTATTGAAATAGCCCTAACACATACAAAATAAACACCATTTTAATCTATCTCTACTACTTGAAGGATATGTGATTTCTTAAAATGAAGTATCTACTTTCTGAAGCATGAGATGGGATTGAAATAGCACTGACGATAACGCTGTTGCCGTTTGGTGAGAGCGAATCTTTCAGGGAGGCCAGCTCCTGGTCCTAAGGGCTGTAAAGCGTTATACTCTGCCAGTTGCTGGGCTAACAGTTGCATCTTGAGGGCGGTTAGGTCGTCACCTGTATCGAGAAGGTTGCGGTCGAGATCCGGAGGAGAGTTCAAAGCCTAAACAGAAGAAATTGGAAAGAGTTAAAAACAATATTTCTATGTTGAATAGACGAATAGAACTTTGTATGCCATTATTATTATTATTATTAGCGCAATACATAAATGACAACGCACAAAATTTGGCCCGAGTTTTCCATGCGTCAATTTTGTGCGTGAGGTTAGGTCATTGTTGTTATTTTTAGACAAATATACAAGCTCTCAGATGTGTCTCAGAGCTACCCCAATAACAGTGGAGTCTGTATTGCGCTTTGTCTATTGAGAGTAAGAAACCATATCGCTTTGATATTTTTTAAAGGTATCTCGGGTAATATTGACGATAGAGCAAAACCGTTTGCACATTCCAGGGTCAACTTTTCGAGAAAAGTTTTATAGTCACTACAGGAGTTTTCGATCTTCTTTTGTTTCTGAGCTACAAGCAAACACTCGTTTTTAGCTCATTTCGAAAATATCTCATAACTTATTTATTATAATAGAGAAAAATTGCGTTATCAAATTTTAAACTGTTTTTAGGTAAAATAAAATGGCGTAATTAGATTTTTTGAGAGGTTAATAATTCTCGAGATATAACACAAACTTATGGTTTTTTAAATGGAAACCTATGTTGAAAATAGTCTCATCTTTTTGCTTATTTTACAAGTTTTAAATGCTGTATAACAAATCTACATTGTTTTGTTTTAAACATGAATAAGAGAAGAATTAGTAATTTATTAGGGTGAAAAAATTGAAAATTATTAAGAAACAAAGAAAAAATGTATTACAGATTGTCATTTGTTTATTTTGATTCTATATCTATAGTTATGTTCTCAAAATTATTCTTAACCAATTATTTTAGGGTTAGTCAAATTTTTATTTGTCGACGTCACAGTTAGCTTTGACACAATTCGAAAAAATTGGTTTTATATCCTTTTGAAGCAAATAAATTGAAAAAACAAGTAAAACATAAGCAAATAATATTTTAAATATACAAATAATGATCTGGAATAGATTTTTTTCATTTGTTTTTCGATAATTTTCATTAGTTTCACCCCAATATATTAATAAATCATCTTTTATTCATGTTTAAAACAAAAGAATGTAGACTTCTTATATATCGCAGAAAATCTTGTAAAATAATTAAAACGATGAGACTATTTTTAACATAGGTTCCCATTTAAAAAATCATAAGTTTGTGTTATATCTGGAGAATTATTAAGTTTAAATCTAATTACGCTATTTTATTCTATCTCGAAACGGTTTATTATTAAAACAATTTTTCTCTAACTATCCTAGTAAATAAGATATGAGATATTTTTTAAATGAGCGAAAAACGAGTTTTTGCCTCTAACTCTGATGTGGACACCACACGACTTCCTTGTACGCAAGACTAATATGAAGTATAGACTCAATTATAAAATTACACGTATTTGACGTAATTTGACATTGACATCTATTTTTTATTTTTTTGTTATTTTTTGTCCTAATTCATAGCAAGCTTCATTACAAAAACCAGAAAGTATATAATTTTTAAATTTACATATCTCGCTTATACAAAGTGCTAATTTAATAATACTTGATGTGCTAGACGCAGAATTTAATTCTCTAAAACTCTTATTGGAAGCATTTATTTCTTAAATAAAATGAAACCATTTTATTCAAGAAAAACTGTTAACAACTTCAGGTAATATATCACTTCCGGTTAGCCTGTTTTAACCAAATTCTGCTGTTATTCCAATTGATATAAAAGTCCTATATACTAAATTTGAAAATTTTTGGATTATATTTTAATATAGTTTTTCATTAAAATCTATTATAGGCTTCAAATAAAGTACCATTCCTGGAAATTATGTAATGACCAAAAAGGGAGGTGCACAACTAGATGTTATAGCAGTCCTAAATACAAAATTTCAACTTTCTATGGCTTACCGTTTTTGATTTATACGAGATACGTACGTACGTACGCACAGACGTCACGACGAAATTAGTCAGAATGGATTCAGGGATGGCCATAGTGGATATTTCCGTTGAAATCTGGAAACCGAAATTTTTCGCGAATACAATACTTCCTTTACTTTGTACAAGGAAGTAAAAAGATCGAAAATTCCTGTGGTGACTATTAAACCTTTGTCGAAAAGTTGACCCTGGAATGTGCAAACGGTTTTGCTCTATCTTTAATATTACTTCAGATACCTTAAAAAACATCGAAAATGAGACACGCTGTGCAGCCAGCGCAATGGCTTTATGCGACCTGGTGCCATACCTGTGTTCCCTGCTCGCTGGAGAAACCTTGTGGAGGTCTGGCACTACATACAGACACTCCTAGGAGGAGGGCGACACAGCAGATGAATTCCAAAGCTTTCATGATCATTCTGATAGATACCTAGACAAAAAATGTCATTAACATTGATGAATTACAGACATATTTTATGGATAACATTTTTAAATATAAAAGCCTAAAGATGCATTCACAAATGAAAATTAGGTTTATGATTTTTGTTTAGGTTTAAGTAAGTCATTCATAAATGTAAGTTTAAATTACCTGAAAATTAGTTTTGATATGTACAGACACCTGTGTAAATGCTTTAAAAACAATATTAAAATATCGGTAGAGCAGTACTTAACAAGACTCCTGTGCGCCGTGAAACTGTCATTCGCTTGGCATTATTGGTTATATTTCAGCAATTATAAATTATGACAGTCTCAGTGTTCTTCTCGCATTTGTTTAAAAAGCCGATTCCACCAAGTGGATACTAAATAAAGATGGGTGTATATATCTATATCACTTCAGACTCGTTTTCATTGGTGAAGTTTGTAACGTCAAACTAAATCATAAACCTAAAGTTTGGACCTTGCAATATTTAGCTTTATGAATTGGATTTAGAGACCCTAAATTCTGAAGTGTGAATGAAGTCATAACATAATATGCGGCCAATGTCTTTAAATTTAAAGTATAAACCATAAATCTAAACCTAATTTTCATTTGTGAATTCACCTTAAATGTGTGAACTAATTAGGTACGAGTATATGTTGGGCTATCCAGATTAAATAAATTACTTATTCCCTCCTGTAGTTTAATTTCTGAGCGCGTGCGTGAAATTTATGGACGGAAGTTAGGCTTTGTGGTATTTACAGCCAGATAAAATCGCTTCCGGTCGCGTGGCTATTGTTTATGTCTCACCAGAAGAGAATTCAACCAAGAACAAATTCACAAGAAATCTTAATAAGATTTTTCATTAAATATTCTAGTTTGTAATGCCCTTAATAAAATTTAGTCTATTTCAAATTCTTACTATTTTCAATCTTTCTACTATCGCCTTTTTCAATTTATAGGTAAATGCGGAAAAAGTAAACCAAATAATATTTATTTAAATTAAGATGCCACACCAGATAAATAGAAACCACATGCGTTCATATTTATTTATTTATTTATTTAGAAAGAAGGCTGTACAACAGGCCAAGGCCCAATAATAGTACAGCACAGTATCAATATACACAAAAAAAATATAAGTTTCTAGCTAGACATGAGTGTAAGGAGAATTAAAAAAATAAAATCTAACGATTTGAATAGGAATGCGAGAAAACATATTTTAAGAAAGATTTAAACATAAATAGCGAACAGTTAAAAATATCAGGTACATTATAAATAGCGATCATATTATTAAAAGTACACATTAATCGATTCACTGTAGAAAACATAGCTGCGTTGGTTTTATATCTTTTAGTAGAGAACGTTTCAACAGAACGAGTGGCATAGGAAGGTACACGCAAAGATATTTTACTTAAAATAGTGGGACTGTCTATATAATTGTTTACAATTTTGTATAAAAATGTCATATCAAGTACTTCTCTACGTTTTTGTAAAGTAACAAGAGAGATAGCATTATTTGGAAATTTCCAATTTAAAGCAGAAATAAATTTACGTTGGATACCTTCAATTCTGTTAATGTATATTTGGTAATGAGGGGACCAACATACGACAGCAAATTCTAATTGCGAGCGAACAAGTGAGTAATAAAGTTGAACGAGAGTGTTGTAATTCTTGAAATGTGTTCCAACCCTTAATATAAATCCAAGCATTTTATATGCTTTCTTTACAACAGTGTCAATGTGAATATCGTACATGAGTTTTTTGTCTAATATGATTCCAAGATCCTTTACTTGAGATACACGATTGATAACATTTCCACTAATTCTGTACTGAAATCCAAAATTGTTTCTATTTCGAGAGAAAGAAATGCATGAACACTTACTATGGTTGACAGATAAATCATTAGTAATTAAATAGTTATTTAACCTGTCGAGATCAGCTTGAAGAGAAAAACAATCTGAAATACAAGTTATTTCACTGTACACCTTAAGATCGTCAGCATACATAATAAAATTAGAGTTGCTGATGTCATTTATGAAAATGATAAAAAGGAGTGGTCCTAGATGAGATCCTTGAGGGACACCAGAGGTCACGGGAAAATAATCAGATCTGAACCCTTTTAGAGTTACACATTGCTGCCTGCAATCCAGATACGAATTAAACCATTTAAGTAGATTGCCATGTACTCCATACATTTCTAATTTATTTATCAACATGGAATGATTTATTCTGTCAAACGCTTTACTGAGATCAGTGTACACCGCATCAACCTGGGTATTACAATCCATAGATTGAAGAATATAGTCTGTGTATTCAACGAGATTAGACTCGACAGATCGTCCACTATAAAAACCGTGTTGCTGAATATTGATAATGCCCTTGAAAGCTGCAAATAAATATTTATAAATAATTTTCTCAATTTTTTTTTCAAATATACACAGTTTTGATATTGGACGATAACTTTCAACAGAATTTCGATTACCCGATTTGTAGACTGGAACAATAAGAGCTTTTTTCCACATGCTGGGACACTGACCTTCAGTAAGCGACTTATTAAAAATAATAGTTAACGGACAGGAAAGAGAAATGGCACAGTTTTTAACGAAAAAGCTCGGGATCCCATCAGAACCAGCTCCTTTATTTACATCAAGAGATGGCATCAAATCGTGTACCTCAGTTTCGGAAACAGATAAAGAACAAAGATCTATGTGTGTTTCACAATGTTTCTTATTATACGTACCAACTGTATTACTGTTTAAAAAGACCGACTGGAAATACGTAGCAAACATATATGAAAATGAAAGATATGTTGAATGTTATAAACTGCCAGTGGTAATCAAAACTTGGACTGTTTTCTTATTATTTTATTAAATTGCTTATTTCCAATTATTGAGCACGAAAGTTTTAATATATTTTTTTGTTGAAATAGATCAATTTTGTGCCAGAGGTCCTAACAACAGAGTTGACATGTTGAGTAATCCTGACTACTCTGTTTAACTTTCACTTATTGTACATACTGATGATGAGAACTTAGTTCTCGAAATACGTATTTAGTTTTTGTTAAAATTAATTTTAAGGTTAAGGGATAATCATAATAGTTTTAATTGCTTATAATGTTTTCGTTTATTGAAGTTAAATTGTAGTTCCAAACTTTAAAACAACTTTCCTCCAAAGTTTTTCATCTCGAATATAAAATATTTTCGTGTTAATAGGCAGGTGTTCTCCGGAAACCATGAACAGGTTATTCGGAAATGACGTATACGCTGATTACATTTTTTTTAATCCTCTCTGGAGCTGATAATTGACGCTGTTTACATTTTTTAATGACGAAAATCTTGCAATCAAGTTTGATTGGATACATCAAAGTTGAAATTTACATTGATTGATCAGATTTGAAAAGTTTCATAATGCATTTTAATGCCGCGAAGTTACGGATAAAAATGTAAATGTTCGACATTGATTTTGTTAGGATGGTGAAGTGTATTGCCGGTATTACGTTGGTTAAATAATAAGTAATTTTATAGTAAACTTTACAGTAAGTTATGCACATATATTATTCGGAAACTACAGGAGACTTTTGCGGTACGTACGGAAGTAGAAGACGGACACAAACTAATACAAATACGTGAAATTAGTTATATTTTTTGCTGGAAAATTGTATGTCCATTTTTTGTGAAAAATTTCAACCATTTTTTTATGTATGAACTTAAATAAAGAGGGCTTCCACGAGGCGCAACTTTCTACGTACACCTAGCATTTTGTTTTGAGCGACATTTACATTGATTTCTTGGATATTACTGATTCCTATACCGAGTGGCGCTCGAAATCCGTTACATATAGGCGATGTGCACATTTTGAGCGTCAGCGCCTCTAACAGCTACATTGGCATTTTTGATTACCGAATCAACTTTGACATTTCGAGAAAGTGATACAATTTACAATTTTATTATAAGTTGTTGCTATTGTGTAAGAATATTATACATCATAGTATATTGAAATGAATAAAGAAAATATTTAAAATGTTATATATGTGATGTGACAATCAAAAAAGTCAAAATACCGGCGAAGGTACTGTGGCAGAAAATATAATTTTTCTTATAATATGTGTGATTTCTGTAAACCATTTTATCATATTTAAATTTATATTATAATTTATAATATTAGTTATATGTTACAAGATGAACAATACCTGAAAACTGAGATTAAAAAGTTGGAAAACTTGAATGATTGGAAAGATGGAAAGAAGAAAATTTCTACATATCACGATATCAGTGTACGATGCTAGCATCTTTCTTTTATATTGGCAATAAATGAAGAAGATTCTTCATTGAAAATATACCAGGCTCTAAGTGGAATCAGTTGTACAAGCTCGGAAAAGAAAATACACGAAAAATACGAACCATGTGAATTTCTATCTTTAACATTACATGTACAAAATCTAAAATAAATAGACGAATTATGTCAAAAATAGACTTCTATTTCATACAACTGCAAGTATTATACAATTTTAAGACAATTTTCTGTTTCTTGTATTATATCTTATTCAAATATTAACTTAAGAAACACATTTTTGTATAATTCATTATTGCAATCAGACGACCATTGTTGGAATTTTATTCATACGATAAATATCTCTTACAATGAGAAAATATGTATACCTAAAAGAATTTTTCATGTTAGTAAAAAATATCTGTTGAAAAGTTATTTTCTTATACATCTGTTCCTAATATAATCTTCTAGAAAATTTATAAAATTTGATACTTCAATCGGTAATTTTGTAAGAATTATTACATCCATCACTGCATCACATAATATTTGACGTCCTATCATTCGCATTCATTGCACATATTTTATGAAATAGAAATTGCAAAATTATTCTGACATAAAACATAACCTTGCTATGTTTCAATGAGTAACCATTTTGTCATTTTTGTCCGCTGTCGGTGCTGACTACTTTTGTGCACACCGCCTATAGGCATTTAACATTGGAAAAGTTTTTCTTTGCGCATTGCTTCCCAAATTAGTTTATAAGAAAATATTTCAAATAAAAGTTATATATCATGAAATTCTGCATTTGAATCAATAAAAAAAATAATTAAGCATGCTTTTTAATGTAAGAAATTTGAGAGCCTGTTTCACATTTTTCAAAAAGTATTTTAAATGAAAGTTTATGCAATATTTTTCTTATTAATAATTATTTTTTTAATAATTTGTTGTTATTTTTGTAAATAATTAAATACGATTATTGGCGCCAAAAATAATAATGCAAAACAACCCCCCACCCCTGTGTCGCAGAAGCACATACATTACGTCATTCGCAGCCAATAGAAAAACAGTTTTTCCATCATTTACATTTATTTTTGTTATTTAAAATAAACGTAGGCGATAGTTTGTCACATGTTAATAACAAACTTCTAATTTGACATTTGACGCTGACATTTTCAATTATAAATGAGTAATTAAGTAAAAATGGCTAATACAGAATACACTCAAGCTAAGTCGGATAGTTTACCGAAAATCGAAAGCTGGATGATAGCTGAATTTATATCATAAAACGACGTTTTACTATTGCCGAAATAAAGTGTGTTAAAGAGTTAAGGTAAAATAAAATGTAAAAACCCAACCATCAACTCTTCGACCCACTGCTTCCAGCCACAATTTTATTTTCTTCGCATATTTTGGCATATTTATAAATTCAATAGTAGATAGTAGGTTTGTTCCTAGCGCATTTTTGTAAGAAGGCACAATACGATACCGTAAATTACTCATTTTATATTGAATTTTTTATTATCTAACATGAACCAAACTCAAAAATTTGACACTTGTTTGACAACTTTGACTATATATTTATCATAACACTTGTAACAAAACACAAAGAACTGACACTACAAGGGACCAATTGGAGCCGATGAAGATGTATGTATTGTGACGTCACATTCTGTTTCAGATCACGTGACTTTTTCAAAATATCCAAATTTCAAAAATTAATTGTTAAATGTCTAATGGATATTTGGTGATATTTTCAAATTTGCGGCTATTTAAATAATATATTTTTAAATTTAATACTTAGAAAAGCCATACAACTGTAAGATTTTTTTATCTATCTGAAAAAGTCTCAATATTTGATAGTTAAAACATCAATCATTTGTTTGTCTTTTTGTTTTAATTCCATGGCTAGCGCTAATAAACTACAATTTTCGTATTTAATTTCTGGATTTACTAAATATATGAAATTAATTTTGTTTATTAATTTATGAGTATAATTTTATGCTCTACAACTTTTATTTGAAGAATTTTTTCTAAAATAATTTGGAGAGCAACGCGCAATGGAAAACTGTTTTACCATATAACGGATTTTCAACGTCACCCGGTATGTTCTGCATTGAAGTTGGTCCTCATTTTTCATCGTAAACTTTTCGCGATAAAAGAGCCCAAAGATATACAATGGGACGAGTTTGGGGAAAGTTACGGGGATTGTCCGTGAAATCGATGTACCTAAATGTCGCCTTGAGATGTATTAAATTATAAAAAATTTGGAATTTCGTAAATTTTGAAGATTTTGTGTTTGGACATACAACCTTTGTGCTTGACTGTAAAACCTATTAATGTTCTCTAAGATATTGATAAAGTATTAAATACTTATAAAACAGTTTTAACTTCCTCTGAAGTGTTTACAAAGTCAATTTCGTGATTGTTGTTCTTTAATCTCTATCAACTTGCTGTCAATTCTTACAGAATTCTCTTCTTTATATAAAACAATTGAGTCCATCGATCAAAAATTACTGACACTTCTTTATTTCCGCTTAAACATAAACCTCTTTCAGTGAACAACACATTTTTCTTTATTAGCTAGCGACGAAAAGTCTTATCGTTTATATACTACAGCATTAAGAGAACATGAATTTTTCATAAAGCTAGTTATTGCTTGGTAGAGAGCAATTTACTTGCTTATAAAGAGTAAAAGCTAATCTAGAAACTTGCAAAGATAAGAAAATATATCTTAAAGGACATATTCGTAGTGAGAGCTCGCACTTTAGAATTCTATCAAATATGACATTTGTTTTCGCTTTTCGACACGAAGCGAAAATTTGTTAGATGCAAGTTTCAAAATATTCGCCTGCAAGCGTACAACTCGAGTCACAATTCATTTCAAAGCCAATTTATATATTTATTATACCGGGTGTTTTCCAACTTAGGGTAAAAACTTAAAGTACAATTAGTATAAACCAAAATGAGTAAAAAAGCTTAATCAACATATAGGTCTGATTTTTCCGAGAAAGAGGCCATTTACTATTAGAATCGAAGTAAAATTGACAAAGATAGTGATTGAACAAAATTTTGTCTATGACTATAAAAAAACAATAGAATTGTATATGAAACATTTTTCTCAATGTCTAATAATAACGAAGTTATTTGAAAATCAAATATTGGCCAAGGTTGCCAAAACATTTAAAAAAAAACAAAAGCACGTCTAAGTTGACCTCTGAAAGGTAAACAAAAAGTCTTATTTAATCGAAGTCTTAACTATTTCGAGATAGAAGAAGTAAACCCCGTAAAAACTCATTTTTTTCTCGGAAACTAATAAAGATCGGGTCCATGTTGATTAAGCCTTTTTTACTTATTTTGGTCAGTTATATTTACCATTTTGATAGTAAAAAATTCAAAAATTTCTAGAACAAAAAACTAATAAATATAGAATTTGTAACGTTTTTTACCTCCCGCTACCCTTTGTAAGGGAGGTATAGGGATCGTGCTAAAAATCGCATATCGAGATTTTGATAAATGACCACGTTTTAAGGTCCCTAGAATCCAATTTTAACATTTTCACGATGATGTCTGTGTATGTATGTGTGGATCCTCCACTCTAACTCAAATACTAACATTCAGAAAATTTTGAAACCTTGTATTTCGAATTTTCTCTGTAATAGAAAGAGCCCATTAGATTTTGTTATAAATCGGATAACCGGAAATGGCACATTACTAGAAGCTCAAAATAGCTTTCCTTCGAAAAATACCTTTAAATGTTATTTTTTTAATGTTATTATAAAAATTAAAGACTATTAAATTTTCTACAGATTTGCATTAATACTTTTTCTATATATTTTATGGATAAATTTATAAAATTATCTATAATTTAAATCCCAGAGCCTACGCTTTAAACAAACAAAATGCAGTTATTCAAATGCACGTAACTGACAAATAAATGTCACTATCACAGAACTAATTATTTCAAAATATTATTAGTAACGTTTTAAAAAGAAAAAAAAGTAAATAGAACAATAGAAAAGGAATTCAATACAGTTTCCAGCATAAGTAAATATGTAGGTATGTATTTAGATTAATAAAAATTAACGATTCCCAAAAATGTTTAGGCTAATCCTCATTTTTGGATTAGTGAATTCTATTTTATCCCGGTATTTAAAATTTAATCTCCATTTTATTATAGCTCCGGTGGCTCAATGGCATGGGAACCCTCGGGGCTATGGGTTCGAATCCCACTAACGCATGGATGTGTGCGAATGTGAACCCACTCTGTAATTGGGATTTAATCCTGTTGAGGGGTTTAAAGAAATGGTTTCTTGGATTAGATTAGACTATATTTTAAGAAATAAACTGTCAAAATTAGAGTAAAATACGCTAATCCAAAAATAGGATTAACTTAATCTTTTGTGACTCGGGCTGTAAATGGCGGGAGGTATTGTGATGGCCACACCAGATTTTTTCTCTAGATGCCGTGCCTCACCAAAGTTTTGATGCACGAGCCGCCACTGCTTATATCACATTCAACTGTCCGATCCAGTATTTTCAACACCAATGCCGAGTATCCACTCAAACTCGCTGTTACTGTCCTCGTATACTCTAGCTTTCCAATACTCGTCAACACTACCGAGTATTCACTTCCACAGGTATCCCATTATACCAGTAACTTCCAGACTCGCCGTTACTGTCCCTGTACACTATAGCTCCCCAATACTTGTCAACACTACCGAGTATTCACATCTACAGCTATCCCAGTATACCAATAAAAAAAATTGGGACGTTATAATTCAAAAATAGGCACTCCCAGAATGCAAAATTGTCTTCTGCCCATTGTGGATGTAAACGCCTTATTAGATATTTAATAAACACATCAATGCTACATACAAATGTCAGCATTAATAATTATTTTCTGGGGAATAATTCCATTCTGGCTGTCAGTTAATTAATCTATTTCACGCTATATTAATTAGTGTGTCCCTAGGTGTTGTGCCCTGCTATATAATCATTTTTTTTCCTGCCGTCTGGATACAAGTCTAGTGTTACATGATTATCGAGAAACTATAATTTCGTCTTGTGATTTGTCTCTGCTGAAACCCGAGAATCTAGGGTGACCGTTACGTAAAGGACTAAAGACTGAAGGATTAAGTTGCAGGATACGCGATATGTCTAGGCAGGTGATATCTTCATGTTCTTATATAACACTCAGAAAAGGTTATGTAAGAATAATGTTATTCTGTGAACTCAAAAATAGTCTTTAGTTTTGAAGTAATTATAACATTTAAAAATTTGGTGTGGCCAGCACAATACCTCCCGCCATGTACCGCCCGAGTGACAAAAAAGATTAAGCTAATATTTATTTTTGGATTACCGAATATTACTCTAATTTTGGCAGTTTATTTAGTCTAATCTAATCCAAGTAACTACCTTTTTTGATAATAAAATGAAGATTAAATTTTAAATACCGGGATAAAATAGAATTCACTAATCCAAAAATTAAAATTAGCTTGAACTATTTTGCGAATCGTTAATTTTTATTAATCTAAATACATACCTGCATATTTACATATGCTGTATTGATTTCATTTCCTATTACAGCTTTTATAGTCTGACTCACAAAAAAGATTAAGTTAATCCTTATTTTTGGATTAGCGAATTTTACTCTAATTTTGACAGTTTATTTCTTAAAATATAATCTAATCTAATCCAAGTAACTACCTTTTTTTAAACCCTTCAACAGGATTAAATCCTATTTACTGAATGGGATTACATTCACACACATCTATGCCTTAGCGGGATTCGAACCCAGAGCCCCGAGGGCACTCATGACATGAGGCGTTGATCTAACCATTGGGCCACCGGAGCTATAATAAAATGAAGATTAAATTTTAAATACCGGGATAGAATATAATTCACTAATCCAAAAATGAGGAATAGCATAAACATTTTTGTGAATCGTTAATTTTTATTAATCTAAATACGTACCTATATATTTACTTATGCTGGAAACTGTATTGAATTCCTTTTGTATTGTTCCATTTACTTTTTATTTTTAAAACGTTACTAATATTATTTTGAGACTAGTTCTTTGATAGTGACATTTACCTGTCAGTTACATACATTTGAATAACTGCGTTTTGTTTGTTTAAAGTTTAGGCTCTGGGATTTAAATTAAAGATTAATCTTTAATTTTTATAACATTAATCTCGAAAAAGTAGGCCCATTCAGAATAAAAAAAAATTAGCGGTAGTGTAATTAGTGGCATCGGTAGCGTAAGAAATTTATGGTAAAAATTATTTCCGTTCACAATGAAAAATTATTGAAATTATAGTTTCTAGGAATATTTTATTATAAATTATTAGGATGCAAGGTTGACAGTTATAGCTGTCATTTTATTTTTGCACAAAAAGCAACTGACATAGGTGATGACTTATTAATTACACTTATCCACAAGCACTCCATTGTGTGAGATAAGCGAAGAGATTAAGGGAATTTAAAATTATTTCAAAAAAAAAAAAAAATGCGTGGGTTCAAATTTCCTTTGAAATAAGCGAAAATGGTAAGTTACGTGTTTACTTTTAATTGTGCAAAGTTTATTAATAAGTATGTTTGTTTATATAGCGCAACGTCTGAGGCACACCACAAAATGGTCCTTTTTCTATTACTCATTTTATCTGATGAAATCAGATGTCAATAAACGTCAAAACTGTCAAAAATTAAAAGCGATAGCGTAGTGGTAACTTAGAGGTTTGGAGTTTGCAAACTCCTACCGCTGCCATTGCCACTGCGCTACTACTTATTTTCTTAATTTTTGGATGTGAACGAATACATTTGCTATAACGCATTCAATCTTTTACCCAGGCCACTACCACTGCCACTAATTCTACCGCTACGTTAATTTTTTTGTTGTGAATGATACTTAACATTTAAAGGTATTTTTCGAAGAATAACTATTTTCAGCTTCTAGTAAAGTGCCATTTCCGGTTATCCGATTTACACCAAAATCTAATGAGCTCTTTCCATTAAAGAAAAAGTTCGAAATACAAGGTTTCAAAATTTTCTGCATGATAGTATTTGAGTTAGAGTGAAGGATCCACACACACATACACACAGACATCATCGTGAAAATATTAAAATTGAATTGAAGGGACCTTAAAACGTGGTCATTTACCAAAAAAAGAGTAGCGGGAGGTAAAAAGTAAATGTGGGTATATTTCTCGATTGTAATGTAGATTAAGCTCGAGATTACCATAGTCCAAATAGAAGACCCGGCAGAAGAACCGCATTTTCAACCCACCATGAAAACATCTGACAACAATAAAAGTATCCTTAAATTTTCTTTAAAGAACGACTGTAAAAGCATCCCTTTTTAAGCTTAAAATCCATTGTAACTTTTTCTATCAGTTAATTCGTTTCCACAATCCCAATAGAATTTTTCCCTTCCGTTTGTAGTTATTTTGTTGTGCTCGGGTGTCTTGCTAATTCGCTTGACTCAATTTTGTCGGTGGAAATTAGCTGTTTAGTAATTAAATTTGACGTGTCGGGCGCTTTAAACGAGCATGTGACTTGACGCGAGACTCGACGACGACAATTAAATCCACAGTAGATGGGGAGATTTTTACAAATTACACGAATTAAGAAAAGTTGCACTTTCAAGAATACTAAACGAAATTGAAAAACAATGACTGAAGAAAGACAAAAGGGAAGAAGGAAATTTTAATTAGTATTTACCATTTAAACAAAGTGACAAGAATGATGATGATTGAGCCAAGCATTATGTTTTAGAAATTTTACAAAAATTATAAAATTGCACTTGATGTGTTATAAAATATATTGACTCATACTTTGGGCTATAAATATAGTTGTAAGTGTTTGGAATATATTAGAATATTAATAAAATAATCTTAGTCCATTTTTCTGAATTGGAAATAATTAAAGAAACAACTTTCTAGCTTCCTAACTTTTATCGATTTCTGTAACCTAAATTAAGTCAGAAAAAGTAAACATTGCTGAATAATTACATATTAATGGGTCATTTTTATAGGACGTCTTTGTATTAACCCTCATATTTTAAAATGTAATACGAGGGTAACACCGAAAGTTTCTGCAAACAAATATAACGAAGCTAGCTACGAAAAATCAATGCACGTCGTACTGAAAATGCAGTTAACAAAAGAAAATATCCTAGCCATGATATTTTACGATTTTAAAAGTTCGCTCTCTCCAAAATAATGCATGGAAAAGTTTCGGGGTGCTTTTGGAAATAAAGCACCTACTATCAGATCTGTTCACAGCTAGAACAATGAATTTAAATTTCATCTAGTTTTTCTCAATGACGATTTACGCGAAGATCGGCCAATTTCCTGTAGTTACGAATAAAAACATATAGATGCTATTCGTACAATGATTAAAGAAGACTACCGTGTCACATACAGAATTATACGGGCTACTTTGGGCATTGGAATGACCGCTATAAATAAAATTTTGCTCGATCATCTAACGGCAGGAAAGTTTGTTACCGTTGGATACCTCATAATTTAAATGATGGTCAAAAGCAACATCGTGTGGAATGGTGCATTAAAACATTTTTTACACGATCGGATTATTTTTTATATTTACCGATAGTGTTTCCAAGACAGAAGGTCTTATTTACAAATTACTGAACGGTAAGTGATGTGACTCACTTCGGTAAGTGATGTACTTACTGTTCAAGAGGCGAGACGGCAAATAAATAAAAACAAAAATCAAAGCTTACTTCAAAAACGACAAATAAATGTTTTTAATATGTCAAAATAATTTTCATATCTTATTTTTCTTTTAAATTTTGTGCGTCGATCATGCAAAAAATAGTATAAGCATCACGAACGTTAAGGAATTACCGATCTCAGACAAAATTGGGACCTTCCCTTCGCTCAGTCCCCAAACATTGTCTTCGATCAGTAAACCGTCCTTACCGTTCTTAATACTTATTATACTATAAAAAGTACAACGAAGGTAAATCTAAAGCAGTGTATGATATATCAGGTGATGAATCATGGATGTATGCATTTAAACCTGAAACAAAACGACAATCAGCTCAATGGGTCTTTCCAACAGACCCCAGGCCTGTCAAAGTAAAACGAGTTCAAAGTCAATATTGCATTAGAAGATAGGAAAACAGTAACTTCCAACTGGTACATAACAATTTGTTTGCCATGAGTGTTTGAAAAAGTGCCTGAAAATAGACTTCGAAGTAAACTAGTATTGCATCAGGACAATGCATCCTCCCATACTGCTACGAAAACTAAAGTCTATTTAAAAAAATCAAAGGTGGAATTACTGGAGCTCCCACCATACAGTCCTGACCTTGAACCTTATGATTTCTTCCTATTTCCTAAATTAAAGGCAATAATGTGTGGTTTCCGATATACAAGTGCAAATGAAGCGGTTGATACCTTCGAAAACATTGTCTTCCGAGTGTCCAAGAAGGATGGATTTCTTGCTTTAACGATTAGTTTTATCGAATGCATAAATGTGTTGAGTTAAAAGGAGAGTATTTCGAAAAGCAATAAAAAAATAATTTCTGGAAAAATTTGTTTTCTATCAATAGTTTGCAGAAACTTTCGGTGCCTCGTAATACTAAGATACATTTGCGAGAAATAGTTTTACCAAAATATTTCACATTCTTAAAAGTAGGGTCTGCGAACATTCATCGCGAAACACCGTGGTATTAACTGGGATGAAGGAGGGGCTGGAGTTTAATGTTGGACAAAAATTAGTTCTGTTGGACCTTCCGCGATGAATTGAGAGCGATGAAATTACCGGGTCCCCTTGAAAGTACATGTCTCTGTATGTAACTGTATAATATTTGGACTATGGTTGTTTTTACCATAAGCTAAATTGATTTGGTTCGTTAATGCAATAGATTAACTTTGTATATTTACCACATTCCACAATGGTCAATGCAGTTTGTGTTTATATGCAATTTGCTGCAGTTTCACAAAACGCTTAATTAATTTTAACAACTCAGATTTAGTAAATCAGCAAAAATATAGATTCTGTAGGTATATTAATGTGACCAATTCCAACAAATGAAAATGTTATTGCTAAAGGTGCATTAACAAATGAAAATTAGGTTTATGGTTTTGTTTAGGTTTAAGTAAGTCATTCATAAATGTAAGATTAAATTACTTGAAAATTAAATTGAAGAGTGATGTTATAGAAGCGTGTAATTAAAGTATTACTACTGAGATAAATTGTACAAATGCGAGAGAAAAATCAGCTGACGCCGGGGTTCGAACCCGGGACCTCCAAATGGTTTTTTTTTACTTGAAAATTAGTTTTGATAAACAAGATTAAAATATCGGTAGAGCAGTACTCAACAAGACACCTGTGCGCTGTGAAACTGTCATTCGCTTGGCATTATTGGTTATATTTCAGCAATTTAATTATAACAGTCTCCATGTTGTTCTCGCATTTGTTTAAAAAGCCGAATCCACCAAGTGGATACTAAATAAAGATGGGTGTATATATCTATATAATTTCAGACTCGTTCTCATTGGTGAAATTTGTGACGTCAAACTAAATCATAAACCTAAAGTTTGGACCTTGCAATGTTTAGCTTTATGATTTGGATTTAGAGACCCTAAATGTGAATGGAATCATTGCATAATATGCAGCCAAAGTCATTAAATCTAAAGTATAAACCATAAATCAAAACCTAATTTTCATTTGTGAATGTACCTCAACTTTGAAATGTTTGTTTGGTCGCGAATCTGGGGAACCGGGGTCAATCCCGACCGACGCCAAATATTTCGAATTTTAACTCCTGTGGTGCACTCTCCACGCCAGCAATGAGTGCCCGTGAGGTGACGCCTGGTAAACGCCCGCGCGGTACAAATATGTCGTCATTACCAAAATCTGTGTACAAGGCAGATTGGCACACCCAGCAATGGGTTTTATGCCGTGATGATATATTTATTTATTTATAACTTTGAAATTTAAGTACATTAATAATTAAATGTTTCTAATTGTGAAGTATTTATTTATTTAAATATAAAGGATTTACTTCGAAGAAGATGTGATATATTTCTTGACAAGTTTGACTTGCATTTTACGCAGGTTAAGCCAGGGCTTTACAGCTTATAAATCCGTATTTTCCGCCGGAAAAAATAAAATATGTATTTATATTGTCAGATAAATTCATCATACATAATCTATATAAAAATCCATTTTTCCTTTTACCAAAATATTAAAAATATCTCTATTGAAACGTGTGTAAAAGGTTTACCAGTTTTTATTTATGGATCAGTTGAGTACGTAAGTTAATCCTTCAACTGATATATGAAAATTTCCAATAAAATAAGTTGCACGTTGAAAAACAAAGTGTCTCGTATGGGACGTGCGACTGACCGCGTGGCTATGACAGCTTATATTTATGGCTTAGAAAAACAGATAATGAAATCACAGGAAAATAACATGTGTGTCCAGACACTAGATAACTCGGAAACACTGTGCAACAATATGCTAAAGGACAGTACGAGATTCCACGTTGTTCGTTTTGGTATTCCGAGTATTAGTGTACACTTTTCTGCTAAGAAATGGCCAAAAATCGTCAATCAGTTACGCCTAGGGATTGTAATACCGGTATACCGGTAAATAGCCAAAAAATCCCATATTTTCTTTACCGGTAATTCGCTATTTTTTACCGGTAATTCGATAAATTACATATAGCAAAATAACACATTTATGCGTTTTCAAGTTGCGAAACGCAAGTACGAAATGCTAGTTACGCAGCAACCGGTGTGTGGTGGGGGTGGGGAAAACCAAATAGATCACAGAGACGGGGATTCATAGATGCGCTATTATTTACAACGTAGGACGTAGGTAGTCTTAAGTGCTTTTGTCAGCGCTGCATATGTTGGTCGATTGCTCGCTGATTAGTTTATAATACAAATGTTTCTTTTTACTTCCTTGTACGAAGTAAAGAAAGTATTGTAATCGCGAAAAATTGGGTCTATACTTCATCTTCATATTGGTCTTGCGTACAAGGACGTCGTGTGGTGTCATCAGATTTTTTAATATTAACTCTTGTGTCCTACAACAATATTTAAAAAATCTGATGTGGCCAGCACATTACCTTCCGTCAGTTCTATAAATTTTGTACAAATTTCATACGGAAAGTTCCTTGCTAAATTAAATATTCTATTTCTTGTACATTAGCTTCCGGCAGTTGCATGTATTTTATGCAAATTTCATACAGAAAATTATTATTTTGTGACGTTTTCTATATACAGTGTAATGTATCTGCAGAAAAAAAAAAGATTTATTATTATTATTTCTTGTACATTACCTTAAAGCAGTTGAATGTATTTTATACAAATTCCATAGAGAAAGCAAAAGATCCTATATTTCCAGTAAAATTATAAAACAGACACACTATGTCAATTTCACTTGACACTGACATCTTTCAATCAGAATTTTCTTAATATAGTAGTTGTTTCCACAGGTATGGCTACTTTATGAAATTTAATTTCTTTATAATTTTTTAACTCAATATCCATTTAATATTAAGTATAAAATGCAGTCAAATCGTATAGAGAATAAAATATTCTTTAATATTTATAATAACATCAAATGTGAAAAAATTATATTTAACATAGTTTTTTCAAGAAAAACTGTTAAAATCTTCAAATGATGTTACTTCCGGTTGACCAATTATAACCAAAATCTAATCAGCTCTTCCTATGGATGTAACGAAGAAGTATACGAAAAAATTATAATTTTTGTAACTGTAGTATTAGAGTTATCGCAGACGAAAATTTTGTTACACACACACATCCACACACATCCACACACACACACACACACACATACAGACATCATCGTAAAAATAGTAAATTCGTATTCTAGGGACTCTAAAACGTGCTTATTGAGTAAAAACTCATCATCGAATTTTTTGACCAAAGACAATACCTTCCTTACCTAAAGGTGTAAATTACCGATAAACCGGTTTCGTTTAAATATTTTACCGAATTACCGGTAATTGAAAAAATTGGTAAATTTACAATCCCTAGTTACGCCTGAGAATTATTTGGGGGATTATATTCTCTCTCTGTTTTCTATAAAATGTTGGCTCCTTAATACTGTGCAGCATCTGTAGATTCACTTAAGCTGGGAAGGTATTTTTCCGACGACCACTACGAAAAGTACATAAATTCACACGCTAAACTATTACTGAAAGTTGGTCATTGCACATTACTAGCAATGCTGTGTGATATGAAAGCTCGTTAGCCATTCAGATGCGTCCGCAACTGTGTGATATGATTTTATCACATGCTGCGATAACTGAGCGAACTAACCTAAAAATTTGTATTTAAAAGTTTGACAGTTACAGATAATTTGCTGAATTTACACGGATTAAGAAGGTTGGACCCTGATTTATCAGAATTTAAAATATTTTTTGTGAATTCTGATAGCAATGATGTTAACATAATCTGTTTTAATATTTTTATGTAAATTTTACATTTTTTTACTTTGTAATAAATTGTATTATTACTAATAATGGGCTCATTATTTTTGTTCTAATACGCCTTATTTTTAAAAAATATAAATCTTAACATAATTTCAATCAAAATTTGATAATTTTGGTAACAGTGCATGTCATAATTTGTTATTGTTGTTTGTTATTACTGTTTTATTAGCCCCTTTTTTACCTCTCGCTAAGAGAGGTATTGTATTCATGTTAAAAATCGCATATCCAGATTTTAATAAATAAGCACGTTTTAAGGTCCCTAGAATCCGATTATAACATTTTTACGATGATGTCCGTATGTGTGTGTGTGTGTGTGTGTGTGTGTGTGTGTGTGTGTGTGTGTGTGTGTGTGAGGATGTGTGTGTGTGTGTGTGTGTGTGGATGTTGGATTCACTATATCTCAAATACTATAAGACTTAAGACATTTTTAACTACGGATTCCTGAATCTAACAATAATGGGAAGAGTCGAGTCAGTTTTGGTAACAATTGGACAACCGGAAGTAGTAGTTACAAGAAAAAAATTATCTAAATATTATTTATCGAAAATTTATGTAAATACTTATATTAAAAAACGTTAAATTCTTTATTCGATAAATATAAATTCATTATTATATCTTCTATAGATTTAGAGATAAAGAAAGGCATATAAAATAATTTGATGTAAAAAATCTTAGATCAAACTACTACAAGACAAGAAATTCAAATGTTTGTAACTGACACATAAATGTCATTGTCCAAAATATTTGTATGCCTCTGTCAAAAATAATTGTACATTATTACGAAAATTATGAAAATAAAAAAAGTCAACAACGCAAAAGAATATACGTAAAAAAGAATATAAAAGGAATTTGCGAAAAAATGACGAATATAAAGAAAAAGAAAAGGAAAGTAGAAAAAGAAAATTTCAGGATATTGAATATAAAGAAAATGTATGTATTGTACATAATTTATATTAAAATAATTATTTTGTAGTGAGACATGAATATATGTATTTGTATTTAAAAATATTTTTCGTTTTATGCGTACAACCAGGTAAAATATCTGGTGAGAGGTTACGTGTTGGCCACATCAGATTTTTTTGATCAATTTTGAATTTAACATTTTTCTATTAAGTCATTAGTTCGCCCAAAAAACCGCTGGTTGTTTTAAAGAAAACACCCCGTTATGTCATTCAACAAATTGTGGTCGTCGAAAAAGTATCGTGAAAGGGTATTTCACACTCGTGTGATTAAACCACTCGCCTTCGGCTCGTGGCTCAAACTTCACACTCATGTGAAATATCCAACTTTCAGCACTAGTTATACAATATACTATTAAATTATTTCTGACCAAAATTCTGCTTTAAAACTTCAACTTTAAAATTTTAAATCGTCGAGTTAATTTGCGCGATGACGTTGTAACATTGTCTTGAGCAGGCCCCGGGCTGTAAACGGACGCCGAAATGGAGGGGACGTTGAACGCAGGAAAAATAAATGGCCACAGTATTTTGTATGAACGACCTGTTTTTCTTAGTATTTCCTGTGATACAATATTAGTAATTTAGTTGTTTGTAAAAAACCTATTATGATATTTTTATAAAGCACAAGTGAGAAAAAGGGCGCCAATGGAGCATTTGCCCAGGGCGTCTATCAACTTAGCCCAGGGCTTGGTTTTGAGCAATTTAAATGAGTCCGCTGATTCGATTTGGAGGCAGTTCGGATCACCCACTTTATGGTATAGTTTGTTTCAAGATATTTGCAAACGTACCTGCATCGACTAATGCAGTGGGTGGCTTCTTAAATGGGCTTGATGGGTAACGTGACAGGATTGTAACAAAATATTTGATATCCAGCACACGAAATATTTGTGTGGAATTTAATGTTTCACTTGAATTTTAAGAAATACAGAACAAAGAATATGACATTACACCAAATTTTCACAAATTATAAATAAAAGCAGGTATAGTAATTAGCGGAATTTTGAGAAAATTACATCGTTTTCTCAAATTTTGCTAATCCTTTCCTGACGCATAGGATCGTAAATACCATTGCGACTGGCCGGGGGGCCAAATTTTCGTGATTATCATCGGTCTTCGAGCCGGGCCGGGCTTGAACTGTGAAGGACTCGAGCCGGGCTGGACCTAAATTGTGATGGGTTTGGTTCGGGCCGAGCTACAAGTGTGATAGATTTGAGCCGGACTGACCTGGTATTTCACTCAATAAAACATTATAAGAAAGAAAAATTTGCGTGAACGTGACATATTAACTGTAAAAAATCCATTTTTATGGAGAACAAACGGTCACAATGACTTGTCATACGTTTTATTCCAGTCAGTGTCGAGAACCGCGGCAAAGTGTCAAGTAATAGTGATTCACCTCTCATTTCATATTCTTAGCAGCCTATTCTGTAACTCAACCGTTTATTTTTAATTTAATTAATGTGGAGCAGTGAATCACAAATGGTTCCTTTTTAAATTTGCCGCTTTAGTCGCCATTAGCCAAAATATTTATAGGAAAAAATGATTAGATACTTTGGCTAGCGCGATTAAATAATTTTTGTACTGAGTAGAGTCAAGTTATGTAAAATGAACGGGCCGGACCGTGCTTTAAGATGAACGGGCCTGGCCGGATCGGGCTTTTTAAAATATACGGGCCTGGCCGGACCGGGCTTTGTAAATGAACGGGCCTGGCTGGACCGGGCAAGGCGCATTATGTAAACGGGCCGGCTGGGTCAGGCTCTTAAAGTGAATGGACCTAGTCGGGTCGGGCTTCATATTTATCTTGAAAAATTCGGGTCGTGTCGGGCCGGGCTTTTTAAATGGGTGAACTGGATCGGGCCGGGCTTTATATTTCTTTTAAAAACTCGGTCTTAATCGGGTCGGGCTTAAAAGTTATCGGATACTACACTATCTTCACATTCCCGTATAGTTGGGAAAATAGTAGTCTGTTAAGAATTTCTCATTTCGCTCACCTATCCAACTGACCCATAGATAGATTTGCGTAATCCAAGTTTGTATATTTCAAAACTTTTTCTAGACGAGATAAAAGCAAAATCGTTGAAGGAGTACATTCCACAAGTGTTTTGGAGATTGGAAACAGCGAAGGAACTTTGGACATTAAATTAAGAGATTAGAGAGCGTAAAGAAGACCAAAAGACTTACACATTTTTGCAGATAATTTAGGAATATGTTTCCTAAGAACTACATGACATTTTTCAGTTTAAAATGATTTATCTCTATTTCCCTGAGTCAATTCCAAACGAAATCAATATCTCATGTGTCTGTTTAACATTGAAGTCGTATTACCGGTAGTCGATAACCACAGTGTATACTTTTGTAGAAGAGAACATATATGTCACATATACGCTAACATTACACTGATATACATGCCTGCTAAATAGTTACTACCTAGTTAATACGTATCATATGGCGAAAAGCGCGTTAGCTATTTAATTTTCTCAGTTGTAAAATGAAATGTTATGTCTCATTTTGTGGGATGTTTCGTGGGAAATAGATAGGGGTTTCCATCCGAGATTTAACCGCATACAGGCAAGCTTGAAGAGAGAAATATATTTGGTATTAATTTAGAATTTTATTTTATCAACAATTATACACGCAATCATTCTTTCCTTATACATATTTAAAGCTCACAACCAATCTTCTTTTGGAATGCTGAATACTTTTAAAATAATCATAAATTGTAGACGAAAACCATACCCACTAAATTTTAAATAAGTCCAAATTTTATTAATTTAAATACAGGGCGTCTCACAACTCGCACCCCAGACGAAACTGACACTTGACGACGACAATAGGTTGCCAACAAATAGAAGAAAATAATTTGCGGCTGCTTGCATAACGGGGTTACAAGACTTTTTAATCCACCAATCCCGGAAGGATATCTTGAGGTGTGATGATATTATTACAAAATAAAACTTGTTGCTAGGTTTTAAAAATACTACTAGTGAGTTACAAAATTTGTTTGACTTACGGTAATTTTGACACTTTAGAGTTGACTTTTCACTGCCAACAAATTTAGGTTAGCGAAGGTGTCATCCGAGATCATCATTTATACAGTACAGTGCAACGTGTTGTAGCAGCTGTGTAAAATGTGTTAAGCGAAAATATTATTGTCATTTGATCTGGTATAACTTGACCGGTCTCATGCATCCTTGCGATGGCTCTCAATATCACTTTATGATCCACAAGATTTCTATCCGGAAAACGTTCCGAACAGACTGCCTCTCTGGCGTTACGTCCACATTCTCCGAAAATTATAATTATTTCTAAGTAAACATGGTAAGAATTTGCCTTTTTTTATTCACCTTATCAAATTTAATTTGACACTGACATTTTTCGAAAACTACAGTCGCCCACACGTTTTAAAGAAGAATTGATTAGTATAAAACCATAGTACGTAAAATTACGGCAAACACACGTTATAGGTGTAGGTCTCTGATTGGTCAATTTTAAGACGTCTTTTCTCGAATATCTTTCAAGCTAGATTTTTTTTTCTGCGAAATTACACATCCGAATGCAGTCTCGTGTTTCCTCATTCGCTCTGGGGCGCGAGTTGTGAGACATGCTGACATATTTAGTTATTGCGGAAAATGTATTAAGATCCATTCCATATAACAATGGTTCTATTTACTATTTTCTTTTTAAAATGTTACTATTATTAATTTGAAATGATTAGTTCTTTGACAGTGGCGTTTATCTGTCAGTTACATACATTTGAGGTACGAACTGTCTAATCAAGTAGTTGTGTTTGTTTAAGACAATTTTATAAATTTATCCATAAAATATATAGAAAAAGTATTAATGCCTGAATGTCAGGTCGCGAATCTGGGGAACCGGGTTCGATTCCGGCCGACGCCAAATATTTCGAATTTTAAATGGCACAAAATTGACCCCTGTGGTGCACTCTCCACGCCAGCAATGAGTGCCCGTGAGGTGACGCCTGGTAAACGACCGCACGGTACAAATATGTCATCATCATTACCGAAATCTGCGTACAAAGCAGATTGGCACACCCAGCAATGGGTAATAAGCCGTGATGATATATTTAATTATTTATTTTATTTAATAGAAAATTAATAATCTTTAATTTTTATAACACATATCTTTAAAAAGTAACATTTAAGGTATTTTTCGAAGAAAATCTATTTTGAGCTTCAAATAAAGTGACATTTCCGGTTATCTGATGTACACCAAAATGTAATGGTCTCTTCCCATATTAGAATAAGGTAGAAATACAAGGTTTCAAAATTTTCTGAATGATAGTATTTGAGTTAGAGTAAAAGATCCACATACACATACACACAGACATCATCGTGAAAATGTTAAATTCGGATTCTAGGGACCTTAAAACGTCATATATCAAAACCTCGATATTCGACTTTTAGCACGATCCCTGTACCTCCCTTACCAAGGGTAGCGGGAGGTAAAAAATACAAAACTCTGTCTCATATTTTAATAAAATATTTACTGAATCACCTAAGTATATTTTCACGGCAGTCGGTAATTTGACAATCAAAAAATATTTGCTTTACCACATTTTGCAGAGTATATGATTATTTATTTAGATGCGCAGGAGTTAGTTTTGTTTTTAATCTGTGTATCAACAATATTTGAAATGTAAATTTGGCATAAGACATATAAATTTAAAGTAACATATCTGGAACATTTACATTATAATATCATATATATGCGCGATGTTTTGTGTCTTGCTTGAAGGAAACCGGATTTATTTTTGACATTTCCAAATGAAAAATTGGTTTACTTCTGTCTACAACAATATATTTTCTTTATATTTTGTTTAAAGAATAATATAATAATATAAACAAATTTTATTTGTGTTGCCAAGATACGTATCTGTAATTACTGTTTAAACAAAGTTTAAAACGTTCTCTTATATTTTAAATACAAAGTTAACTTAGAAGTAAGTATACCTTTATATTATTTGTGTTGTCACGATACGCATCTGTCATTACTGTTTAAACAAAGTTTAAAACGTTGTAGTTGTTTTAAATTCGAAGCTAACTTAAACATAAGACTTAAATAATATACCTTGTTCTTTTTTAGAATTTGATATTTGTAAAGTGAATTAAAAGAGTTTTTGGGTACACAATGTACGAAACTGAAAGTGGCTGAAGTTTTCAGAACTTTCCGCATAATTCAGTTTGTCAACTAAACTCCGGGGACTGAAATACTGAAATTTTGAAGGGTATCTGAAAAATGAAATTTCAACTATTCACGAAGACAAAATATATGTTTACTTCTGTTTTTACTTTTTCAGTAACTTAGTAAATATAATAAGCAATACGGAATGTACACAGATCTTAAAGTCACGTTCTTTTTATCATTTACTTCACCTCACCTCAGCTCACAGTGATATGAGCTTGCCATGAGCTGAGTTGAGATTTTTATAAAGTAAAAAGAACGACAAATTATGTAGAACTATTTGCTAGAAAATCCGAAATACTGTCCACTGAACTTGAAAAATAACAAATCGTCCATATCACTCATGTCATCATTTAATAATTGCTCCTAAAAATAAATTTAAGCCAAGTACAGGGTGTAAATCGAAAAGTGGAACATAGGCGTTTAACATGGGAAATCAGTTTTTCTTTGCGCAAACGTTACCTAATTATTTTATGTAAAAATAATTCAAATAAAAGTTATAGACATTTAAATTCTGCATCTAAATCATGTGAAACGATTATTTTATCTGTTCATAGTAATGTAAAAATTAATTATAAAGTTACAGTTTTCATGAGCTTTTACTTTAGGCAGCCATGTATTTATGTCAAAGATTAAATAAATGCGTTGTTTTTATCTGTCAATTAAAACTAAAACAGGTTACCTTTTTGTGTTTCGTGTTAACATATTATTGTAAATTAAATTTAGTCCAAGTTGCCAGTTAATAATTACGCATTTCTTAACTTTTTGTCATAAAACCATGGCAGTCTTGACGAGAAACTCATAAAAGCCGTAACTTTATATTTAATTTTTACGTTTACATGAAGAGTTAAAATAATAATTTCACATGATTTAGATGAATTTAAATCTCTATAACTTTTGTTTGAAGTATTTTTGCATAAAATAATTAGGTAACGTTTGCGCAAAGAAAAATTTATTTCCCATGTTAAACGCCTATGTTCCACTTTTCGATTTACACCCTGTACATTAAGATACAAGTTTCATAAGACATGATTTTAGCGCTGAAATGTCTTATGAAACGTGTATTTTATACTATTTTTTCTATTTTGGTCATTTTTCAAAAAATGTACGTTATTTCATGTCCAGGAATATCAATTTCGGTTGTTTAATATGTACTTTATGAAACTCATTTGGATGTCATAAAGAAGTACTTTATGACATCCAAATGGGTTTCATAAAGTACATATTCAAGAACCAAAATAGAAAATAAATTTTAAATAATCATTACTTAAACTCCAGCACAATATCTTTAATATTGGCCATTTTCTTCAAGTAACCAATAAAATAATAATATTATTAAATAAATAAATAAATAACCTCTTCAATAACCAAACTAATTGTTTGTGACAGTCAGTGACAGCAAAACATTCATCCCTACTATTCATCTAAGTTGAAAAACTCAACAAGCACAACTTCTTGAGGTGACTTAAGAATCGGGAAAAGGAGAGGAACTCCTCTCACTTCGGTCTTATTTCATTTACGACAGAAAGAACGATCAAAACTTGGCCTCGGCTAATGTTAAGACATGCTTACATTCCTTGTAGTTTAAATAAGTATTGATTCGTAAAGCAATTCTTTTTAATGTACTAAATTGTTGTTAAGTTATCCTGAAAAACCATTTGTTTTGTATTGAATTTCATCTTTTCCTTAATCTTTTTCACTTCCGGCTCATTTCCGAAACGATTTCATCCGAAGGATTACTTTTCTGATTGTGCAGAAGCAATTGTTTCAAACTGTTGCCATTATTCTAATTAAAAAGTGTTGATATTGTTTTGAATACGCCAATAGAAATTAATTAAACAATTTACCATCGGTGGAATGTACTGACGTACTGACATACAAAACAAATATTGAGAGTGTTTCTGTGGTTACCAATGATTGTTGTTCGCAATAAATTGTTTAAATTATTTTGAAGTCTGGTTACATTATCAAAATTGGCTGTAAGGTGCGTTTACAAATTACAACATTAGGTACAAGTTCTAAGTTACATACATGAGATACGCGACGCGTAAACTTTGCTAAACACCTAATTTTATAATAAACTTATAAATATATAATGTTACTTAAGTGCTCCAAGAGTACATCGAATGAAAAATGTCAAAATTAGGCTCTAATATTCACGACAAACTCAAAATTATATTTTATGTGGGTAAACTTCTAAATTATAGTATAGATTAGCGTTAAACATTTGAAGTCTCAGTCATTCAGCATTTATTTTTACTAAACCGACGTTTCGGTATACTTCTATACCTTCTTCAGGGTGTACAAGTATTCAAAACATTTAATATATTAACATGAGCATTATTACCTACATTTACAAGTCATAATGTTTATGTTATACAGGTGTCTCACAACTCGCGCCCCAGACGAAACTGACACTTGCCGACGACAATAGGTTGCCAACAAATAGAAGAAAATAATTAGCGGCTGCTTGCATAACGGAGTTACAAGACTTTTTTATCCACCAATCCCGGAAGGATATCTTGAGGTGTGATGATATTATTACACAATAAAACTGGTTGCTAGGTTTAAAAATACTACTAGTGAGTTACAAAATTTGTTTGACTTACTGTAATTTTGACACTTTAGAGTTGACTTTTCACTGTCAACAAATTTAGGTTAGCGAAGGTGTCATCCGAGATCATCATTTATATTGAACAGTGCAACGTGTTGTAGCAGCTGTGTAAAATGTGTTAAACGAAAATATTATTGTCATTTGAATCATTTCTAAGTAATCAGCGGCTGAATACATGGTATGAATTTGCCTTTTTTATTCACCTTGTCAAATTTAATTTGACACTGACATTTCTCGAAAACTACAGTCGCCCACACATTTTAAAGAAGATTTGATTTGTATAAAACCCTAGTAACGTAAAATTACGGCAAACACACGTTAAAGGTGTAGGTCTCTGATTGGTCAATTTTAAGACGTCTTTTCTCGAATATCTTTTAAGCTAGATTTTTTCTTCTTCGAAATTACACATCCGAGTGCAGTCTCGTGTTTTCTCATTCGCTCTGGGGCGCGAGTTGTGAGACAGCCTGTATACAGGGTCATATTAACAATGAGTTAACAGTATGCGTATTTGAAATAAGTTGTGAAAATTTGTCAGCCATCGGGATTCGAACCCAAGACCCCTATTTTGCCAGGATAGTGCTCTTACAAACTAAGCTATTGACCACTCTCATCTCATCTTGAACTGAGTTGAGATTAATTGAGATTTTTATGAAATAAAAAGAACGACAAAAGACAAATTTTGTTGATAACGTGAACGACTGATGTCGCTGGATGTCTTCTGTGAATGTACCACGTGTGTACAATATACAATTTGAATTTGACAGCAGCTTTTCAACGGTCAACTACGATATTTTCAGGTGTTTTTTGGATCGCCCAAAACTATGACTGGGCATTATTTGGGCTCCTGTTATTTTGTCGAGTACATAGTCACCCCTATTTTGTAAGAAAGTTGCTAAGTCGTAGCAACATTGCTTTAAAAAATCGGAAATAGAAGTTAGCAACTTTGTTACAGAATTGGGGTGCATACCATGTAGTGCGACACATTCTAAATTGTACGGTATTATAACTTCCACATAATTTTGAATTCTATGAAGTTTATGTCTCTTTGCTGCATTATTTTCCACGGAATTGTCTGCATATTTATTTATTCTTCAAATAATAAAATAAATAATAAAGTAATAAACAAACAGCCGTATGCATAAGTGCAAGCTTAAAATAGTTTTAGTAGCATTTTACGTAGTGACCAGTAACACCAGATAAAATGCTATTAGCAGGATGGTATGCATAGTTGTACTTTAACTGGTCACTACTAAATAGCCAACTTGCATTATATTTAACCTGGCAACATTGTAAAATTTGGTTGTTTATTAAGCTGACAGCTGTCAGTTCTATATGTTTTGAGGTAGAATATCATTTCGTGTGTTATTATAGCGTTCTTGTTATTAGATTTTAGTTTTTAGTTGATTAGACCAGTTATATTAGGTTATATAAATTAAAAAAATAGTGGTTATAAGTGGATATACAGTTATCAAGTACTGTCATCACATATATCAGGGAGTATGTTTATAAATGGATTTTTACATTTTAATTTGAGTAGTCAGGCATTTTATATATAGAACTAACAAAATGTAAAATGGAAGAGCGCTTGTTGAATATACACGAAGAAGTGGAAGAAATAGAAGCAATACAAGAATTTATTAGAATCAATGACGAATTGTACCCTTGTCGTAAGGTTTACTAAAATTTGATAATTGTGAAATAAGTGGCAGATAATAGTTATCAATCCCATATTCAAGATACGTACTAACACCCTTACTGAATCCGATCACATGCAGAACGGCGTTACAATCGAGCGCACATCCGAACGAGGAATGTTGTGGGAAGACTGTTTGGAATAATGAAAAATAAAGTTTGACGCTTTTTTAATGCACTACATCTTCATATAGAAACGGCAATAATTGCAGTGGCTGTTTTGCATAACATTTGTGTTAATGAAAGAATCGAAGAACCTGATGAAGAATTCGCAAATGATGAAGATGAAGAAGACGATGGCAAAAATATTTTAATTAAAAACAAATATAATGCAAAAAACTAAAGTGTTAACAAATTACTTATAGTTACATGTAGAACAAAGCTAAAGACAAACAAAATGTGAACTAAAATGTGAATAAATTATTTCTTTGCATGTACAAATTTATTGATAAATAATAAATAAATTTAAATATTGACACTATTTACAACTCTTCCCGTTTTTCCCTTAAAGCTGTAACTCTTGCTTCTTCGTATTGTTTCTCATAATTTATTTTTATTTAATGCATCTCTTCGGCATGCCATAACGCCACTACAACTACTTTTTTTATAACTACTACCGTTGTTTAGAGGTTTCCCTTAAAAGTGTCTTAAACATGCGTCAGTTGGTTACTAACACTTAGTTGTCAACTAACAATTTAAATCCTACTAAATGTCACTATACATAAGGTTTTGCTTAGTGAAATGATAAATTGTTTTTAAAATGATGTTAGTGACCACTAACAAATTTGTGCATACAGCTGATAATCTTTACAATAACCAAACTAATTGTAAGTGACTGCAAAACATTCATCTTCACCATTCATCTAAGATTAAAAACTCAACAAGCACAACCTCTAGAGGTGACTAAGAATCGGGAAAGATGGAGGAACTCTTTTCATTACTGTCTCACTTTATTTCACATCCGTTAGGATAAAAAGAACGGTCAAAATTTAATATGTGTTAAGTGTAAATAATATTGTAACGTTCATTGTTACTGGTAGTAACAATTAAAAATAGTGCAATAACAATCTGAAATTGATGAAGATGAAGGTGTTGTAAGTCAATTTGTTTGTTACTAATTATTCTGTTATAGTTTATTGGTAGTAAAATATGTTAACAGATAAATTTTGATATTATTTTTATATTTATAAACATATGGATATCCAAAAACTTAATAAAACAAGGTATTAAAAAAACTTCGTCGCATATAAGATAATGGTACGCCTATCAGTGTTGTAAAATTAGATTTTAAATCTGTCAAATATCCAATCCAAGCAAAATTTGATTTACTTCTCCAGCTCATTAAAAAACGAAGTACAGCAATCCATCTTTTAAATGTCAATATTTTTATAAAATAAACTGTTCTTCTTTTCTACGTAATTTAATATTTAATCTCTCTAAGTAGGTAATAAGTATTGGAAATCATTTTAAAATATTGATACAAAAGTTTAATTTTCCATACATATTTATAGCGTGTATACCAAAGATTAAAATGAACTCAAATTATAATTTCGAATTAATTATGGAAATAAATAAAAAAACATGAATGATACATATTAACAAAAATCTGAATATGCAAATTTGGACATTTTAAATTTCAATTATGTAGTATATTTCACGAATATGCATTTGAAATATTTTAATATACAAATAATGTACAATTTTCAATAAAAAAATCTGTTGGAACCAGAACATTTTAGCATTATTTACTAGTTTCTGTGATACCAAAATTCATCATGATATACAGGCTGTCCCATGACGAGGTTACGTTGTAGTTATTTTAAAAACTACTCAATATTATTTTACGAAATTTGGTATTTAGGTGTCTTTCCACATGCCCGTTTCAACCGGAAGTAGACCCTAACTTCCTTATTTTCAATGGAATGCTACATTTTTACCTCCCGCTAACCTTCACATTTTAAGGTCCCTAGAATTCAATTTTAACATTTTCACGATGATGTCTGTGTATGTATATGTATGTATTTGTGTGTGTCTGTGTGTGTGTGTGTGTGTGTGTGTGTGTGTGTGTGTGTGTGTGTGTGTGTGTGTGTGTTAGTGTGTGCGTACGTGTGTTTGTGTGTGTGAGTAAGTGTGTGTGTGTGTGTGTGTGTGTGTGTGTGTGTGTGTGTGTGTGTGTGTGTGTTAGTGTGTGCGTACGTGTGTTTGTGTGTGTGAGTAAGTGTGTGTGTGTGTGTGTGTGTGTGTGTGTGTGTGTGTGTGTGTGTGTGTGTGTGTGTGTGTGTGTGTGTGTGTGTGTGTGTGTGTGTGTGTGGATCCTCCACTCTAACTCAAATACTATTATTCAGAAAATTTTGAAACCTTGTTTTTCGAACTTTTTCTATTATGGAAAGAGCCTATTAGAATTTAGTGTAAATCGGATAACAGGAAATGGCACTTTACTGAAAGCTCAAAATAGTTTTTCTTCGAAAAATACCTTTAAATGTTACTTTTTTGAGATTAACGTTATTATAAAAATTAAAGATTATTAAATTTTCTACAGATTTGCATTAATACTTTTTCTGCATATACTATGGATAAAGTTATAAAATTATTTATAATTTAAATCCCAGAGCCTACGCTTTAAACAAGCAAAACTCCTTACGCAATTATACAAATGTATGTAACTGTCAAAGAACTAATCATTTCAAATTAATAATAGTAACGCTTTAAAAAGAAAAAAGTAAATAGAACAATAGGAAAGGAAATCAAAACAGTTTTCAGCATAATTAAATATGTAGGTATTTAGTGAATTTTATTATATTCTATTCCGGTATTTAAAATTTAATCTACATTTTATTATAAAAAATATAGTTACTTGGATTAGATTAGACTATATTTTAAGAAATAAACTACCAAAATTAGAGTAAAATTCGCTAATGCAAAAATAAGGATTAGCTTAATCTTTTTTGTGACTCGGGCGATTAATGGCGGGAGGTATTGTGTTGGCCACACCAGATTATTTATTTTACTATTGAATTCAGCGGAAAATTTTGCATACGAAACAATAAAATATTTTACTCATGATCAACAACTTCTGGCGTAATTTACTTTTTTTTAAATTTTTTCTCTAATAACGGCCAATTCTTTATCACTCGATATCTCGGCAATAGAATCGAATTTCTATAATTTGAATCTGTAAAGACAGTTTCATAAAGAAAACTTTTGTAATTTCTACGTGAACGTGAAGTTTAAGTTCAAATAAACAAACAAATAAATAAATATAAATTCTGATTGACAGATGTCAGTGTCAAGTACAATTGACATAGTATGTTTGTGTTATAACTTTACTGGAAGTATAGAAATTTCTGTTTGGAATTTGTACAAAATACATAGAACTGACTTAAGGTAATGTACTACTGGAAATATTGAATCTTTTGCAAGAAACTTTCTGTGTAGTCTTTTAGTCTTTAGTTTTCTAAGTAAATATGTCCATTATTGTATGAATAATAAAAAATCTGATGTGGCCAGCACATTACCTTCCGTCAGTTCTATGTATTTTGTATAAATGTCATACAGAAGGTTCCTTGCAAAATATTATATTTCTTGTACATTACCTTAAGGCAGTTGTATGCATTTTGTACTAATTCCATACAGAAAGTTTCTAACAAAAGATCCTATATTTCCAGTAAAATTATAACATAAACATACTGTCAACTGCACTTGACACTGACACCTTTCAATCAGAATTTTCTTAATGTATCGCAGCTGTTTCCAGAGTTATAGCAAAGCTGACTAATATATATGATATTTAATTTCTTTATAATTTTTTAACTCTATATCCATTTAATATGAAGTATAAAATGCATTCAAATCGTATAGAGAATAAATAATTCTTTAATATTTATAATAACATTAAATGTAAAAAAATGATATTTAACATCGTTTTTGCAAGAAAAACTGTTAAAATCTTCAAATGAGGGTACTTCCGGTTGACCAATTATAACCAAAATCTAATCAGCTCTTCACATGGATGTAACGAAGAGGAATACGAAAGAATTATAATTTTGGAATTGTAGTATTAGAGTTATCGCATTAGAAAATTTTGTCACACACAGACACATACACACACACACACACACACACATACATACACACACACACACATACAGACATCATCGTAAAAATAGTAAAATCGTATTGTAGGGACCCTAAAACGTGCTTATTCATCAAAAACTCACCACCGAATTTTTTGACCAAAGACAATACCTTTCTTACCTAAAGGTGACGGAAGGTAAAAAGCTTTGGATATTTTTATAATGCCATTGTAGTTTTGCTATATTTTTCATTAAATATCCGAGCCCACAGGTGGTAAACCTTTTTAAAATTTTGCATGCTTGTGTAAAAACTTATAAACATAACATATTTAAACATCATTTTACTCTGAAACGCTTCCATAATAGTAATAGCGCCTTAAAGTTCCAAAAAAACACTGTTGTTTAAGTATTAATATTTCATCGACCCTGTGCAAAAGTTTACCAATATAAAGTACATATTTGGGTAAGTGGGTAAATGTATTAGGGATGATGTTTTGTGGTAAATTGGGGTAAACAGCTAAAAACAAGTGCCTGCCACCCCCGGCCACCAATTCATGTGCTACTAGATGCCTAAAAGGCTCAACGTCCCATTATCGTTAATAGCTGAACAATGGTTTCGCAGTTTTTATTATTTTCGCCATGACAACTGATTTTCAACAAACAAACATTAATATTATTCGTAAAATATTGTTTAATTTACACATTTAATAAAAATAATGTGTTCTATAATATAAATATAACAATATGGCATATTTATATGTGCGTTCGAGTATTAAATTTCAAAAATATAAACGACTCATATATCAAATTTTGTTATTAATTACTATATACATAATAAAATATAATTAGTCAAAATCAATTAAATTTAGAGTATTACCTATTATATATAAATTTTATCTGAGTACCTATAGATATCTATTACAGTATGTATATATGTATGTATGTATTAAATAATTTATGTCATATAATAATCGTGTATTAAAATTTATATCGTCTAGAAAAATGTTATGAACTATTAAATAAATAGAGATATACTGCTAGGTAATTTAATACTTAAAAGAAGTGTGTAGTTTTCTTAGAGTATGCAGTTTTATTTTTTTATTACTAACCTTTTAGAAAGGTACTTATAAACCTTTAATCTACACAGATATAAAATGATATTAAATTTTGAAGCCAGTATTATAGATAATAGATAATACAGTTGATGGATAGATTCATTAATAATGTTAATATTGTATACAGTAAAAAATCTGATGTGGCCAGCACATTATCTTCCGCCAGTTCTATGTATTTTATACAAATTTTATACAGATAGTTCCTTGCCAAATATTCTACTTCTTGTACATTACCTTCCGGCAGTTGTATGTATTTTTTACAAATTCCATGCAAAAAATTTCTAGGAAATATATTTCCAGTAAAACACAGTATGTTAATTTTACTTGACACTGATATCTTTCAATCAGAATTTTCTTAATATAGTAGCTGTTTTCATAACTATGGCTACTTTATGAATATTATTTCTTTATAATTTTTATCTCTCGCTAAGAGAGGTATTGAATTCATGCTAAAAATCGCATATCCAGATTTTAGTGAATAAGCACGTTTTAAGGTCCCTAGAATCCGATTATAACATTTTTACGATGATGTGCGCGCGCTCGCGCGCGCGCCTGTGTGTGTATGTGTATGTGTGTGTGTGTGTGTGTGTGTGTGTGTGTGTGTGTGTGTGTGTGTGTGTGTGGGTGGGTGTGTGTGTATGAATTATTATATCATCTATAGATTTAGAGATAAAGAAATGCATATAAAATAATTTGATGTAAAAAACTCAGATCAAACTACTTCAAGGCAAGAAATTCAAATGTTTGTAATTGACACATAAATGTCACTGTCAAAAATATTTGTATGCTACTGTCAAAAATATTTGTATATCATTATTATGAAAATAATAAAAAGTCAACAACGCAAAAGAATATACGTAAAAAAGAATATAAAAGGAATTTGCGAAAAAAATGACGAATATAAAGAACAAGAAAAGTAGAAAAAGAAAATTTCAGGATATTGAATATAAAGACAATGTATGTATTGTACATAATTTATATTAAAATACCCCATAGATTTTGCAAATATATTATTATGTAGTGAGACATGAATATATGTATTTAAAAATATTTTTCGTTTTTATGCGTACAACCAGGTAAAATATCTGGCGAGAGGTTATGTGCTGGCCACATCAGATTTTTTTAACTCTATATCTGTTTAATATTAAGTATAAAATGCAGTCAAATCGTATAGAGAATAAAATATTCTTTAATATTTATAATAACATTAAATGTGAAAGAATAATATTTAACATAGTTTTTTTTAAGAAAAACTGTAAAAATCTTCAAATGAGGGTACTTCCGGTTAATCAATTGTAACCAAAATCTAATCAGCTCTTCATATGGATGTAACGAAGAAGAATACGAAAGAATTATAATTTTTGAAATTGTAGTATTAGAGTTATCGCAGACGAAATTTTTATTACATACACACATACATAAATACATATATACACACATACACACGTACATACGTACATACATACACACATACATATACACATGCATACAGACATCATCGTAAAAATAGTAAAATCGTATTCTAGGGACCCTAAAACGTGCTTATTCATTAAAAAGTCATCATTGAATTTTTTGGCCAAAGACAATACCTTCCTTACCTAAAGGTGACAGAAGATAATAAAGATTTTAAAACGTATAAATTTTTAATAATGCAAAAAATGGTGGCAGCGCACAAAAACATAAATTTTAATTAATTTATATAATTAATTTGGGGAACCGGGTTTGATCCCAACTGACGCCAAAATGAATTTTAAATGACGTAAAATATGGTGCACTCTCCACGCCAGCAATGAGTGCCTGTGAGGTGACGCCTGGTAAACACCCGCACGGTACAAATATGTCACTATCATTACTGAAATCTGTGTACAAAGCAAATTGGCACACTCAGCAATGGATAATATGCCATGATGATATATTTATTTGTTTTATATATGAAATTTGTCAAAATTTTACATATAATTGTGCATAAATATGGACAAATTTTTCGACACTATTATAAAATTAGGTAACAACAATTACTCGAAATCTCTGTCATATAGCCTTTATTCTTAAAAACCGACGTTTACTTCTTCTGGGTAAGATCTTACAGATTCTTAAACAATGATGTACACAAAATACATTCGTTTCAATACAAAAATTTGAAAAAAGCTCATATAAATCTGTTCTCTCTAAATCGAAAACAGAATAACAAAAATAATATTAAATATTTGAAAATAATTTCTAAAATAAATTTGATCAAATTTTGATATTTGTTTAACCGGAAAACAATTTGCATTTATTTCAAATATTCAAATATTAATAAACAAACAATAATTTTATCAACTGTTCGATACAAACAAAATATAAATTACCATAGCTACAACCCTTACATACAAGATAAATAAACAAAACATTCCTACCTCGTGCGTTGCCTGTTTGCCTGGCCGATTCGATGTTCAGCTGTCTGTGCTGTGCCGGTTGCCGGTGTTACAGTGACCGAAACATCCGCGAACCCGGTATATAAACCCTGAGGCGTTCACCAATCATGTGTCGGCGCACAATGACGTGGGCAAATTAACCAATCAGGGATGAGGGTGAATTTTTTCAATTGTCTTATATAATTTTGAAGGAAGGATGGTTATAAGTAAATAGGCAATTCAATAAAAAGTTAAGGGGATGATGGGGAGCAATTGTTTTTATGGCCCGAGAACTAGATTAAGAAGGTTTTATAGCCGTTAACAACACAATAATTGTTTATTGACAATTTACGACATCTTTCATATTATTGAGAATTACACACGTGGGTCATATTTTTTAAAATTTTATTTTAAATATGTTCAAAGTTGTTTCCTTCAATAATAATAAACACGACCATTCTTTCCTACCATTTCTTAAAAGCTCACAACCAATTGTCTTTTGAAAGGCTTTAAAACATGATTATACCTTGTTCCATTTAAATAAATAAATATATCATCACGGCTTATTACCCATTGTTGGGTGTGCCAATCTGCTTATACACAGATATCGGTAATGATGAAATATTTGCACCGTGCGGGCGCTTACCAGGCGTCACCTCACGGGCACTCATTGTTGGCGTGGAGAGTGTACTACAGGGGTTAATTTTGTGCCCTTTAAAATTGGAAATATTTGGCGTCGGTCGGGATCGTACCCGGTTCCCCAGATTCGCAACCTGACACTCAGGCACGCGGCCACGAGACCCCATTTAAGCCAGCCAGTATTGCAAAGAATAGGGAATAGTCTTGACCTTTCTAATTGGCTGAAATTGGAGACAAGAGACAATTACTCAATGTAATTTCGGTTACTTTAAACTTGCGCTGATGCAAGCACCGTCTGCTGAATGGCTAAAATGGAACAGAGTATAACTAAATTAACATTCGCAACTTAATTTTAAATGACACATAAATACCTGTTTAAAATGTTAGTGCAAATTTTGTTTCCATGGGTTTCCTGATGTTCTTATTCACAATTATTCTAGCGGAACCCTCGTTTAAACATATTGACACATCCAGATATGGATATTAAGCCCTGATATGTTATGTATTATGAACTGTTTATTGCTAGGATACACACATTTATTTATTTATTTATTTATTTATATCATTAAGGGAAACCAACAGTATACATATACCAATAAAAGGTTTCCTCGGTTTAAATAATACAAAAATAGTACATAAATCATACCTAAGTAATAATAGTATATTATGTTATTAGGAGTAGAAAGCAGTCTTTTTGTGTTGAACCCAGCTATTGCGGCCGAGGCGCTAGCCGAGGCTAGGCAAGCTGGGTAACACACAAAAAGGGCGTTCTACTCCGAATGACATATACTATTTTTTCTTCAAGTATTTCAAATAATTTTCGACATTTTTTTGGAATTTTTTAATTGTAGTGTTTGCAATTTCAGCCAAAGCTGGCTATGTACAATACAAAACAAAAACGACACAACTGCCAAATAACAATTTTCAATATAATACGTCTTGCTGTGACAATTGCCGCCGCCAGCGGTGAACTAAGACACTAACATTTTTTTACTAGTACAACAATAACAACATTTTTGTACTAGTAAGACAATGAACATCTTCTATAGTGTGTGTACAGGAGCATAATATGAATATTATAATACGCTTGAAGAAAAATTAAATTATGTTAAATAGGAAATATTTTAAATGAAGAAATGCTGAAAACTATCACTAGGAGCAAATATTTACCACCTCCTTTTTAAAAATATATAGTGATACGTGAAACAAGTTAATATGCACAAACCTGGAATTATAAGTCGACATAATTCTATTCATTGGCGAATTTTTATAATTGTAAGAATTAATTGTTTGTAATGAAAATAGATTAGTTGATCGCGTACTTTTTGTGTTTATAGCAAATCTTAATGTTAAAGTTATTGAAGGTGAATATATTATGTTATTGATTAACTTGTATAAAAAAATCATATCAGCTTCAATTCTTCTATTTTCCAACGAGTGCATATTAAAATGTTTTAACAGAAGTAAGTAGTTGTTGATATTTAAGTTAAATTTATAGTTTAAAAGAGTGACAATTTTTTTTAAATTTTTTTCTACAAGTACAATATTTTTTTGATAGTAAGGATTCCAAACAACAGATGCATATTCTAGCTTAGAACGAACCAAAGTGTTGAATAGATGTATTAAAGTGTAGGGGTTATTAAAATATTTACAACTGCGAAATATGAATCCAAGTGTCCTGTATGCTTGCTTAACAGTAGTATATACATGGTCATTGAAAAGTAGTTTTGGGTCAAAAAACACTCCCAAATCTTTAATAATAGTTTTTCTTTCCAAAATGATATTATTAATGTGATAATCAAAAATCATGGTCTCGCGGTTTCTTGTAAAATGCATTACATAACATTTTGATGTGTTTAGTGTTAAATAATTAGATTCGCAGTATTTCTGTAATGTGTTTAGGTCATTTTGTAGCAAAATGCTATCATTTCTATTTTTTATAGTGCAGAAAATTTTTAAGTCGTCGGCGTAAAGAAGGAAACTAGAATTTTGGAAACAAGTTATTTTGTCATTTATAAACAAAATGAAAAGTAGGGGGCCCAAGTGCGACCCTTGGGGTACTTTAAATTAGAAATAATATGAACTGTATATAAGGAAAATTATTTTCTTTTCAATTATAATTCATTACAATAATAATACTAATACAACAATTAGTACATTAATTGATTACAACAATTAATATAATAAGAAAACAGCTTTGAAAGCACAACACAGAAATCAGTTTTACTTTAATTGTAATATTTAAAATTGATTATGAAAAGGACCTTAAAAAGCAATTTACTTTCACGACACATGTAAATAGTAAGTACGTTCATTTTTGATATGATTTACCATCATATGTGACACATCCAATGAAGTACAAACTCACTAAAATGTAATAATATTCAGAAATAAGTGCATAAGAAATAAAAAACTGAGATCTGTCATGTGAAAACGAACCTCAAAGTATAATACTTACATCTTCTACAGACGAGAATGAAATAATTAGAGGAACATTTATGTGGTTGTCTTCCTCAAAGTATGCAGAAGCATTCAAAATCTTTTCTTTACACCGTTTCGATAAAATATTTTCCGAAACATCAAATTCACTCATTCCATCATCTCCAACTATATAGAACGTTGATGTTTTAAAAATAAATAAATGTTGATAATAAACAAAACAATTAAATAACATCCTTAGCAACGCCAAAGCTTAAGCAATATTATAATCAAAATTATTATAAATGAAAACTTATTTCACATATTCTAGTGAGACATAAAATCTTGTATGTACCACGACCGTTACTAAATGAGAATGCCCATCGGACGACATCTATCCCTCGGGCTAGATTCTCGTCGCCCTCCTGGTATTATCATCATCGTAACGTCCTTGATACATAAAATAGTAATGTGTCAAGGTACTGATATTCTACTTTTAGGTTACGTTGACAATATGTCTGTTGCTGTCAGTCAAACAAACGAACTAGTCTTCATTGTTACAAATGTCAACTTCTTCATCGAAAGTAGTTTCCGTACAAATTTACAGTTGAACATCGAACATCTGCCTAATTATTTTATATGTACAATAATTATCATAAGGGTGGCAACACTGCATTTGCATGAAATCGTCGTATAATGGATTACTTTAGTGCCGATTTCTGTACTTTTAATGACGATTTTTGAATACTAGTGACGATTTGAAATAAAAATATGTTATTTACTATAGTACTCGTACGTTGCAGTAGGTGTCTATATCTTGCATTTCAATCTAAATATGCGACATTTTTCAACGGGAAATTGAAATAAAAAGCTGCAAAAGCTGTCAAAAGCACAGCTTTTTCCTGTCGAACAATCAACCGTTGAATTTGAAATCTCAGCTTGAATAGCTTGAATCCCTTTAAAAGATCACATGACATGTAACAAGCTTCATGTATCATTAAAATGCACCTTTAGGACAAATACATAAGGTCTAACCAGGGCCGGCCCAAGCTACAGGCTAGCCAGGCGATCGCCTAGGGTCAAATTGGTTTTAGGGTGACATTTTTTGAGACTATTTTTTCTAAATAAATTAAAAATCAAATCATTAGTTTATTGACTCGTCCAGGGTAGCTTTAATCATAATGCTGACAATTCCAGTTGCAGCAAACTTATATTAATTAAATTCTATTTATGTTTTTACGTTATACTAAGAAAGAAGAAAGGTTAAATTCGTTGGCGATTATATCAATTAAAAACATTGTCATATCAAATACTGAAGAAGAAATTGTTCAGGAAATCTACTAAAAAATACTCCCAACATAAATGCAATAAAAGCTTTTATATTGAATCCTGTACAGAAAAATACACTGATGCAACAGCCCCTCGCCAATTTGGAAAAAGGCGACATATTTTGGTTTTTGTCATTTTCCTTGAAAATGGTGATCCTTATTGAAATTTTATACAAAACAAGATTCTTATATTTTTTACCTAGGACGAACCGTTAAAGAGTTAAATTAAATTTTCCGAATTGCAAAATAACGAAAAGTATTTATACCAAGACTTATACCTACACTGAGAAATATTTTTTCTTTCCCTATATATAGGGTTAGTCACGGAAGTTATTTTGAAAGTATGTTTGTTCGCAACCCAAATTCTAATGGCAACAGACCATATTTAATTAATTAGTGTCAGGTCGCGAATCTGGGAAACCGGATTCGATCCCAACTGACGCCAAATATTTTCAAATTTTAAAATGGCACACAATTGGCCCCTGTGGTGCACTCTCCAGGCCAGCATCATTACCGATACCTGGGTACAAAGCAGATTGGCACACCCAGCAATGGGTAATAAGCGGTTATGATATATTTATTTATTTATTTATAATAACAATCGTGAATTAAATATTCTATTTTTTTAAGAGAGGAAGCTAGATGCTGTTGTAAATTGTATTTCGGGTTACACACAAACGGACTTTGAAAGTAACTCTCCCGTGACTAATCCTGTATATGATATTAGACAAAAATAAAGCGACTCTATAAAACCCAAAAGAAAAAAAATCTCTTCATTTCAAAAAATATTTTCAAAAAAATTTCATTCAGATTAAGATTCTCTGATTGTTCGCGAGTTATGGACACAAATCGCCTCTTCTAATTTTTGCACCTATATACCTACACTGAGAAATATTTTTTCTTTCCCTATATACAGGGTTAGTTACGGAAGAGTTATTTTGAAAGTCTGTTTGTTTGCAACCCAAATTCTAATGGCAACAGACCATATTTAATTATTTAATGTCATAATGACTGAACCATCACTAGACAAGCAAAGCAATCGTGAATTAAATATTCTATTTTTTAACAGAGGAAGCTAGACGCTGTTGTAAATTGTATTTCGGGTTGCACACAAACGGACTTTGAAAGTAACTCTCCCGTGACTAATCCTGTATATGATATTAGACAAAAATAAAGCGACTCTATAAAACCCAAAAGAAAAAAAATCTCATTTCAAAAAATATTTTCAAAAAAATTTCATTCAGATTAAGATTCTCTGATTGTTCGCGAGTTATGGACACAAATCGCCTCTTCTAATTTTTGTACCTATATAATCTAAACAAAATTGTAATAAATGAGGGGCGCAATTTACAATTTTCGCCTGGGACGCTGAAAAGTCTCGGGCCGGCACTGGGTTTAATCATTAAAAAATAATTAAAATTATTAATTAATAAATGTATCATCATGGCTTATGACCTTAAATTAAATTAAAAACAAATATATAAATAAATAAATACGAATATTTATTTCATCAATCTACGTCATTAATAAAAACATAAATGAGTTGATATTTTCGCTTGTACCCACCCACGGTCGTAGATATTATTTTTCAGGATTATTTTATCCTCCCAGGGCTTTATGTTTTTAAACGAGATTAAGTTCAAAACGACCCGAGTAAAATTAAAAATCAGAATTAACATATTAATGAAACTATACTATAAGAATATAAATTAATTTGCGAGTGTATAGGGTTGGTGTTTATTTGGGATAGGCTTTTTTGTATGCTGGATGGAAACTCACTTTTCAACTCAATTCAAGGAAGTTAAAAACTTTGCCCAATAATAAAGGAAAGACGAAAAACTGAATAATTATTTTCAAACGTTTAAAACTCGTAATAAAAAGATAATATACATACTTCATATTCAAACAATATAAGGTAGTACACTTCAAAATATCATATTACAAAGGTAGCAGCGAAAGTTTCTGCAAGCTATTGATAAATAAAAATCTCAGAAATATTCCTCCAAACTAAAGATAAACGCGAACCCTTGTCGTCACCTGATGTTTATAGTATTCCTTGTTCTTGCGGCACAGTATACATAGGTGAAACAGGAAGGAGTGTTCACACTAGATTGTCAGAACACAAACGCTGTCTGCGTAATGGTATCGTATTAACATCTGCGATCGCAGAACACCAACACAACACAGGACATAACGTCTTATTTGAAAATTCCCGCATTTAGCTCCTGTCCCTGAGTTTTACAGACGTAAATACAGGGATACTTTAGAAATATGGAAACATCCTAATAACATCAATCGGGATAATGGCTATTTCTTGAGCCACATGTGGAAACCGGTGATTCTCGGAACACGACACGCCCAATCTACCATTACGAACTCGATTCCCATTGGTCCTCATTAGCTTTGCTCATCTACCGTCTCTTTAGATTTATATATAATTGTCTTCTCGGCCTTCCTTTCGTCACTTGGTTTATTTGGCCTCTAGCGTGGTTTACACGTCGGGTAACCTTGTAAATTGAGTCTCCCCCTCTTGTTGCTTAAACTCGGCCTCTAGCGTGGTTGACATGTCGACTAACCTTGTTTAAGACAGTACTATCCCCCTTGCTCCTGAAGATGCCCCATAAGACTGCGGGCGAAACGTTGAGCTCTGACTCAAAATTTGACACAGTCCATTCCCGAAAAACGAATATTTCTCTTGCTATTGATAGAAAACAAAATTTTCTAGAAATTATTTTTTTATTGGTTTTCGAAATACTCTCCTTTTAACTCAACACATTTACGCATTCAATAAAACCAATCGTTAAAGCAAGAAATCCATTCTTCTTGAGACACTTGAAAGACCATGTTTTCGAACAACCGCTTCATTTGCACTTGTATATCAGAAACTACACATTATTTCATTTAATTTAAGAAATAGGAAGAAATCGTAATGTTTAAGGTCAGGACTGTATGGTGGGAGCTCCAGTAATTACACCTTTGATTTCTTTAAATAGGCTTTAGTTTGCGCAGCATTATGTGAGGATGCATTGTCCTGATGCACTACTAGTTTACTTCGAGGCCTATTTTCACGCACTTTTTCAAACACCCGTGGCAAACAAATTGTTATGTACCAATTAGAAGTTACTGTTTTCCTATCTTCTAATGCAATATTGACAATAGGACCGGATTTTGAGAAAAAGGAGTCAATCATTTTTGTACTTCGAACTCGTTTTACTTTTACAGGATTGGGGTCTGTTGGAAAGACCCATCACCTGTTATAATATCATACACTGCTTTAGAATTACCTTCGTTGTATTTTTTTTAATGTTTAATGCACCATACCACACGATGTTACTTTTAACCATCATTTAAATTATGGGGTATCCAACGGTAACAAACTTTCTGCCTTTTAGATGATCGAGCAAAATTTTATTTATAGCGGTCATTCCAATGCCCGAAGTAGCCCGTATAATTATATATGTGACACGGTTGTCTTTTTTAATCATTGTACGAATAGCAGCTATGTTTACATTCGTAACTACAGAAATTGGCCGATCTTCGAGTAAATCGTCATTGAGAGAAACTCGATGAAATTTAAATTCATTGTACCAGCTGCGAACAGACCTGATATTGGGTGCTTTATTTCCAAAAGCATCCCGAAGCTTTTCGATGCATTATTTTGGAGGGAGCGAACTTTTAAATTCGTAAAATATGGCTAGGATATTTTCTCTTATTAAATGCATTTTCAGTACAACGTGCGTACTTTAAAACTGCATGGAAAATTACTGATAACAGATAATGAATTGTAACAAGAACTGCCATGCTACCCTAAGGATGTATTTTTGTTTTGCCATATATTTATTTTTCGTAGCTATGTTCGTTATATTTGTTTAATAATTGCTCCTAAAAGTAAATTTAATATTATCGGCCATTTTCTTCAAATAACCAAAAAAATAATAATATTATTAAAGGAATAAACAAATAACCTTTACAATAACCAAACTAACTGGCTTATTCTGTAAGAATGTCGTTATACCATAACGTATCGCTATGATGAAAAAGTTGTTAAATAACGATAATTTTCAAAAAGCGTATTCTGTAAAACCAGTGTCGTTAAATTGAAATCGTATTGTCGTTATTTTAAGTAGTTCATGAACGATAAGGATTCACTTGTCGTTATTCAATCCGTAAATGTCAAATGTTAGCAAATAGAAGGGTTATAGCAATTAACATACCTAGGAATGTTATGTATATCATAACTGCCGAAGATGTTAGTTTGAAATCCGAGCTCGTACAGCGCGGATTTTAAGACATCTAAAGCTTGTTATGATTAATAACATCTGTAGTTTGTTCAAAAGTTTGTCGGTTTCAGAAAATTAAGAAGGTTATTAATAAATATCATTTTTTGAAATTCTCTCATTAATGCTACTTTCAGATTGCTATGGTTAACAGAACAATTATTTTGACATATGTCAATATGACAAATATTCAAATTATATGCTTTATTCCTCATGTTTATTACTTTAGAATAAAGTAGACCGCATTTAGAACGATATGCTAATGTTATCTGTATGTATTAATGAAGAGCATTATATTTATATTTTATTTTATTTTCATTTTGTAGACCGTTGTTGACAAGTCAGTATGGTAATAATATTACCATACAGATACAGTTATTACTTAGTTACCAGCCTACTTTTGTACATGTAAACAATGGAATAATATCCTGAAACCGGTACATTAATTTATTATTTATATTTGTGCAGGAAGAAAATGAAAATAGATAACAAAACATTTATTCATACCTCAAATATATAATTAACAATCATAAATACATTTTAGAAGAAATGTTTGTGGTCGTGAGAGTCTTTTATGGGATATATTACTAGCGAATACGATTTTTCCAAAATGTCGTTCAGGATCACATCGTTACATTTATAAATAACGATAGTTGTTATATAACGATATTTTTACAGAATAAGCGTGTAATTGTATGTGATAGCCAGAGCAGGGGGGGGGGTGCAACTGACCACACTTCGGTCCCACATTATTTCACCTCAGTTACAACAAAAAGAACGATCAAAATGCGTAACAGTATGTACAGATCATAAAAAAAAAATTTAAATTCCTGCTCCTTTTATTCGTACGATATTTGAAAAACAATTATGAAAATGCAAGGATTTATCTGACACTCTCATAGGAACAGTGCGTCTTAGTTATAATTATTTTTTAATACACGATCGCTTATATCGTACGCTCTTTTATCCGTAATTGTATTAGCGATTACGCTTCATCTTTTTGCCTGGTTTTCACATTGAAAATTTATCGTAAAAGCTTTTGTGCAGCATTCCTGCAGTTTATACATTCAATTTCCTATGCAAATCATTTTAAATATTTATTCGCAGTATCTAACGCCCGTGTATGCACGTTGTATGAGGAAATTTTCTCAATAATTTAATAGACAATATGAAATATACATCCATTCACAATTTAACCCTTCGGATTATATTTTTTTACCTCCCGACATACCGTAGGTAAGGGAGGTAATGTTATCGGTCCAAAAATTCGATGGTTAGTTTTCAGTAAACACGAATTAGGGTCCCCACAACACGTTTTTACTATTTTTACGATGATGTCTGTGTGTGTGCGTGTGTGTGACGATTTTTTCGTCCACGATAACTATTTTAACAAACTTCCAAATATATCTATTTTCCGTATTTAAGCTTTCTGCATTCATATAACGAGTTGATTAAATTATGGGTAAAATTGGATAACCGGAAGTGTTACTTTACTTGAAGCCCATAACAGATTTTAATAAAAAACTATATTAAAATATAATCCAAAACTTTTCAATTATAGTATTTAAGACTTTTATATCAAGGGTAACAACATATTAGATTTTGGCTAAAATTAATTAACCAGAAGTGATACTTTACTTGATGCTCTGAACAGATTTTCGTGAAAAATATATTATGATATACTCTAAAACTTGTCAAATTTAGTATTTAAGACTTTTGTATGAAGGGAAACAACATATTAGATTTTGGCTAATATTGATAATCCGGAAGTGATACTTTTCTTCAAGCTCAGAACAGATTTTCGTGAATAATATAATATATTTCAAAACTTGTCAAATTTAGCATTTAAAACTTTTATATGAAGGGAAGTAACATATTAGATTTTGGATACAATTGATAAACCGGAAGTGATACTTTATTTGAAGTTCTGAACAGATTTTCGTGAAAAATAAAATGATACAATCCAAAACTTTTCAAATTTGGTATTTATGATTTTTATATTAAAGAGAACGACATGTTATATGTTTTCTAAAATTGATAAACCGGAAGTACTACTTTACAGGAAGCTATAAACAGATTTTCTTGAAAAAATATATTAAAACATGATCCAAAACTTTGATATTTAAAACTCGTGTATAATTTGAAACAAGATTAGATTTTGACTATACCTATATGATAAACCGGAAGTGGTACTTTTTGAGCTCTTAATAGATTTTCGAGGAAAAACATAAAAAAATATAATCTAAAATTTGGTATTACACACTGTTCTATTTATTGGAACAACAAATTAGATTTTGTTTACAAACGATCAATCGGAAGTGATACTTTACTTAAAGCTCATTGTTATTTCAAACATGGAATTGACGGGAGGTCATGTGCTGACCACAGATTTTTTTCTGTATTGTGGATAATATATTTTAACTTTTCCTGAAATTTTTTCAGTGTAGCCAACCTTTCAGTATCTTGATATTAAAGTCATATTTCATGCCAAATCAAAGTCCTGAAACCTGAAACTTTGTTTCAGATTTCATCATGTAATGTAAATACCTGCGTCGTGTCCTGCCAAGTATAATGTGATTTTGTGTCCAATCCTTTCTTTTCCTGCTTTATTTCCTTTCCTGCACTTTTATTAATATTTTCCTGCTTTTTAAATTGAAAAAAGGGGAAATGTGTATTACATACAAAGTAACACAGTTGGCTTGGGGCATGAGCAGAATAAAAGAGGATCGTTCGTTTCGAACAAGTGACCATCGCGTTGTCTTATCTCGCAGAACAAAACACTGCAGCGAACAGTTGTTTTCTTAAATGTTTCTAAGTTTAAATAAACAATAAATATAGAAGTTTGTTCGATATTTATGAATTCGTTTATATTGTAAATATTATTTTAAAATGTGCATTTTATGAATACAATTTACGAGCCCAAATTCAAATTAGTTCAACAAACTTATTATAAAACCTACGCAAATGAAAAGAAATTTCTACAATTTTTTTTGCATGTTTTAAACAGCTTTAAGGTGCATTCACAAATGAAAATTAGGTTTATGGTTTTTGTTTAGGTTTAAGTAGGTCATTCATAAATGTAAGTTTAAATTACCTGAAAATTAGTTTTGATATGTACAGACATCTGTGTAAATGCTTCAAAAACAGGATTAAAATATCGGTAGAGCAGTACTTAACAAGACACCTGTGCGCCGTGAAACTATCATTCGCTTGGCATTATTGGTTATATTTCTGCAATTAAGTTATGACAGTCTCCCAGTTCTTCTCGCATTTTTTTAAAAAACCGAATCCACCAAGTGGGTACTAAATTCGTTCTCATTGGTGAAGTTTGTGACGCCAAACTAAATCATAAACCTAAAAATTTATGATTTGGATTCAGAGACCCTAAATTCTGAAGTGTGAATGGAGTCGTTACATAATATGCGGCCAAAGTCTTTAAATCTAAAGTATAAACCATAAATCTAAACATAATTTTCATTTGTGAATGCACCCTAAATCCAAATCATAAAGCTAACCATTGCAAGGTCCAAACTTTAGGTTTATGATTTAGTTTGACGTCACAAACTTCACCAATGAGAACGAGTCTGAAATGATATAGGTACATACACCCATCTTTATTTAGTATCCACTTGGTGGATTCGGCTTTTTAACAAATGCGAGAAGAACATGGAAACCGTCATAACTGCTAAAATATAACCAACAATGCGCCAAGCGAATGGCAGTTTCACGGCACACAGGTATCTCGTTGAGTACTGCTTTACCGAAATTTTAATCTTGTTTTTGAAGCATTTACACAGATGTCTGTACATATCAAAACTAATTTTCTGGTAATTTAAACTTACATTTATGAATGACTTAAGGTGCATTCACAAATGAAAATTAGGTTTATGGTTTCTGTTTAGGTTTAAGGAAGTCATTCATAAATGTAAGTTTAAATTACCTGAAAATTAGTTTTGATATGTACAGACATCTGTGTAAATGCTTCAGCAATTAAATGATGACAGTCTCTATGTTCTTTTCGCATTTGTTTAAAAAGCCGAATCCACCAAGTGGATATTAAATAAAGATGGGTATATATATGACTCTCCACGTCAGCAATGAGTGCCCGTGAGGTGACGCCTGGTAAGCGCCCGCACGGTGCAAATATTTCATCATTACCGCATCTGTGTACAAAGCAGATTGGCACACCCAGCAATGGGTAATAAGCCGTGATGATATATTTATTTATTTATTTATATATATATATACAGGGTGTTAATTAAAAAGCGGGCCATAGGCGTTTAACATGGGATATCAGTTTTTCCATGTGCAAAAGTTCCCAATTAATTTTAGACAACAATGTTTCAAATAAAAGTTGTAGATAATTAAATTGTACACCGAAATCACTAAACAGATTTAGTTTTGCACGTTTAGTATCGTGTAAAAGTGAATTTGAAATTCTATAAATATTGCTTATTTGTGGCGATAGCCATGGAATAAAAACAATGTTATGAAGAAATGCATTTATTTTGAACTGTCAGAAATTCGATTTTCAAATAAAAATTACATGTAATTATATTCTACACCTAAGCTACTGAACATATTTTGTTTTTATAATGTAGATCTAAATCACTGCCGAGATTTTAATTAAATTTTATTTTGTAACCTGAAAAATCGAAATTTTGACAATTCAAACGATACGTATTTCTTTTTTGTTAAAATTCCATGGCTATCGCTATAAATGAGCATTTTTTCTACAATTTCAAATTCTATTTCATACGTTACCAATCGTGCAAATTTAAATCTGTTTAGTGATTTAGGCGTACAATTTAATTATCTACAACTTTTATTTGAAACTTTATTGCTTAAAATTAAATGGGAACTTTTGCGCAAGGAAAAACTGATTTCCCATGTTAAACGCCTATGGCCCGCTTTTTAATTAACACCCTGTATATATATATATATATATATATATATATATATATATATATATATATATATATATATATATATATATATATATATATACTGACGTCAAACTAAATCATAAACCTAAAGTTTGGACCTTGCAATCTTTAGCTTTATGATTTGGATTTAGAGACCCTAAATTCTAAAGTGTGAATGAAGTCATTACATAATATGCGACCAAAGTCTTTAAATCCAAAGTATAAACCATAAATCTAAACCTAATTTTCATTTGTGAATACACCTTTACTTAAACCTAAACAAAAACCATAAACCTAATTTTCATTTGTGAATGCACTTTTAAGTCTATATTTAAAGTAGCCAAACGAATATTATATAAATTTCTAGTCATTTGTGTAGATTTCAAAATTTGTTTGGCCTGTAATTTTAAAGAAGAATTCCCTAGTGAAGAATTTTCTGATGCTGTCTGATGACATATCTGGCTAGGGATTTTGTCGCTGTATGTTGGCAGCACTCCCGTTTGATCTTTTCTGGGATCTTATGGGACTTTACGCAATTAATATGTTGTTTAATTGCCAATTAACAAAATTACAACTGCGTATGATACAGTGCCTATGCAATTACAATTTTTAATTTGTAAGCTACATATACATCCAAATCAATCGTAACATTTTCAAGCTATTAATAACAGTTTAAAAACTTTAGAAGACTAAATATCAGCTACATTAAGGGCCAGTTTTAAAAGGAAATTTAATCTTCACTAAAAAATTAGTTGTCAAGTAAATTTAATGAAATGAACAAATTCAAATCACATATTTGGTTGTACAGTAAAATTATTGGAGCTTGTTTCAGATTTTTCACAAACTAATATTGGCGCCAAAAATAGTCATGAAAAATAACCCCCCCCCCCTCCTGTGTCGTAGAAGCACATACATTACGTCATTCACAGCCAATAGAAAAACAGTTTTTCCATCACCTACATTTATTTTTGTTATTAAGGGCCGGTATTTCCATCTTCGGATAAAGTGCTGGATAACATCTGTCGGATAAATGAACAATATCGCATCAAAAAATGACATTCAATATAATTTACATCATTTATGCTTTTATTTCGATGCGATATTTTATCATTTATTTGACGGATAGTTATCCTGAACTTTATCCGAAGGAGGAAATTCGAAAGTATTGTCAACAACGAACATCGTTTTAAAATAGAATGTTCTAACTTGGTCGAAACAATATAAATTTTTGAAAGACAAGCGTGTTATATGCATCGTTATCGCACACACTTCTTGTGAGAAAGATAACTGTATGATATAGATGACTTCGATCGGGCATCTTTGCTTGTAAAATTGCCAATTGACTTAGTTTTGAAAATGCTTGTACTGTAACATATATTTTTATAATAATAAAATAACAGTAGTATCTTATGTACCTTATAAAAACTAAGTAAACGACATTAGTGAATTTGACATAATGGCCTTGATTGGACAACAATTACTGTAAACCTAAATTAATCGTTTCATTTACAAGTTATTAATAACAGTTTAAAAACTTGAAAAGACTTTAAAATATCAGCAATGTATATTCTTTTGATGTCAAACTTTTAAAAGAATAAATATACGCGTAATTTGTGAAACCTTTGTGAAAAGTTAATAAAATTTTCAGAAGCGTACGGATATTATATTATAATTTACGCTGAATTTAATAACAATCTAATATGTTGTCATGGATATGGGAATAAACAACTGATATGTGGAACTATATACATAATTAATTAGTTAGGTAAAGTAATGCTCAACTATTAACAATGGAAACTTGGTTAACAACGAGGCACTAACTTACATATGTTACAATGTAATTTACATTCTATTTAAAAAGTATTTGTCAATTGAATAATTAAGGGGGAAAAGGATAAATGTCCATTTTCTAGCAAAATGAGGTGATTGGTCCTTGGGGCTTTCAAATGGTATATTTAAAGAAGGCAAAAACGGTATGGTATGATTAGCGAATGAAAGTTGACATTTAAATTATGTTATAGATGTGGTTTCTTAACCCTAGATAAGAATAGAATTGTACGAAACATTCAGGTATGAAATTTTTGCATGAACCCATTTAAATACTGGACTAGAAAAGCATAGAAATACATTACTATATCTGGCTGAAAATAGATGGCTAATTAGGGTAACTGAATATTCTGCGTTTAAAATATTTTAAACATTTTTCGTTTATGTTGAATATAACAAAATATTTTGATCTTTAAACTATTTAGTTTGGCAATTCTATGAAATAGGATTGTTTTTTATTTCCTCTAACAATAATTGCGACTCGAGGGTTGCTTACACCTGAGACGAACGAACTAGAATTTGAGGTATTAATTTTTTTAAATACATCCCCGATTCCTATTGCTAAGGTCATTTTAAATGCCTCCTTGTATTGATTACAATTCTAATCTTTTGTAACGGAATACATAAGGGTCAGTTTCCTTTCAAATCAAATATAGGGAAATGTTTTCATAAGAAACCACATCTATTAAATAATCTAAACGTCAACTTTCATTCGCTAGTAATACTATAATAGTCCTAAGATACAGGACCTCAAAAGGTAGACGATCCAAACATTTTTGCTTAGAAACTCGACTCATCTGTGGGTATAATAATGACCAATTTGAGTTTTGGACTAAGATTGAATTCACTATTTTTCTTAAAAAAATAATGTTTCAAATTTTAAAATTCGCTTATTGAAAACAAAACACATCTCATAACATTAATCTTTTTTCTAATTCTTCAACTGTAAAAAAAGTAATTATATTTGTCAAATGTGTCATAATAAAAACATGTTTATTTTTTGCAGATTATGTCCAGATCCAGGGATGAATTGAGCCCAACTGCCCTTCAAAATGTAAGTCAATTTCGCAAATCATTAATACAATAAAATATTTCTATATTTAACAAAAAGAAAATAACATTTTCATTATTGTGATATTTCAATATAAAAGTTTTTCACATATCTATGTTATACAGTATTGAATTTTATGCAATGCAAGAGAAAAAGTACAAAAGTTCCAATTAAATTGCAGGATCTAAGAATGCTTTGATATTTTTCACTCGCATCACCGAATATGGATTCAGTTTTATATAAAATAAATTAACATTACAAGAAAATGTACGTGACACAATTAATTATAATTGAGAATGACATTCACATGTATTTTTAATTTTTTATTTCTTTATGATTGAATATATTTTGAATTTGCAAATAATATACAAGTGTTTTCTCCATGACAGCTGTGAAAAAAGTGACGCCTAGTAATAAATTAATTAAATATATCATCACTGCATTTTACCCATTGTTGGGCGTGCCATCTGCTTTCCACCCAGATATCGGTAATGGGGACATATTAATACCGTGCGGGCGTTTACAAGGGGTCACCACACGGGCACTCATTGCTGGCATAGAGAGTGCACCACAGAGTGAATGATATATTTATTTAATATTATTTTTCTTCAAAGTTCTCGCTGCAATGCTGCAAAATTGTTATATTTATCTTGTTATTGTTCCAGAATTTTATAAATAATATAATTTTGATACGTTTTAGGATACCTAGAATACGATTTTACTATTTTTACGATGATGTCTGTATGTATGGATGTTTGTATGTATATATGTATGTATGTATGTATGTATGTACGTATGTAATGTATGTGTGTGTGACGATTCTTTCGGATCGCATAACTCCAATACCACCTTTCCAAAAATTATAATTTTTTGTATTTCTCTACTTTACATCCAAATGAAGAGCTGATTAGATTTTGGTCATAATTGGTCGACCGAAAGTACCCTAATTTGAAGATTTTGATAGTTTTTCTTGAGAAAACGCTGTTAAATATCATTTTTTTTCATATTTAATGTTATTATAAATATTAAAGAATATTTTATTCTCAATACGATTTGATTACACTTTATATTCAATAGATATAGAGTTAAAAAATTAAAAAGAAATTAAATTTTATAATACAGCCAGCTTTACTATAAACATGGAAACATCTACTATATTAAGAAAATTCTGATTGACAGATGTCAGTGTCAAGTGCAATTGACATAGTATGTATGTGTTATAATTTTACTAGCAATATAAAAACTTTCTGTATGGAATTTGTACAAAATACATAGAACTAACTTAAGGTAATGTACTGGAAATATTGAATCTTGTGCAAGAAACTTTCTCTGTGGTATTTGAACAAAGTACATAGAACTGACGGAAGGTAATGTGCTGGCCACATCAGATTTTTTTATACTGTTATAAAGTTTATTTAATTATTTAACAAGTTTTTCAAGCAATTAATAATTCAATAATTTATAAATTTGCATTTTAACAGACTTTACATAGAACGCTTCTTCCTAAATCATTAAAGTTTACTATTGTTCATTATAGCGACTAACTTTTTACACTCTGTAAAATTGTCCTGTAAAAATTTATTGAACACTGTTTTATAGATAATAATATGTTAATCGTAAAAGTTGACATTTCAATTTTGAAATTATCTATACTCGTATTATAATTGCAATAAACTCAAGATTTCCTGGTATATTTAGTTCATCTTCTTGGTAATTATTTCACAATTTCGTATTAATGATCAAAATAGGCTTATAAACACTTGAAAATCACTTTGCTGACGTCATACCTATAATTATACGCCGACGAATCAAATGCCAATATCCTAAACCTAAACAACTTCATATTTCTAATTGCTGATGCGAGAACAGAATTTCTTATTTCCTCATTTGGTACTTCCTTTCCAAGACTACATTCACATAAGGAAATATTAAACCGTGTGGAGTGTTTCAGTTTATATATACAGAATGTGGCAGAACAATTTCCCTAGTTTTGAAGGTGAATTAATAAATAAATACACGAGATAAAAAATATTTTCCTATTTCGCGTATACAATTTGAATTTTGTACAACTGTTTTTGTCAAAAACAGATTTACAATGAACAATTTTGTATAAATGTTTTTGAGGATTTTTTCCTCCCGCTATCCTTGGTAAGAGAGGTATAGGGATCGTGCTAAGAATCGCATATCGAGATTTTGGTAAATGACCACGCTCCTTAGAATCCAATTTTAACATTTTCACGATGATGTCTGTGTGTATGTATGTGTGGATCCTCCACTCTATCTCAAATACTATCATTCAGAAAATTTTGAAACCTTGTATTTCGACCTTTTCTATTATGGAAAGAGCCCATTAGATTTTGGTGTAAATCGGATAACCGGAAATGGCGCTTTTCTTCGAAAAATACCTTTAAAGGTAATTTTTTCGAGATTAATGTCATTATAAAAATTAAAGATTATTAAATTTTCTACAGATTTTCATTAATACTTTTTCTACATATTTAATGGATAAATTTATAATATTATCTATAATTTAAATCCCGCAGCCTAGGCTTTAAACAAACAAAACTCCTTGATTACACAGTTACTCAAATGTATGTAACTGTCAGATAAATATCACTGTCACAGAACTACTCATTTCAAATTAATAATAGTAACGTTTTAAAAAAAAGTAATAGTATACAATTTGCAGCATAAGTAAACATGTAGGTATGTATTTAGATTAATAAAAATTAACGATTCGCAAAAAAGTTTAAGCTAATCCTCATTTTTTGATTAGTGAATTCTATTCTATCCCGGTATTTAAAATATAATCTTCATTTTATTATCAAAAAATGTAGTTACTTGGATTAGATTAGACTATCTTTTAAGAAATAAACAGCCAAAATTAGAGTAAATCCAAAATAAGGATAAGATTAATCTTTTTTGTGACTCGGGCTGTAAATGGCGGGAGGTATTGTGTTAGCCACACCAGATTTTTTTATTATTATTACACGATGAAGTTTTTCTTTTCAAGTGACTTGAAAGGAGTTTTTATAAGTGACCTTACAAGTATATTTAAACGGTCAAGTTTTACGTGAATTAAAAATATCCAAGTGTCAAAAGTCAAATTATACTTTCATAAATTGTCAATTAATTTAAATCACTTGAATTTTTCGTATATATCCATCAAGATTTGAATTACATCTCTACTCCATTTTGCCATTTTTCAATTTAATACCAATCACTTTTAACACCATACTTGTACACATGGTACACATGCATCAAAAATATAAACACAAATGATATTTGACAGTTCCTTGACATCCAAAACTTATAGGGCCTTTTAAGAAGAAGTAACGCATGTTCCAGTTTTTCGGAATTCTGGAACAGGCCAGACACCATCAGAATTGATAGTATAATTGCCCGATTTCCCTGTGTCGATGTTTTCGGGTGTTTTTCTAAAGTATGTAGCCAGAAATAGTGACATAGTTTTTTTATGTTCTGCATCAATTTATTTTCGACTAGGTATCTTATATATTATTGCCTGTGTGTATGTGGTTAGGAGCTCATTAAAAATTGAAGCAATTCGTATTTACTTACCGAAAAGTTTTCATTCTAAATAAATACAAATCTTTGATGTTTCCCTTGATATTTTATCGGGGGAAACATATTGATGATTTTTTTATTTACAAGAAATTTCCCGTCCTATACATTTTAAAGATTTACAACGTTGTAAAGTTTTCTTTAATTAAAATTCCCTGAAAACTGTCAGCACGATATATTTTTTCATATCACACGAGCAAATATAATAAAACTTAATGAAAAATGTAAAAAAATGAGAGGCTTAAAGATAAAATAAAATTATTATAATTTCTTTATTATAGAATATTCCGCCTTGAACATTGGGTTACATCGCCTTTATTAGTATTGTAACGTTTTTATGTATTTGGGTGTAAATATTAGGCAATTATTATTAATTAAAATAAACTATAATGAAAATGACTATTACTAATATTAAACAATTATTAAAAACTAATTAAGACTAAAATTATAATTAACTAGATAACACTAACACTATTTATTTATTTAACCAATTAACAGTACTATTTATTTCCACGATATTACTAATTATTTATTTCACTACGCATTCCAATCTTAGACTGCCGGTCTTTGCAGACTCTTGTAGACTGTTTACGCGATATTTATATCACTATATACTAATATCACGTTCAACTGTGAGCCTACTGACATACACAGCGTCTATACAGGGTGTCTTACAACTCGCGCCCCAGACGAAACTGACACTTGCCGACGACAATAGGTTGCCAACAAATAGAAGAAAATAATTTGCGGCTGCTTGCATAACGGAGTTACAAGACTTTTTAATCCACCAATCCCGGAAGGATATCTTGAGGTGTGATGATATTATTACAATATAAAACTGGTTGCTAGGTTTTAAAAATACTACTAGTGAGTTACAAAATCTGTTTGACTTACTGTAATTTTGACACTTTAGAGTTGTCTTTTCACTGTCAACAAATTTAGGTTAGCGAAGGTGTAATTCGAGATCATTATTTATATCGTACAGTGCAACGTGTTGTAGCAGCTGTGTAAAATGTGTTAAACGAAAATATTATTTTCATTTGATCTGGCATAACTTGACCGGTCTCATGCGTCCTTGCGATGGCTCTCAATATCACTTTATGATCCACAAGATTTCTATCCGGAAAATGTTCCGAATAGACTCGTGCTGCCTCTCTGGCGTTACGTCCACATTCTCCGAAAATTATAATCATTTTTAAGTAATCAGCGGCTGAATACATGGTAAGAATGTGCCTTTTTTATTCACCTTGTCAAATTTAATTTGACACTGACATTTTTCGAAAACTACAGTCGCCCACACATTTTAAAGAAGATTTGATTTGTATAAACCCTAGTAACGTAAAATTACGACAAAAACACGTTAAAGGTGTAGGTCTCTGATTGGTCAATTTTTAGACGTCTTTTCTCGAATATCTTTTAAGCTAGATTTTTTTTTCTTCGAAATTACACATCCGAGTGCAGTCTCGTGTTTCCTCATTCGCTCTGGGGCGCGAGTTGTAAGAAAACCTGTATACTCAACTAACTCAACAACGTCTGTATATTCAACTGCTCGGACAGAAGTCACACTTTTCACCTCACTGTCTGTCTATTTATGTAACTAACTTTCTCCTTCCACAGCCTCAGTATCACCAACTATCCGTATGTCACAATTCTTCAACACCAATGCCGAGTATCCACTCCAACTCGCTGTTACTGTTCTTGTATACTTAGCTTCACAATACTCGTCAATACTACCGAGTATCCACTTCCACAGCTATCCCAATATACCAGTAATTTCCAGACTCGCCGTTACTGTCCTTATACATTATAGTTTCCCAATACTCGTCAACACTACCGAGTATTCACATCCAAAGCTATCCCAGTTAACCAGTAACTTCCCGAGTCTTCATTCGACACTATAACGTATACGCTCACCACCTTTTAGGTATGAAATTTTTGCATGAACCCATTTAAATACTAGGGAAGCACAGAAATATATTACTATGTCTGGCTGAAAATAGATGGCCGACTAGGGTAATTGAATATCAAAACAGGAGTGCGTGTAAAATATTTTAAACATTTTTCGTTTATGTTGATTATAACAAAATAGTTTGATCTTTAAACTATTTAGTTTGGCAATTCTATGAAATAGGATTATTTTTAATTTCCTCTAACAGTAATTCAGATTTGAGGGTTGCTTACACCTGAGACGAACGAACTAGAATTTGCGGTATTAAACTTTTTAAATACATCCCTGAATCTTGTTGCTAAATTTTATAATTTGTTGAAAATGTAAACTTGCCAAACTATTATAAACCTATTCCCAATATTATTTTTATAAATTTACAAACAAAATTGAAACCAAATTGCGGAAATTTTACGGTCTCCCAAACGGAAAACGAAAATTAAAATCAAAATTGTATTTGCTTTCGTACTACACTATTGGATGTACAAAATACACCACATACTATCGTAAAATCAGTGGCGTACAACAAGATATTTTTACTGAAATATTTGTGCTGCATTCCTGTCCCTTTTGGTAAATTTTGTATTGTACGCCCCGAAAAAAATCTAATACTATCTAATCTTAAGGCGGTTGACTACTAGCAGTTAGAATAGGCAGAAAGGGTGCATCGTTTTTCCATTAAAATTTACTTGAAACTTAACATTTTCATAAAAAATAAAATGTTGTTGGATAGTTTAAGTTGTCCTCTTCCTTTCTCTAATAATGTTTTTTTATAATTATGTGTTAATAATTATTTACATGCAGTTAAAATATGCCTATATTGAAGTTATTTTTTTACTATTATTAAACTCTAATTTTAAAAAACTGTTATTAGACATAGTTAAAGAAATTCATTTTCTTCCAGAAAATTATAATTGTTTTATAAATATCGCTATATTTATTGCAATTTTAATAGAAAAACTAAACGTACATTTTACGGAAATAATGCTCAAGAAATGCACCGAAACTCCTGACATCTATGATGAACTAACTTGGCTCCACCCCAGTACATTCAATAATAAAAGTAGAAGAGTGAATTTATTTACTATTGCACAGTGTTTCATAATTTAATTTTGTGTAGTGAAAGTATAATCGATAATAAAGTAAAATAATGACTAGAAACAGAGCAAAAAAGAGGGTTTGTATTTAAGTGCAAAAAGAAGAAAGTGTCAAAATTTATGACATTATCTCAGGTATTTATTTTAATAAAACATTTCTTGAATAAATTATAATAAACAATTTTTGATTTGTGTAAAAAGTGTGATATACCATACTTTTCGATGAAGTTGAAGGATGAGACTGGCAAAAATGAGAAAAAGATATTCATCCAGGGCCTTTTATTTTTGTCTTTAATCATTATAAAAATCATAAAAATAGAGTATAGGACAACAATAAAATAGTGTATTCAGTGGCGGATTTTCTATTCTGCAAAGTAGGCTGAAGCCTAAGGCGGCTGTTTTTTTTAAAAAAAAGTTTTTAATTGTAACAAAGAAATGCTTGATAACAATAATGAGAATGTGATTCCAACAAAGAAATTGGTCAATCACACAAAAAAATTGATTATAATAATTTTTCTTGTATGTATTAATTACAAGAGAAATTTTTGATTATAATAACGAAAATTTGATTGCAATAATAAATATCAATAATTACGCAAAAATAAATTGATTATAAATAATCGTTGTTAGAGTGTTTCATTTGCGTTTCAATAAATTTGATATTCGATTCTAAAAAAAATATATTTTTGTTATTCTTCAAACGTTATGAAAATGTCGCAACAATACATAAACAATAAATGCGGAATTATATTGTTTTTACATATTTATTATTTAATTAATAGATCAACAATTCCAGGGACCCTATTAATAATTTCCATTATTCTTTCATAGGAAGAAAGTCACCATTTTGAAATTTGAAAATAAAAACCTTATTGTCAATAAGAACGATGATATTATCAAATTCATGGTCAGTTGCAAATTACTGGTCGTACTACATGTATTTTAGGAATTTGGTGTGGAGAAAATAGGCCGTTGACCGTACATCACATTGAAAAGGATGATGAATTTTGAAACAATATTTTTAATAAATTGATTACAGTTATATTTTAGAAGCGCAGAAGGAAGAACAAAATAAGTCGACCAGAAAAAAAAAAGTTTTAACTATTTATATAATTATTTTCATTTACGACGAATTTTTTCAAGGATTCGCCCAGTTTTAATGATTTCGTATTTAATGGGAGTGTTATATTTATTTCCTAAAAAATAATTACTTATGGCTTGACGTCCATTTTTACAATTTAATTAGTTTGTTTGTTTGTTTACTTTTATTTATATTATATAAAAAATCTGATCACATGACCTCCCACCACATCCATGTACATACATAGGATATTTATTATTAGAGTATCTATGTATTAAAATGATTATAAATTTGAAACAATTTTTATTAATTCCTTATTTCATCCCTCTATCGTAAATCAGTATTGTATAAGAAATAATTCTGTAATAGAAATTATATAGATACAATTTATTTAGGTAGGTATTATATATAAATAAATAGAATGTAATGGAATAAATATGTAAATAAGACGTCAAAACATTTACGATTATGTATAAAAATATGAATTGTAATATGATTTCTTGTTTAGAAAATGACAATAAACATATAATAATTAATAATAATAATTAATAATAATAAATAATAATAATAAATTAATAATGATGCCTATTTTTAATGATATTTATTTTGTTTAGAAAATGACAATAAACATATAATAATAATAATTAATAATAATAAATAATAATAATAAATTAATAATAATGCCTATTTTTAATGATATTTATTTTTCAAATAAACTATTTCTTTAATACATACGAGTACATTTATTTTTGTTTCAATAATTATAATAGCATTTGAGGCACGTTCCTCGAGCAGCTCCGCTCAACCACCTTTATTTTATAGCATAGCATAGCACTCGCCTCGACTGGGGTAGTGAAGTAAAACTTAAATATACATATACTTTTACATCTGACGGTACAGAGCAGACTAGGGTTATAATTTTAGAAGAGGGGAAACGTGTAAGGTACGGCCCACTGCGTGCTTCCCCCTTTACTCTTCCAAAACCTTAGATGGTTGAAGACTAGTAGACAACCGCCTTAATCCGTGCGTGAATGTTTGTTCAGAAACCTCTCGGGAAATTCGAGAAAGCCACAAGCACACCTGAAAAATCAATTTTCAGTCGATGCAGTTTTTATTCCCATAAGGAATTTTTTCTAACAAAAATAGCACTTATGTTCAAAGAAGAATAAGATTATTTTAATATAAAGAATATGCAGGAAATCTTTTTTTCAACAGAGCGACGCAAATATTGGCTCTTTGACATCACAGGTTGACATTCAATGTACAAGCAAGCAGTGACAATGGGCTGCTTGCGTGCCATTTTTTAATTTCATATTTTTGAAGAGACGATAAAAACTTGCTACCCATATTTTTTCTTTTGGCAAAATTTTCATTAATTGCCCAGAAAAAAATTAATGAAATTTTAATATTTAAATTACCGCCGTGTATGACGTAGAATTATGCCGAACCAATGAATAATCGTAAAGCAATAACATCGGTACGTCCAATAGCAACGGCATGTGCGGGTAATTTAAATATGACAGATCATCTGTTTGACGTTTGAATAATAGTTTGGAGGTTAATATTTTCGTTTGCCATTTTAATCTTGTACGAGTATAAGCTTAGTTAAAATCCTGCTTAACAAATCGAAATACGTAGTAAAAGTAACAGAAACCACGCAAATTGTAAATAATAAAGAAGAGATACAGTGACAGAAAAATGAACTAATGTCAAAATCAAATTAAAACTTGCACTCGCTCGCCATCTACAGGTTACATTCTTAAATATGCATCCCTTTCTCCAGTTCAAAATAATGACGACAAAGAAAATCTTCTTTCTTAATTTATTAAAAAACATAATTTTTTAAAATAAATGTTATATTTTTACATACGTTTTCAACTTTACTTTGGGTATTTAGTGATAGATATCAGATTTTCAGTGCCACGCAAGTAGTCTATTGTTAGAACCGACAGTCAATTTTTCTGATTATATTTGTTTGCTCTTTAAATCAACAACAGAATATTACTCGTATAATACTATGAGACAAATGTATCATTACTAAATTTTGTAAAAATAATCTCTTTATTTTGTGTTGTAATTCGTTACATCATCAAAGTCTTCGTAAAAATTAATTACAGTAAATATTTAATAAATACGAATTTTCATTTAAAACAGCAGCTATAATTTTTTCATTTATCTAATTCACAATACAGGGAGTCCAAAAATATTTCGTTTATTTTGAGATTAAAAAAAAATGTTAATATGTAAAGTTTAAGTGGACAAAGGGACTCATAAGACGATCGAAGAAAGAATTTTGTAGTACTTCCTATTTTAGCGGAAACGGGTACAACTTTAAATGTAGCCGGTTTCGCCGATTATCCTGTGTACCTTCAAGTAATTCCATTGCTATGTTTAATGTCAAATAGAATAGCAAATTACACAGGACTGCAGATTGTAAGTGGTAGTGTCCTGTATCACACAGGAACAATTATTTAGTGTAAACAGGCATTAACTTAGGAAATTAGTAACTGTTTCGATAAGTGTTACTCAATATTTAATGATAGAATCTACAGGTTTCAAATGAATAAATAAATAAATATGTCATCATGGCTTATTACCCATTTCCGGGTACGCCAATTTTCAAAACCTTCCGTCAGTTCTATGTACTTTGTACAAATTCCACACAGAAAGTTTCTTGCAAAAGATTCAATATTTCCAGTACATTTACTTAAGTCAGTTTTATGTATTTTGTACAAATTCTATACAGAAAGTTTCTATATTTCCAGTAAAATTATAACACAAACATACTCTGTCAATTGCACTTGACACTGACATCTGTCAATCAGAATTTTCTTAATATAGTAGATGTTTCCATGTTTATAGCAAAACAGGCTGTTTTATGAAATTTAATTTCAATATTATTTTTTAACTCTATATCTATTGAATATAAAATATAAAATGTAATCAAATCGTATAGAGAATCAAATATTCTTTAATATTTATAATAACATTAAATATGAAATAATCTGATGTGGCCAACACATTACGTCACGTCAGTTCTATGTATTTTGTACAAATTCCATACAGAATGTTTCTTGTAAGATTCTATATATTTCCAGTAAAATTGTATTCAAACATATTATATAAATTGCACTTTGACACTGACATTTGTCAATCAGAATTTTCTTAATGTAGTAAATGTTTCCATGTTCATAGCACAGCTGGCTGCTTTGCGAAATTTAATTTCTTTATAATTTTTTAACTATATATTCATTGAATATGAAGTATAAAATGTAATCAAATCGTATAGAGAATAAAATATTCTGAAATATTTATAATAACATTAAATGTGAAAAGTGATATTTAACAGCATTTTTTCAAGAAAAACTGTTAAAATCTTCAAATTAGGGTACTTCCGGTCGACCAATTTTAACCAAAATCTAATCAGCTCTTCATATGGATCTAAAGAAAAGGAATAAGCAAAAATTATAATTTTTGGAAAGGTGGTATTGGAGTTATGCGATCCGAAAAAATCGTCACACACACACATACATACATACATACCTACATACATTCATACATACATACATACATACATACATACATCATCGTAAAAATAGTAAAATCGCATTCTAGGGGACATAAAACGTGCTTATTGATAAAAAACTCATCATCGAATTTTTTGACCCAAGACAGTACCTTCCTTACCTAAAGGTGACGGAAGGTAAAAACGGTCAAAATTAGCGAGGCAACTGAGGTCAGATAAAACGAACTGAGATATCATATACAAAGAACGCGACTAATGACTATATATATGAGTAACTTGGTCAGTATCTGAAAAATGACCGAGAGGTTGATTCAGATCCTGAAATCTTATGAAACATAGCTAGCGTTTTTCTAATTCTTTATTAGACATTGTTTCACTTAATGCCCAGTTTTATAAAAGACGGATAAGTAAATTACTAGCAAAGTAAAATTTACTCTTAAAGTAAAATAGTTTATTGCAGAGATTTTCGTTTTATAAAGCAAGAATAAATATACTAGCTAAGTAAATCTGGAGAATAAATTACTACACCGATTTTCGAGGAAGTAAATTTTATTCTGTAGAATAAATTTGACACATCAACATTAATTTAATTAAATTCATTATAAATTTCATCTCTTGCATTATTATTACATTTATTTATTTATATCCAATATATTTGCTTTGTCTATTTCTGTGTAATTTTTCCCCGTTCTCTCTTTCTTCCATGTTAGTTGACACCTGGCACTTTATGACAAACTTTATTTTCTATTTTGACTTTTGGATTTATTTCGTGTCAGGAACATACAGAATACAATATTATTAAAACATTCTGCGGAACATTGCTTGGAATAGATCCTCTTCAGTTGGAGATTAACGTTATCGTCAGTAGTGGTTTTAAGGGATACCGTCTAGTAATGTTATATCCTGGTTTTATCAATGTCTCTTATGCTCCAGTAGTGGAAAGATTAGCCGGTATAAGAAACCGTAGCCTGAGTGTACTACGGTATTCACACACTCTTCATGGAGGCTCTTTTCCTTGTCCACAGTTAAAATTGTAATTGCAAATTCATAAAAAAATAATTTTATTACCACTCTGGTCTATAGGTTCTTAATATAGTGAAAAACAATATTAAATGTATATAATTATAGAAAATATTAAAATATTTACATGCAAAAATCACAAAATAATGACAGATGTCATGTCTTTGTCGGTAAATCACTAGGATAAAATATTTACTCTGCAAGTAGTTATTTTAGTCTGTAACTTGTTTTATAAAACAGACATTTTTATTATTCATCGATTAAATTTACTATCAAAATAATAACCCAGCAGTTTATTCGATGTTTATAAAACCGGGCATAAGTTCGCTATTGTACATTAGTTATTTAAGTAAATTCGCATCTAATCTAATCTTTGTGAATGTTTTTCGCGTATATTAGTGAAATAATTCATCCTTCCTAGAATCTTTTGTACATCAAAACATCATTTGTTATAAGCCAATGTAATAAATATTTCATTCGTTTTTATTTGCATTGTGCAGAAGTTAATCCTTTGAAGCCCGTCGGAGTTAATATACAGGAATATTTATAGGCGCTTACCTGTTGTTAATGAAATGTGAAATGTAAAGCTCTGTTTACAACGTAATAACGACCATCAATCAAACGAGCTTTATCAATGTGACATCACGCACGATGGTGTAAACACAACTTGTACATCGGTAGACACATAGGGAAATTAGTTTACATCAACGTTTATGAATAACAAAAATTTAAGTGAGTTAATCATTGCTGACGTTGGTAATACAAGTAGTCATCATCATTACAGCGAACAAAGCAGATTGGCACACCGAGCAATGGGTAATATACCGTGATGATATATTTATTTATTTATTTAAGGACGATTAATAATTGAGATCTTCCTGGGTTCGATTCCGACCGATGTCAAACTTGAAATTGAATAAGTATTTTGGAGCCCAAATAAATATAATTAATAAATAAATATAAAATTATCTCTAATTTTAAAATTCATTGAAAATAAAAACTAAATACATACGTACTATTTTAGTTTTATGCGAAACCGTATTATGAAGGTAAAGAGAGGTCCTACAACCCTTTTTTTAAAGATTATTAAGATAACTCAACATGTAAACTATTCCAGAGGTCTTAATGTTACCAAATTTCAAATTAATAAATTATTATTATTTATATTTTTTAAACATAAAAGTGAATTATGTGGTGCCTTCTCCAGGACAGCTTCGATGGCCTGTAAAGGTGAGGTGACGCCTGATAAACACCCTTAATGCTACAGATATATTATTACTGAAATCTGCTGGTAAGCAGATTAGCACACCCAAAAATGGGGGTCTATGTGTATGTGTGTGTGGTTTCTATTTACGCTCTAACTTAAATACTATCATTCAGCAAAAGAAACCTTGTATTTCTACCTTGTTCTAATATGGAAAGAACCGGAAATGGTACTTTACTTGAAGTTCAAAATAGTTTTTCTCCGAAAAATACCTTTAAATATTATTTTTTCGAGATTTATGTTATTATAAAAATTAATAGCTATTAACATACCTAGGAATGTTATGCACATCATAACTGCCGCAGATATCAGTTTGAAATCCGAGCTCGTAGAACGAGGATTTTAAGACATCTAAGGCTTTTTATGATTAATAACATCCGTGGTTTGTTCAATAGTTTATCGGTTTCAGAAAATTAAGACATTATTGTTAAATATCATTTTTTGAAATTCTCTCATTAATGCTACTTTCAAATTGCTATGGTTAACAGAACAATTATTTTGACATATGGCAATATGAAAAATATTCAAATTATGTGCTTTATTCCTCATGTTGATTACTTTAGAATAAAGTAGACCGTATTTAAAACAATAGGCAAATGTTATATATGTATGTATTAATGAAGAGCATTATATTTTCATTTTATTTTATTTTCATTTTGTAGACCGTTGTTGACAAGTCAGTATGGTAATAATATTACCAAACAGATAGTTATTACTTAGTTACCAGCCTACTTTTGTACATGTTAACAATGGAATAATATCCTGAAACCGGTAAAGATTATTATTTCTATGGATAAATATGGATAAATTTATAAAATTATCTATAATTTAAATCCCGGAGTCTACGCTTTAAACAAACAGCGAACGCAACTCCTTGGTTACGCAGTTCATATTTCAAATGTATGTAACTGACAGATAAATGTCACTGTCAAAGAACTAATCATTTCAAATTAATAATAATAATGTTTTAAAAAGAAAATAGTAAATATAACCATAGTTATATGCAATGGGACTTAATAAAGTTTCCAGCATAACTAAATATGTAAGTATGTATATTTGAATTAATAAAAATTAAGCGGTGGGAGGTGTTGCGTTGGCCACATAAGATTTTTGATTTTATATTTCAGCCATATTTGGAATTTTTTGAATTTTATACCATTTCTAAAATATTATGGTGTTTTTTGGCCACCTGCCTGTATAACAGGGTTCGATCCCGACTGACACCAAAAGAAATATTTCAAATTTTAAAATATGTATCAGATTGGCACACCCATCAATGGGTAATATCCCGTTATGATATATTTATTTATTTTTTTCTAAAATATTATATAATATATTTTGATATAAAAATCTTTTCTCATCTTGTTAGTGGTATAAAGTAACCATATTAATTGGGAAAAACTGCTAGGCAACGTTGTTACCAACCTTGTTCTGTTGCCCATTTATTATCCGCGTTGCCATGGCGCGGTGCTTTTGTTCTTGTGATTTCTTATGACACTTGATACGATGGTTACCTGGACACTCTAATAAGGAATCGTATTACACGAAATACAAATCAAATACGAGAATTCTATTAAATTAAAATTATTGCCGGAAAGATGTAATTTTTAGATTGAATATCACAAGATAGGGAATGATTTTTCTGAAGAATATTTTGATTATTATTTGAGTAATATGATTTGGTGGGTCGCATTACAATTAGGGTAATAATATTTGAGGACTGAAAACATTGAGTAATTTTGAGAATCAATGATTTAAAATCAACCAACAACTACTATTAATATGGATTACAAATTTATATATTTTAATTGTCTATAATATGAGACCTTCAAGATTTTACTGACGTATCTACATTTTTTTCTACTCCTATACGTAAAATAGTAGCTACGCACATTGAATCGTATAAAGTTTGACTTTTAATAGCAACATTATTCTTATGGAATTTATTTTACACACTATACGCTCATAAAGTCTGTTTAACACAGTCACAAATTCTTTCATTGGAAATGACAAATGAATGATATGATAAATATGATGTTCTATACCATCACAAATTTATTATAAATTTGGTAACAAAATTATGACAGGTCAAAAATAGTAATATATTATTCTAGGAACTCTAAAACGTGCTTATTCATTAAACAATCTGATAAGGCCAGCACATTACCTTCCGTCTGTTCTATGTATTTTGTACAAATTTCATACACAAAGTTCTTTGCAAAAGATTCTATTTTTTGTACATTATCTTCCGGCAGTTGTATGTATTTTATACAAATTCCATACAGAAAGTTTCTAGCAAAAGATCCTATATTTCCAGTAAAATTATAAGACAAACATACTATGTCAATTGCACTTGACACTAACATCTTTCAATCAGAATTTTCTTAATATAGTAGCTGTTTCCATAGCTGGCTACTTTATGAAATATAATTTCTTTATAATTTTTCAACTCTATATCCATTTAATATTAAATATAAAATGCAGTCAAATCGTATAGAGAATAAAATATTCTTTAAAATTTATAATAACATTAAATGTAAAAAATCTGATGTGGACACCACAGGACTTCCTTGTACGCAAGACCAACATGAAATATAGACCCAATTATAAAATTTCATGTATTTGACGTAATTTCACATTAACATTAATTTTATTTTTTTGTACTTTTTTGTCCTAATCCATAGCAAGCTTTATTACAAAAACCAAAAAGTATATAATTTCTAAATTTACATATCTCGCATATACAAAGGGCTAATTTAATAATATTATGTGTGCTAGACGCAGAATTTAATTCTCTAAAACTATTATTAGAGGCATTTATTTCTAAAATCAAAATAAAACAATTTTATTCAAGAAAAACTGTGAACAACTTCAGGTAATATATCACTTCCGCTGAGCCTGTTTTATCCAAAATCTACTATGTTATTCCCATTGACATAAAAGTCTTATATACCAAATTTGAAAAATTTTGGATTACATTTTAAAATAGTTTTTCATTAGAATCTATTATAGGCTTCAAGTAAAGTTTCACTTCTGGAAATTATGTAATGACCAAAAAGGGAGGTGCACAACTAGATGTTATAGTAGTCCTAAATACAGAATTTCAACTTTCTACGGCTTACCGTTTTTGAGTTATGCGAGATACGTACGTACAGACGTCACGACGAAATTAGTCAAAATGGATTCAGAGATGGTCAAAATGGATATTTCCGTTGAAATCTGAATACCGAAATTTTTCGCGATTACAATAGTTCCTTTACTATGTACAAGGAAGTAAAAAATGATATTTTATCATAAAAACTGTTAAAATCTTCAAACTTCCGGTTGACCAAATGTAACCAAAATCTAATCAACTTTTCATACGAAGAAGAATACGAAAAGAATTGTAATTTTTAAAATTGTAGTATTAGAGTTATCGCAGACGAAATTTTTGATACACACACACACATACAGTCAGCATCGTAAAAATAGTAAAATCGTATTCTAAGGACCCTAAAACGTGCTTATTGATTAAAAAGTCATTATCGAATTTTTTGACCGAAGACAATACCTTCCTTACCTAAAGGTAACGGAATGTAAAAAGTTTGTTGTGTGACATGACTATGGATGCCAATTCTAGAGGTTTTTTGCAGTCAGATATTGGTTCTTCTCGCCTTTGGTTACAGATATATCTATTTATTTATAAAATTCTCATAATGATATTACTATTTAAAATGTAAATAGGGGGTAAAATGTAATGAGGTCTCGGGGCCGCGTGCCTGAATGTCTGGTCGCGAATCTGGGGAACAGGGTTCGATCCTGATCGACGCCAAGTATTTCAAATTTTAAATGGCACAAAATTGACCCCTGTGGTGCACTCTCCACGCCAGCAATGAGTGCCCGTGAGGTGACGCCTAGTAAACGCCCACACGGTACAAATATGTCATCATCATTACCGAATTCTGTGTACAAATCAGATTGGCACACCCAGCAATGGGTAATATGCCGTGATGATATATTTGTTTTATTTATTTAAAATGTAAATAAATGTTATGATGATATATTTAGTAATTTATTTGTCAGGTGGAGGTATATAAAACAGAGTCCGCCGTATCTTGGTAATAACTTTTGATTACAATATACATTATAAATGAAATGTAATTCCTTCTATTATGTTTTGAGATCGTAAGATAAATGCGGTATAAAAGTTGTTAGACTTAATTTAAAATATAATTTATTTAGTGAATTTGTGCTACATTAAATTACATTATAATACATTAATAAACAATACTTAAAGCATTAAGAAGAGTCATATAGAATAATGGCTGTAATACTGCTCAAGTTTTATATTAATTTACGTAGTTTAAGACTTTCAAATATGTTAGGAGAAGCTACGATAACATTTCTTGATAAATTTACAATTTATTATTTGGTATTTAGTGGTAGAAAGTATTCCACATTTTCCACAGAACATTTTACAATAATAATTATAATAATATACACCACTTAAAACGATATTTATTCTAGTACAACATTTATATAATACAATTACATATTGTACGTATAACTATTATATGAACAAATACAACTTATAATATTTGTGTTTTTATTTTGAAAATGTCAAATGTCAATGTCAATTGAAATGTGGAATACGGTTATGCAGTCTTGTTATGAATGATTGGTGATTACTTCCGCCGGAAACAAGTGACTGCGTTGAAGTAACAGCGCCAGTAAACGCGACCTTTGTGTTGACCTCCGATTGACCCGTGACCTCGTCTTTGCATACCCATCTACAAAAAAACAAGAATTATTTAAAACAAAACAAATTGAAAATAAAATATTTTTTATATTTTGCGTTCATAATGAAGTCATTACGATACGCTATTGCGTATCGTAATGACCTTCATTTCGATACGCAATTTTTTGTTTTAGACGGTTGGTACTAGATGACGTTTCTTTAACCCATTTTTACCTAATTTATTTTTAGTTAATTGACAATTCATTTTAATAATATAATGTCGAAATTATTATTTTTTTTTTTATTTAGGGAAGATTATTTACATGAAAATGTACAAATGGCTACAAATATTATCACAAATTGAGTAAGTAAATGTTATTGTAGAAGGCGTAAAATATAAAAAATAGTATAAAGAACTCATTTTATAAGACTTTCTTTCGCACTTGTCAATTAGAAAACGAGCGTTAGCGAGTTTTCTAAATTTTGACGCGTGCGAAAAAAACATGTCTTATAAAACACGTTCTTTAATATACTAATACCTATATGTAGGTACATTTCGCGACAAATGTTTATTCCAGTCCCGCGTTCATAGCTTGCTGTATATCTGGCGTAGCGAAATTAATTTCGCGGCCTATATTGCTGTGAAATGCTTATTTCGCGTTCGTCAAAAAAATTTATCGTAATTCATTATCAGATACGTGATTGCATAATGAGCCTGTTTCACATTTTTAAAAAACTATTTTAAATGAAAGTTTTGCAATATTTTGCTTATTAATAATTATTTTTTGAATAATTAGTTGTTGTTTTCGTAAATAATTAAATACGAATATTGGCGCCAAAATTAATATTGAAAAACAACCCCCCACTCCTGTGTCGTAGAAGCACATACATTACGTCATTCACAGCCAATAAAAAAACAGTTTTCCATCACCTACATTTATTTTTGCTATTTAGATAAATAAACGTAGGCGATAGTTTGTCACATGTTAATAACAAACTTCTAATTTGACATTTGACGCTGAGATTTTCCATTATAAACGAATAATAATCGCTAATACAGAATACACTCAAGCTAAGTCGGACAGTTAACCGAAAATCGAAAGCTGGATGATGGCTGAATTTATATCAGAAAACGACTGTTTTACTGTTGACGAAATAAGGTGTGTTAAAGAGTTAAGGAAAAATAAAATGTAAAAACCCAACCATCAGCTCGTCGACCTACTGCTTCCAGCCACAATTTTCTTTTCTTCGTATCTTTTGGCATATTTATAAATTCAATAGTAGCATTCTTGCAAGAAGGCACAATACGATACTGCAAATTACTCATTTTATAATAAATTTTGTATTATCTAACACGAACCAAACCCAAAAATTTGACACTTGTTTGACAACTTTGACAAAATATTTATCATAACACTTGTAACAAAACACAAAGAATTGACACTATATGGGACCAATTGGAGCCGATGGAGATGTATGTGTTGTGACGTCACATTCTGTTTCAGATTACGTGACTTTTTCAAATTATCCAAATTTGAAAAATTAATTGTTAAATATCTAATGGATATTTGGTGATATTTCCAAATTTGAGGCTATTTAAATAATGATATCTTTTTAAATTTAATACATACGTTATTCAAAAAATTGTGTGACTTTAAAAATGTGCACTCCAAGAACCATAATTAATTTTGCAAATTTTGGAAAAATTTGATTCGTAATCCGTAATTTTTTCCTGTAGACTATCTTTCTTTTAACAAACAACTAATAATATAATAACTTTTTCCAATCAATATTTTGTAATATACATTAATTATAATTTTTAAAAAATTATCTTCAATATTCAGCTTATGATATTAGAGATAGTAATGCTTGTATATGCTTTAAACCTGTTATTAAAACAAAATATTATAAATTTATCATAAATTAATGTGTGAGAGGGGTTTGTCAAACACTATGGGCAGTTTAAACAACAAATTTTCCATTAAAATGCAAGTAAAGCTAGTCAACAAACTGATAAAAACTAATCATAATTTTTTCATCATAAATGTACCTAATATATTTTTCTCATAAAAATTAGCATAAATGTAAATTAAATTTTCAATAAATCCAAAACACCTTTTCGAAATTAATTCTCAATTCTCAGCTTAATTTTAATAAAAAATTATGTACCTTTTTCTTGGATACTTAGGACTCACTTTCATTAAAAACTGAATAAATTATCATCTTCCACAAATATTATCAACATCCCACGTTTTATTGAAATGTGAACGAATTAAAAATATAATTACTCGAGAGTAATTTTCGTACGTCAACACAAGACAAATAACACAAAATTAAAATCTCTGTGAAGTACTTGAACGAAATTAAAAATTGTAAAACATTTGTTAAAAAAATGTAACATTTAACAAATGAAGTTTACGTGAAAATAAAAACAGTAGACAATCTGGGAAAATATGTAAACAACTTCACACATGTATGTATGGGGGAAAATAATTACTTCAGAGGGTTGCAAACATATGTGCTAAACAAGGATGGCTGTATGCACAGGGGAGGCTTTGAAAAATTTGGAATTTTCATCAAACTACAGATGAATTTATGAATAAATAAGTATAAATTTATGGGGTTTGTGATTTGAACCCACATCTAAACGAAAATTATTTCCGATTTTCAAATATTAAAAAGTGATCCCTAAGGTACTTTCTCCATTACAGTTTTGGGCTTTAAGAGCCCGTCAGGTGACGCCTGGTAAATGCCCCCTAACGGACTGATATGTCATTACAGAAATCTGCGAATAGAAGTAGATTGAGACACCCAGCAATGCGAAATAAATAAATAAAATAAATAAATATATCATCACGGCTTATTACCCATTGCTGGTTGTGTCAATCTGCTTTGTACACAGATTTCGGTAATGATGATGACATATTTGCACCGTGCGGGCGCTTACCAGGCGTCACCTCACGGGCACTCATTGCTGGCATAGAGAGTGCACCACAGGGGTCAATTTTGTGCCATTTAAAATACGAAATATTTGGCGTTGGTCGGAATCGAACCCGGTTGTCCAAATTCGCGACCTGACACGAGACCCCATAAAATAAATAAAATAAATATATCTTCAGGGCATATTACCCATTGCTGGGTTTGCCAATCTGCTTTGTTTACAAATTTCAATAATAATGATAAATATTTGTATGGTATGACTAGCGAATGAAAGTTGACGTTTAAATTATTTTATAGATGCGGTTTCTTTTGAAACCCTAGAGAAGAATAGAATTGTACGAAATATTTAGGTATGAAATTTTTGCATGGACCCATTTAAATACTGGACTATGAAAGCACAAAAAATACATTACTATATCTGGCTGAAAATAGATGGCCGACTAGGGTAATTGAATATCAAAACAGGGGTGAGTTTAAAATATTTTAAACATTTCATGCAGGAAAAAAAAAACGAAGACAAATTCTCGGAAATGCAATCAAGATAATATGTTTATTTGATTATGCCGACGTTTCGATCATACTATGATATACCTACTCTTCTTTTTTTTTCCTGCATCATTTTCCCAGTCGATCATTGTTACTCCAAAAATGTTTCGTTTATGTTGATTATAACAAAATATTTTGATCTTTAAACTATTTAGTTTGGCAGTTCTATGAAACAGGATTATTTTTACTTTCCTCTAAAAGTAATTCCGACTCGAGGGTTGCTTACACCTGAGACGAACGAACTTGAATTTGCGATATTAAATTTTTTAAATACGTCCCTGAATCCTGTTGCTAAGGTCATTTTAAATGCCTCCTGGTATTGAGTACAATTCTAATCTTCTGTAACGGAATACATAAGGGTCAGTTTCCTTTCAAATCAAATATAGGGAAATGTTTTCAAAAGAAACCACATGAATTAAATAATCTAAACGTCAACTTTCATTCGCTAGACATACCATACCGTCCGAGCGTTTACCAGGCGTTCCTCACGGGCACTCATTGCTGCTTTGAAGAGTGTACCACAGGGGTCAATTTTATGCCATTTAAAATTCGAAATATATTTTTTGTTGCGTCAGTCGCGATCGAACCCAGTGCCCTAATACGCGACCAGGGCTATGAGTATAATAATAAACCATCATGATGGCAAAAATATATGATTTACAAAATTTATATTAAATTTATATTAATACAGGCCTGTTTTATCGCATATATGTATGTATGTGTAGGTGTACGACAATTAAGCAAATAACCCAATAGTAATATACTACATACAAACTTACAAACATACACAAATTCACACACATACACACACATAAATGTCACCAATTTACCGCGCAAACTAATCAACTACAAAATGCCAGCGAAGATTTTTAGGAATAATTCTCCGGGATTTGAACCCAGGATCTTCCTACGTCTGGTAGGATGCTCTATACTTTATTTCGGAATGAGCTGGAGTAATAAATAAAAATTGGCAAGAATGGTACCTATTGGATTTTTGTCAGGAATGCGGCAAATAAACCGAATAGAAAAATTAAATATAACTTCGCTATGAGCAAATCTACAAATAAATTTATCAAAAAGTGACTTCAGCTGATCTCGAAAAATTAATTGAATGAATTCAGTCTTTTCGACTATCTCTTAGCAAACAATTATTGACTCGCCACTGGAATATGTTCGCCGGACTGTTTTATTGCTCCAACTCATTAATTAAATTAAAATAACTATACAGTATGTTTCTATACTTTTGGATGAAACTGTAAGGATTGATAATGCAGCTAAAACTAAGTCAAAAAGTCTTAACCCGCAAAGTCCAATTCCCAAAGAAAAATCAGCCAAAAATCAGCTGATTGTCATACTTTGTGAAATTTTTGGAAATTTAAAAACATATAAGTAGACTTCCTAAAGATAAACAAAAACCCTCATTTTACCAAAGTCGTAACTCTTATATATGTTTACCTTCCGTCACCTTTAGGTAAGGAAGGCATTGTCTTTGGTCAAAAAATTCGGTGGTGTGTTTTTGATGAATATGCACGTTTTAGGGTTCCTAGAATACGGTTTTACTATTTTTACGATGATGTCTGTATGTGTATGTGTGTGTCTGTGTATGTGTGTGTGTGCGTGCATGCGTGTGTGTATGTGTGTGTGTGTGTGTGTGTGTGTGTGTGTGTGTGTGTGTGTGTGTGTTTGACAAAAATTTTGTCTACGATAACACTTATACTATAGTTTCAAAAATTATAATTCTTTCGTATTCCTTCGTTCCATCCATATGAATTATTATTATAATTGGTCAACCGGAAGTACCCTCATTTGAAGATTTTAACAGTATTTCTTGAAATATTTAATGTTATTATAAATATTAAAGAACATTGTATTCTCTATACGATTTATCTGCATTTTATACTTCATATTAAATGGATATAGAATTATAAAATTATACTCGTAAAGAATTTAAATTTCATAAAGTAGCTAGTTATGCTAGAAACAGCTACTATAATAGGAAAATTCTGATTGAAAAATGTCAGTGTCAAGTACAATTGACATATTCGTAGTATATTTGTGTTATAATTTTACTCGAAATATAAGATCTTTTTGCTCGAAACTTTCTATATGGAATTTGTATAAAATACGTACAACTATCGAAAGGTAATGTACATACAAGAAATTTAGAATCTTTTGCAAGGAACTTTCTGTAAGAATTTGATAGAAAATACATAGGCATTTACGAAAATTCTACCGGTAGATACCGCATCTACCGACTGTGTTCGAAAACACGAGTGGTAAAAAGTTACCGTGTTCGAAAATTGTACAATATCTACCACATCCATCTACCGGATTCATAAAAGTGGAAATGTGTTCAAAGTATGACTCTGTTAACTACGCTAAGTTTCTAACCTGTTTCAAATTTGCAATTTTTTTCATAGCTTATGGACCTACCCTGTTTACCACTTGCTTTCTTAAAATATCGATTCCGGTAGCTATAACCTGATAAACAGATGTTTACCAGTAACAGTTCACCGGTAGAATTTTCGTAAATGCCTCATATAACTGACGGAAGGTAATGTGCTGGCCACATCAGATTTTTTTAGATATTAATTGAAAAAGAAAAATCAGTAAATTAGATAATATATATCTCGGAAACAGTTGATAATTGGATCAGGACTTTTTTACTTACTTTAAGTTTGATTCATAAGAATAGAAAACCCTGTGTAAAAACAATTTATAATATAGTAACTATTATTAATTGCTTCCATTCAAAAGTATCACCGTTCAGCCTTCCAAATATAGACTATTCATCCCCTGGCTTGACATTAAAATCCTTCAAATAAAATTACAAATGAACCCAAAGGAAAAAAATTAAATTAAATCCCTCGTACTCGTGTTTAAAAATATTTTTTCTGTGGTTTCCCGAATTAACTAAATTATTTTCCGTGTAAAAACAAAATTAATGAAGCTTGCTCCTAACATGTTTTCTTCCACGTGCTATTTGTAGGCGCGCATATAAACACATAACATGCAGAATATGACAAACATATAGATGTACACATATGACATATGAAGATGAATCCCAGCTTCAGGTAAATAATAAATATTGGGTTTAAGCTAAGCTTATACTTCCTATCCAATATTGATTCATATGAGCTTCGCAATAATATTTATATTGGTATAAGGATATTCTTTTTTATTTGAAACATAAATTTTAAAATAGTAATCACCCAATTCAAATCGCTGCAAAGTAAAGTAAATTCAAAATCTTTTAGTTTATGTGCTGTATATTTATTGAAACCCAAAATAAATTATTATTGTTCTATTATGAGTTCTGATTTTTTTAAATAAATTGAATCTGGGGAACCGGGGTCGATCCCGACCGACGCCATATACGCGTATTTCGAATTTTAAATTCCACATTTTACCCCTGTGGTGCATTCTCCACGCCAACAATGAGTGCCCGTGAAGTGACGTCTGGTAAACGCCCGCGCGGTACAAACATGTCATCATCATTACCGAAATCTGGTACAAAGCAGATTGGCACACCCAGCAATGGGTAATATGACGTGATGATATATTTATTTATTTAATTCTTTCAATTTATGCCTTTTACATATCAAACTTGCATAATTTCTATGTCTTTTACTATAATCTACAAGGATTACACTAAAATTATTAAGAATTCATGTGGCCTCGTGCCTAATATGTGCCTGAGTGTCTGGTCGCGAATCTTGTTACCCGGGTTCGATCCCGATCGACGCCAAAATTATTTTGAATTTTACACAAAAGTGACTCCTGAGGTGCACTCTCCACGCCAGCAATGACTGACTAGCGAATAAAAGTTGACGTTTAAATTATTTTATAGATGTGGTTTCTTATGAAACCCTATAGAAGAATAGAATTGTACGAAATATTCAGGTACGAAATTTTTGCATGACCCATTTAAATACTGGTCTAGGACAGAACAGAAATACATTACTATATCTGGCTGAAAATAGATGGCCGACTAGGGTAACTGAATATTAAAACAGGGGTGCGTTTAAAATATTTTAAAAAAATTTCTTTTATGTTGATTATAACAAAATATTTTGATCTTTAAACTATTTAGTTTGGCAATTCTATGAAATAGGATTATTTTTAAATTCCTCTAGCAGTAATTCCTACTCGAGGGATGCTTACACCTGAGACGAACGAACTAGAATTTGCGGTATTAAATTGTTTAAATACATCCCTGAATCCTGTTGTTAAGGTATTTTATTTTATGCCTCCTGGTATTGAGTACAATTGTAATCTTCTGTAACGGAATACATAAGAGACAGTTTCCTTTTAAATCAAATATAGGGAAATGTTTTCAATAGGAACCACATCTATTAAATAATTTAAACATCAACTTTAATTCGCTAGTCATACTAAACTTTGATGTCACATTCTGTTTCAGACCAGGTAACTTTTTCAAAATATTATGCAAATTTCAAAAATTGATTGTAAAATATTTAATGAATATTTCGTGATATTTTCAAATTTGAGGCTATTTAAAGAATATCTTTTTAAATTTAATAATTAGAAGGCATATAAAATTTCTTGCAACAGCCCTATTAAATAATGAAGTTTATATAAAAAAAATCTTATACTATTTTATAGTAATTTAAATCAATGTCATTCTATTTGTACGTACGATCAGTTTTAGTGTTGTGCTAACGTGTTCCTTATAAAACACGTTAAAAATCGCAAGGTAGCATCATCAGGTCAGTAGTTTGTTGTAATATTTAGAAGTGGGTGGACGTAATGTATATTTCTGTGTATTAAATGATAATATATAACTAACATTTAACGTGAAATTTGTGTTTCGTTAAACGATGACATCAGGTGAAGATTTACCGTTACCCGATGCCGGTAAGTACATCTTTTAATCTATGTAAAATTCATTCTATAATTGAAATCTTTAAACTTATTGTTCTTATTTATTTACGAGTATAATACATATATCTTGTAAAACACATTCTTCACATTCAATTTATTTATATTTTACAAAGAATTTAATAGAGTGTATTGTGTAATTGTAAATATGTTCAAAATAGATCCCATCAACAATAATACACATTTTTTTCGCAACCAATCTTCTTTGGAATGCTTTCAAACTAATTTCTGGGAGACTAAAAACAGGCAAAGCTTTTTCACATTAATTTCTGGTCCCTTAAAAACTGCCGAAACTGTCAAACTATGTACTGGGGGATTTAGAAAGGGTTTGAATCCAATTAATTTCAAGTTGACTTAAAAACTATCAAAACTGACGAAATGAAATCAGATAAATAACTGTTTAAAATAGTGCAAATACAGGTATTTTAGTGACTGCAATATTTTTGGCGTTTCGTTTGTCAGTCCAGCAGGCAGTTGTTGACGCCATTTTACTTACTATTTGCAGCGATAGAAAGATACAGCTGTTAAATTGAAAAGGTCTATTGTAGCGTTACCCTTTCATTTAGGTACTATTAATGCTGATGCTACCCAAACTTTTTACGGTTTATACTTACTGTATCTTCTTGACTGGTAGGTGGTAGCGATCTAGGTTTAGGGTTTGCCCGGCTACCCCTTTCTCCAGATATTCCTCCAGATGTATCGCCATTTTCTTCTTCTTCCATGGCATTCTTTAGGGCTACCATCAGCCGGTCCAACAAAAGGGCTGCTCGTTTTGGTACCACCACCTAAAAATGGAGAAAATAGTCACTTTGGACACAATTACCCCAATTCTGTAAGGAAGTTGTTAAGTCTTAGCAACGTTGCTAAGAAAATTAACCAATAGAAACAAATGTAAAGCCTGTCATTTTTATGTTTTATTCAGTGTTCGCAATTATTATTGGTTATTTGCCATAGCAATGTTGCTAAGACTTAACAACTTTCGTACAGAATTGGGGCGAATATTTCTGTAAGAAATCTACTCTTAAACAAATAATGTTGTTATAGATAATATGACGACATGTTTTTTACCTCCTGCTACCCTTGGTAAGGGAGGTATAGAGATTGTGCTAAAAATCGCATATCGAGATTTTGGTAAATGTGTGTGTGTGTGTATGTATGTGTGGATCCTCCACTCTCACTCAAATACTATATCATACAGAAAATTATGAAACTTTGTATTTCACACTTTATTTGTAATGAAAAGAGCACATGAGATTTTTGTGAAAATCGGATAACCGGAAATGGCACTTTACAAGCTCAAAATTGTTTTTTTTTTCGAAAAATACCTTTAAATGTTATTTTTTGAGATTAATGTTATTATAAAAATTAGAGATTATTAAATTTTCTATAGATTTCCATTAATACTTTTTCTACATATTTTATGGATAAATTTATAAGATTGTCTATAATTTAAATTCCGGGGCTACGCTTTAAACAAACAAAACGCAGTTATTCAAATGTATGTAACTGACAGATAAATCATTTCAAAATAATATTAGATAGTAATGTTTTAAAAAGAAAAAAGTAAATAGAACAATAGAAAAGGAATTCAATACAGTTTGCAGCATAAGTAAATATGTAGGTATGTATTTAGATGAATAAAAATTAACGATTCACAAAAATGTTTAGGCTAATGCTCTTTTTTGGATTAGTGAATTCTATTCTATCCTGGTATTTAAAATGTAATCTTCATTTTACTATAGCTGTAGTTAGAGCAACGCCTCATGTCATGAGCGCCCTCGGGGCTCTAGGTTCGAATCCCACTAAGGCATGGATGTGTGTGAATGTGAACCCAATCTGTAATTGGAATTTAATCCTGTTGAAGGGTTTAAAAAAAGGTAGTTACTTGGATTAGATTAGACTATATTTTAAGAAATAAACTGTCAAAATTAGAGTAAAATTCGCTAATCCAAAAATAAGGTTTAACTTAATCTTTTTTGTTACTCGGGCTGTAAATGGCGGGAGGTATTGTGTTGGCCACACCAGATTTTTACCTTCCGTCACCTTTAGGTAAGGAAAGTATTGTCTTTGTTCAAAAAATTCGGTGGTGAGTTTATGATGAATAAGCACGTTTTAGGGTCCGTAGAATACGATTTTACTATTTTTACGATGATGTCTGTATGTGTGTGTGTGTGTTTGTGTATGTATGTGTGTGTGTGTGTGTGTGTGTGTGTGTGTGTGTGTGTGTGTCTGTGTGTGACAAAATTTTCTAATGCGATAACTCTATACTACAATTCCAAAAATTATAATTCTTTCGTATTCCTCTTCGTTACATCCATGTGAAGAGCTGATTAGATTTTGGTTATAATTGGTCAACCGGAAGTACCCCCATTTGAAGATTTTAACAGTTTTTTTATTTATTCTCTATACGATTTGAATGCATTTTATACTTCATATTAAATGGACATAGAGTTAAAAAATTATACAGAAATTAAATATCATATATATTAGTCAGCTTTGCTATAACTCTGGAAACAGCTGCTACATTAAGAAAATTCTGATTGAAAGGTGTCAGTGTCAAGTGCAGTTGACAGTATGTTTATGTTATAATTTTACTGGAAATATAAGATCTTTTGTTAGAAACTTTCTGTATGGAATTTGAATAAAATACATACAACTGCATTAAGGTAATGTACAAGAAATATAATCTTTTGCAAGAAACTTTTTGTATGACATTTATTCAAAATACATAGAACTGACGGAAGGTAATATGCTGGCCACATCAGATTTTTTTATTATCCATTTATGGATGTGTCAGTCTTTTATACCCTTGAAGGTTCTTACCGGGCGTCATCTTATAGACGTAGACCTTTATTAATTTGAAATGATTAGTTTATTTACACTGACATACATGCATTTGAAACCTCAATTTGAAGATGACATTTAAAAAAATGAAACTGTTGATCAAACAGTTCTGTAGTGTTAATATTGTCTAATTTAATGTGGAGAGTTTATGACCGTATAGCTCTGTACTCAATTTAATTACAAATCAATCTTCAAACAGTCATAGTAATCCCAAAATCCACATACAAAGGATTACTGTTTAACATGTATGTCTGTTGACTTAACATCATTCCATTTGACTTAATGCACGTCTGGGCATTTTAGAAGAAATGCTAGACTGTCCAGGCTATGATTTTTCCAACTGAATAAATTATACAGAGAAATAACGAGAAAAATATGACGTGTATTGTGTTACTCGTTTGTATGAACAGAAATAAAAAATATTATTGTGTGATATGTCATTGCATATCTATTGATTTAAAAAGAAAATATGTTCATATACTGCATTTTTACCTTTCGCTACTAAAGATATATATATATATATATATATATATATATATATATATATATATATATATATATATATATATATATATATATATATATATATACAGGTGTCCCATAACTTCAGGTACATATTAGAAGGGCATATAGTTCTTAATGTCCTGATTATGGAACAAAAAGATTTTTTTCAAAATTCCTATAATTAAGGGTAGTTCACTTAAGAAGAACATTTTTTGTACCCCTGGATACTATAATATTTGGAATAGTGAAATTAGTTATAACTATTACATAAAATAATTTAACAATGAAATTAATTTATGCAATTACGTAAAGCTTTGTCACACCAATTAAGTTTGGGAGATGTGCAGTGGCGTAACTAACGGGCCCGCAGGGCCCGCATTGCGGGCGGGCCCCCGACTCTAGAAAGGCCCCACTTTACATGATTTATAACTTTGTTACTACTGCGAAATTTTGAATTTAATCTTTTTTTTGTAGCAACATAGAAATTTATTTAGACCTATATTTTTTTAATTGTCAATTTCCAAAAATAATATTGGCTAAGGGGCTTCTTATCCGCTATGCAAAATCAAGCTCTTTATTTCCTACCACATTTCGGCCGGTAGAATTGCGATTTCTTAGCAAATATTTTCCTGCAACTGATCCAGAGTTTTCCTTTAAAAAAAAACCCATAAAAAGAAGTCTGGGGCTGTCAAATCAGGACACCTGACGGCCAATGTGTATTACCAAAACGTGGGATTAAATAACGATACGAGAAAGATTTTCGCAAAATTGCTACTATTTAAACTGTATGATACTGATCCATCTTGCTAATACTATATTTTGTCCAAGTTCTTTCAGTTGGGATACCAAAAATGTTGAATCAATTCCCTGTAACTTTCACCAGTGGACTGTGCTACCAATTTTATTTACAAAAAAAGAAAACACGCCAATCACATTCTCATAGTAAATGCCACACCACACCATACAATGACTTCGGTGGGATGTAACGGTGCCTAGTCTTGGATTTTCAGGCTTCCCATAATGGCTATTTTGCTTCTTAACATGTCAACTCTGATGAAAGTGATCCTAGTCACAATTTCCACAAGTTCTTGTGGTTTGTAGTTCCTTATGATAAACGCTATAATTAAAATGGGCCCCAAAAACTTTTTGCGGGCGGGCCCCCGAACTCTTAGTTACGCCACTGGAGATGTGTATGTAAAAACACACAACCTATTCAACCAGTGTCCCAAAACTGTTTCCTTCAAAAACCTCAAAAACTAATTTTTGAATTTTGAAAAAATTCTTTTTGTTCCGTAATCAGGACATTAAGAACTATATGCCCTTCTGTGTACCTGAAGTTATGGGACACCCTGTATATATATATATATATATATATATATATATATATATATATATATATATATGCATATATATATATGACATGCTTGACAGCTCGAAACGTCAAAATTTGATAATTTTTAATTATCTAGTAAATAAACAGTTACTTAAAGTTATTATATAAATTATAAAGTCGTAGCGGCGTGTCTGAGGGTCTGGTCGCGAATCTGGGGAACCGGGTTCGATCCTGACCGACGCCAAATATTTCGAATTTCAAATGGCACTAAATTGACCCTTGTGGTGCACTCTCCACGCCAGCAATGAGTGCCCGTGAGGTGATGCCTGGTAAATGCCCGCACGGTACAAATATGTGATCATCATTTCCGATATCTACGTACAAAGCAGATTGGCACACCCAGCAATGGGTAATATGCCGTGATGATATATTTATTTTATTTATTTATAAAGTCAAAGAGGAATAATAATATATCTTTACATATTGCTATTGTAAACTTGGCTTGTGTGTAGACCAATCAGAAAGCTGGAATCGTAAGCTTTATCTTACCCCTAAGTCTATTCTTATATGAAATACAGTATATGTATTTTATACAAATTCCATACATGCAGTTTATTGAGAAAGATTCTATATTTACAGTATATTACCTTCCCTCAGTTCTATGTATTTTGTACAAATTCCATAAAGAAAGTTTCTTAGAATTCTATATTTGCAGAAAAATTATAACACAAATATACTATGTCAATCGCACTTGACATTGACATCTGTCTATCAGAATTTTCATAATTATATTAGCTTTATGAAATTTAATTTCTTTATAATTTATAATTCAATATCCATTGAATACGAAGGATAAAATGTAACCAAATCGTATAGAGAATAAAATATTCTTTAGTATTTATAATAATATTAAATGTGAAAAAATAATATTTAACAGCGTTCTTTCAAGAAAAACTATTAAAATCTTTAAATGTGGGTACTTCCGGTCGACCAATTATAACCAAAATCTAATCAGCTCTTCATATGGATGTAACGAAGAGGAATACGAATAATTACAATGTTTAGAATTGTAGAGTTGGAGTTATCGACGGAGAAAAAATCGTCACACACATACACAAAGGCATTCAGACATCATTGCAAAAATAGTAAAGTCGTATTCTAAATAAATATATCATCATGGCATATTACCCATTGCTGGGTGTACCAATCTGCTTTTGTACGCAGATTTCGGTAATGATGATGACATATTTGTACCGTGCGGGCGTTTACCAGGCGTCACCTCACGGGCACTCATTGCTGGCGTGGAGAGTGCATCACAGGAGTCAATTTTGTGCCATTTAAAATTGGAAATATTTGGCGTCGGGCGGGATCGAACCTGGTTCCCCAGATTCGCGTCCTGACACTCAGGCACACGGCCATGAGACCCCATTATTAGTATTTATAATAACATTAAATATGAAAAAAATATATTTAACAGCGTTTTTTCAAGAAAAACTATTAAAATCTTCAAATGAGGGTACTTCCGGTCGACCAATAATAACCAAAATCTACTCAGCTCTTCATATGGATGTAACGAAGAGGAATACGAAATAATTATAATTTTTAGAATTGTAGAGTTGGAGGTATCGACGGCGAAAAAATCGTCACACACATACACAAAGGCATTCAGACATCATCGCAAAAATAGTAAAATCGTATTCTAGGGACTCTAAAACGTGTCTATTCATTAAAAACTCACCACCGAATTTGTTAACCAAAAACAATACCTTCCTTACATAAAGGTATGACGGAAGGTAAAAATATTGCAACTATTTTTACTTCCTTGTACGAAGTAAAGGAAGTATTGTAATCGCGAAAAATTTCGGTTTTGAGATTTCAACGGAAATATCCATTTTGACCATCCCTGAATCCATTTTGACTAATTTCGTCGTGACGTCTGTACGTACGTACGTACGTACGTACGTACGTACGTACGTACGTGCGTATGTATCTCGCATAACTCAAAAACGGTAAGCCGTAGAAAGTTGAAATTTTGTATTTACGACTGCTATAACATCTAGTTGTGCACCTCCCTTTTTGGTCATTACATAATTTCTAGAAATGGTACTTTATTTGAAGCCTATAATAGATTTTAATGAAAAACTATCTTAATATATAAACTAACACTTTTCAAATTTGATATATAAGACTTTTATGTCAATTGGAATAACATAGTGGATTTTGATTAAAACAGGCTAACCGGAAGTGACATATTACCTGAAGTTGTTAACAGTTTTTCTTCAATAAAATGGTTTCATTTTGATTTTAGAAATAAATGCTTCAAATATAAATTTTAGAGAATTAAATTCTGTGTCTAGCACATCAAGTATTATTAAATTAGCCCTTTGTATAAGCGAGATATGTATATTTAAAACTTATATAATTTTTGGTTTTTGTAATGAAGCTTGCTACGGATTAGGACAAAAAATAACAAAAAAATAAAAATTAGATGCTAATGTCAAATTACGTCAAATACGTGCAATTTTATACTTGGGTCTATACTTCATATTGGTCTTGTGTACAAGGAAGTCGTGTGGTGTCCACATCAGATTTTTATATTTGTTTTTCGCGATTGAAACCCTGTTTACACAGGCGAAATCTTTCGCCTCCCACAATTTTATCATGACGAGGGAGGAAGTGACGTACATATCAACAATGTTGACGTAGTTTCCGGTATAAACGCATATATTATTTCTTTATACATACGTACATACACAGATCCGACGTATGACACATTTTGTATCGTATATAAACGTAAAATAATTTATTCTGAATACGCTACTGATAGAATAAATCAAATGAGGCCTTACAAGAATCAATTATAGAAGAAGAAAATTAAACACAAAACATAAATGTTCTATTAACTTATATGAAGAGCATGCGAAAAGAATATTAACTACGAGCCCAAACCAATAATAATTCGGCCAGTTTTACATTATCAAATCTACACAAATGGTTAGAAATTTCAACAAAATTCTTTCGGTTACTTTAAATATAGAATTAAATTTTAAAAAAATGTGTCCAAATGACGGGTGACCGGAATTTATAGGGTTATCTTTAGCTTGTACCGATTCCCTTTAGTTTTGGAACAATGAAAAGCACTACGTAAAATTTCAATGCGTACTGTAAAATCTACCTTGCAAGACATATATGGGACAATACTGTCAATGATGTGCAGGGTTTAGGGATACAATGCCTAATAGAATTAAAGCTGGTATTACTAATAAAAGTGATGTAACTCAAAATTAAACGGTTTTTGTATGTTTAAAATCTATATTTTAAACTAGTCCAACGAAATTTGGAAAAATTTGCGGTCAAAATAATGGGTTTGAGCTCTTATATGACTAGGGTCGATTCTGTTCTTAAGTCTGTAAATTCGTAAATTTGTAAATTTGTAGCTTACGGTTGCTCTGTAAATGCGAAGTTTACAAATTTACAGATAGGGCAATTCTGTTCTGATATTTGTAAAGAGCTGAGTTACAGACCTTAAAAACTTAAGTTTTCTATAAAATGTTGTTTGGAGCTATCTTCATATAAAACCTTTTGAACGTCAAGAAAGTCAATTTGACAAGTTTATGAAATTCAGAAATTATATTTCAATATTACTAAATTATTTGAATGATTTTACCTACTAAATGAGTATATGTAGCCTAAATTTTTTTGCATAAATATCTTCTAATATTACTCGTTTGCCATATAAATAGCAGAATCAAAGACAGAGCCTGTATACCGAGCATGTCAGGTTATACTCGTAATTTTGGAATTAACTAAAATCTGAAATCTGTGATTATTTATTATAATTGTTTCAAATATTTAATAATTTAAAAGAAGGGTGAAGTAAGTTTCAGCATCTGTTAAGAAAATAATGACAATAACAATTACTGCTTTGCTTACACTTTTATAAAAAAAAATTCTCTTCTGGGATTAAACAAAAGATAGTCAGCAATAATGGAAAATTATAGGACTTAAAAGAAGTTTGATTTGACTTATAGCAATCGAATTACTGCTACCAAAATTTTGTTACGATTCGAAGCCAAAATAAAATAAATAGGGTAGCTATAGAACCTATAAATAATAGGTAAAATCCGATATTGAAAACAAAAAAAATTTACTACACCTACTTTTTAATGAAGTAAATTCTAAAGTCGTTGTCTTATTTTAAACATTAAAAAAATATATTCTGGAACTTCAAAAGTATTATCCGTAAATACATTATTGTTTAAAAAGTTACCGAAATAACTATTTTATTATACAAATTTACCTACTCTCATATTCTTCTAACAAAAAAACAAATAAATATTAACCGTTGTTGTTGATTCATAATATATAAAAAATGAACTGTAAGCTTACGGCCAGGGTTTCTTTTGCCTTAAGAATTTACAAATTTACAGGTTTTCTGCAAGCTACAGATATGATCAGAATTGCAATTTGGTCGTAAGTTATTACAGGCCTTACAGATTTGCTTACAGATCGTACAGATGAGAACAGAATCGCCCCATAAGTTTATTATATGTTCGTAGTTTGTAGCTTGCTACTTATACTTTTCTTATTAAATTACGATTATGAATATGTCTTAGTCATTTTTATGGTACGAAATAAATTACTTAATAAATCTTGGAAGATATTAATAATATTCTCCATTAGATATAATGCATTTATGCCGACACTTATGGAATGCGATTTTGCCTTTATCTTCTTTATTTCTCAGCAAACAGGACTTCAGAATTATGACAGGTATCTTTACTGGAAAATAACATGTGTCCAGACGCCAGATAACTTGGAAACATTGCGCAACAATATGCTAAAAGAAAATACGAGATTCTATCAAAATTTCCTACATATTGGATGCGTAGTTTGTGTTTGACACTTACATTAAATATGATGGACAGAGAATTTGAATTAAATTTTGTGTTACAAATAGTATAAAGAGTGTTATAAAGTCTAAAAAGTCATATAAAGAAGTTAATCAAGAATTGGAAAGAGTCAGCCACAGCCTCATATTGGAAAGACATCCGGGCCTTAGTCAATCGAAGAAATTCAGTTCAGCTTCGTCGATAAACGCGAAAGAGCTATTAGCAAAAAGGAAATATGATAATAACTATTTTAAAAAATCTGATGTGGCCAGCACGTTACCTTCCGTCAGTTCTATGTATTTTGTACAAATTTCATACAGAAAGTTCTTTGCAAAAGATTCTATTTCTTTTACATTACCTTGCGGCAGTTGTGTGTATTTTATACAAATTCCATACAGAAAGTTTATAGCAAAAGTTCTACATTTCCAGTAAAATTATAAGACAAACATACTATATCAACTGCACTTGACACTGACATCTTTCAATCATAATTTTCTTAATATAGTAGCTGTTTCCATAGCTGGCTACTTTATGAAATTTAATTTCTTTATAATTTTTACCTCCCGCTACCCTTGGTAAGGGAGATTTTGGTAAATGACCATGTTTTAAGGTCCCTAGAATCCAATTTTAACATTTTCACAATGTCTGCGTGTATGTGTGTATATGTATGTGTGGATCCTCCACTCTAACTCAAATACTATCATTCAGAAAATTTTGAAACCTTCTATTTTATACCTTATTCTAATATGGAAAGAAGTCATTAGATTTTGGTGTAAATCAGATGCCATACTTCAAGCTCAAAATATTTTTTCTCCGATAAATACCTTTAAATGTTATTTTTTCGAGATTTATGTTATTATAAAAATTAAATATTATTAAATTTTCTATTGGTTTGCATTAATATATTTTATATATTAATTAATTAATAATATATTTTCTATATCTTTTATTGAAAAATTTATAAAATTATCTATAATTTAAATCACAGATCCTGCGCTTTAATCAAACACAACTACTTGATTAGACAGTTCATATCTCAAATGTATGTAACTAACAGATAAATGTCACTGTCAAAGAACAAATCATTTCAAATTAATAATAAAGTTTTAAAAAGAAAATAGTAAATAGAACCATAGTTATATGGAATGGATTTTAATACTGTTTCTAGTATAACTAAATATGTAAGTATGTATATTTAAATTAATGAAAATTACATAGCGGGAGGTGTTGTGTTGGCCACATCAGATTTTTAACAGTATATTCATTTAATATGAAGTATAGAATGCAGTGAAATCGTATAGAGAATAAAATCTTTTTTTAATATTTATAACATTAAATGTGAAAAAATATTTAACATATGTTTATCAAGAAAAACTGTTAAAATCTTCAAATGAGGGTACTTCCGGTTGACCCATTGTAACCAAAATCTAACCAGTTCTTCATATGGATGTAACGAAGAAAAATTTGAAAGAATTATAATTTTTGAAATGGTAGTATTAGAGATATAACAGGCGAAATTTTTATTATACACCCAAATACAGATATCATCGTAAAAATAGTAAAATCGTATCTAGGGGCCCTAAAACGTGGTTATTGATTAAAATAAAGAACTTGTTGCTATTGTTTCAAAATTGAGAATGTTACTTTCCCCTTTGATTTTAAATTTGAAACACATCAATTATCGAATCTAATCAATGTTCTCCATCCATTATGTTAAATTTACGACATCGTCATCTCGTAAAATTGATTGTTTACCATCCACCCAAATAGTGGGTGTAGAAAGCACTTAGGGACTAATTGTCGCCTATAAACTACATTACCCACTCGGCCATCTGCTCTATCTCTCTCCAACACACCTGGGTTTCATAGCTCTATCCTCCTCGCACCATACAGAGGTGCGATGAAAGGTTTTGCGATGATAATTGAATTTTTTATGAATTTTTAGCGAAGTTAGCACAATGAGGACTGTAAGACAATAAGGACTTTGGATGGTTTTGAGTGATAATGTTTGAATACAAAAGATACATATGAAGAGATGTGTGTTTTTATATAATTTACATACGAGAGATTTTGATAATAACTTTTCACGGGAAACACAAATGCACGATTTTACTGATATATTATTAAATTTAAATAATAAAAATCTGGTGTGGCACAATACCTCCCGCCATTTGTAGCCCGAGTCACAAAAAAGATTAACCTAATCCTTATTTTTGGATTAGCGAATTTTACTCTAATTTTGACAGTTTATTTCTTAAAATATAGTCTAATCTAATCCAAGTAACTACCTTTTTTTAAACCCCTCAACAGGATTAAATCCCAATTACAGAGTGGGTTCACATTCACACACATCCATGCCTTAGTGGGATTCGAACCCAGAGCCCCGAAGGCACTCATGACATGAGGCGTTTCTCTAATCATCGAGAAACCGGAGCTATAACAAAATGAAGATTAAATTTTAAATACCGGGATAGAATAGAATTCACTAATCCAAATATGAAGATTAGCTTAAACTTTTTTTATATTTTGCGTTCATAATGACTTTCATTTCGATACGCAATTTTTTGTTTTAGACGGTTGGTACTAGATGACGTTTCTTTAATCCATTTTTACCTAATTTATTTTTAGTTAATTGACAATTCATTTTAATAATATAATGTCGAAATTATTATTTTTTTTATTTAGGGACAATTTTAAGGAATGTTTAATAATTAATGTATCCGTTGGAATATTTTGATGAAAATTGGTATACTTATGTTTTTTGGTACGAGGAATTTACTGGTGAGGTCGTTGAAGGTGTACCGCACACCCATTTTTGGGTATGAGGATGGTGTGGTTTAAAAAACGGTGGAAATTTTTAAAAAATTAAAAATTCCTCAAAATTTGTATTTAAGTAGTTTGAAGGGTGTAGATTTAAGATTTTAAAACCGCAGGTCGATATCTCTTTTCGTGTCCGAGATATTCGTCATCAAAACTTTGCTCAAAAATGCCCATTTTTGGGTCATATCCCAATAATGGTCAATTATACACCGCTGGTGATATCACCATTAGATTCTACGAGCAAAAATACATAAGCATACCAATTTTCATAATTTTTGAACAACTATTACAATCTCCAGAAGAAAAAGTCTGAAAATGACCAAAAATCGCAAAAAATCTAAGGTGTACCCCTTATGATTTTTTCAGTTTTTGACAATTTTAAGGAATGTTTAATAATTAATGTATCCGTTGGAATATTTTGATGAAAATTGGTATACTTATGTTTTTTGGTACGAGGAATTTACTGGTGAGGTCGTTGAAGGTGTACCGCACACCCATTTTTGGGTATGAGGATGGTGTGGTTTAAAAAACGGTGGAAATTTTTAAAAAATTAAAAATTCTGAAAATTTGTATTTAAGTAGTTTGAAGGGTGTAGATTTAAGATTTTAAAACCGCAGGTCGATATCTCTTTTCGTGTCCGAGATATTCGTCATCAAAACTTTGCTCAAAAATGCCCATTTTTGGGTCATATCCCAAAAATGGTCAATTATACACCGCTGGTGATATCACCATTAGATTCTACGAGCAAAATTACATAAGCATACCAATTTTCATAATTTTTGAACAACTATTACAATCTCCAGAAGAAAAAGTCTGAAAATGACCAAAAATCGCAAAAAATCTAAGGTGTACCCCTTGCGATTTTTTTAGTTTTTGACAATTTTAAGGAATGTTTAATAATTAATGTATCCGTTGGAATATTTTGATGAAAATTGGTATACTTATGTTTTTTGGTACGAGGAATTTACTGGTGAGGTCGTTGAAGGTGTACCGCACACCCATTTTTGGGTATGAGGATGGTGTGGTTTAAAAAACGGTGGAAATTTTTAAAAAATTAAAAATTCTGAAAATTTGTATTTAAGTAGTTTGAAGGGTGTAAATTTAAGATTTTAAAACCACAGGTCGATATCTCTTTTCGTGTCCAAGATATTCGTCATCAAAACTTTGCTCAAAAATGCCCATTTTTGGGTCATATCCCAAAAATGGTCAATTATACACCGCTGGTGATATCACCATTAGATTCTACGAGCAAAATTACTTAAGCATACCAATTTTCATAATTTTTGAACAACTATTACAATCTCCAGAAGAAAAGTCTGAAAATGACCAAAAATCGCAAAAAATCTAAGGTGTACCCCTTGCGATTTTTTTAGTTTTTGACAATTTTAAGGAATGTTTAATAATTAATGTATCCGTTGGAATATTTTGATGAAAATTGGTATACTTATGTTTTTTGGTACGAGGAATTTACTGGTGAGGTCGTTGAATGTGTACCGCACACCCATTTTTGGGTATGAGGATGGTGTGGTTTAAAAAACGGTGGAAATTTTTAAAAAAATTAAAATTCTGAAAATTTGTATTTAAGTAGTTTGAAGGGTGTAAATTTAAGATTTTAAAACCACAGGTCGATATCTCTTTTCGTGTCCGAGATATTATTTTATTTGTTTATTTTTTTTTATTTAGGGAAGATTATTTACATGAAAATGTACAAATGGTTGCAAATATAAACACTAATTGAGTAAGTAAATGTTATTGTAGAAGGCGCAAAATATAAAAAATAGTATAAAGAACTCATTTTATAAGACTTTCTTTCGCGTTCTTTAATATACTATTTGTGAATCGTTAATTTTTATTAATCTAAATACATACCTACATATTTACTTATGCTGAAAATTGTATTGAATTCCTTTTCTACTGTTCTATTTACTTTTTTCTTTTTAAAACGTTACTAATATTATTTTGAAATGATTATTTCTTTGATAGTGACATTTATCTGTCAGTTACATACATTTGAATAACTGCGTTTTGTTTGTTTAAAGCGCAGCTCTGGGATTTAAATTATAGATAATTTTATAAATGTATCCATAAAATATATAGAAAAAGTATTAATGCAAATCTATAGAAAATTTAATAATCTTTAATTTCTATAATAACATTAATCTCGACATTTAAAGATATTTTTCTATGAAAAACTATTTTGAGTTTCTAGTAAAGTGCCATTTCCGGATATCCGATTTTCACCAAAATCTAATGGGCTCTTTCCATTATAGAAAAAGTTCGAAATACAAGGTTTCGAAATTTTCTGGATGATAGTATTTGAGTGGAGGATCCACACATACATACACACATACACAAGACATCATCGTGAAAATGTTAAAATTGGATTCTAAGGACCTAAAAACGTGGTCATTTACCAAAATCTCGATATTCGATTTTTAACACGATCCCTATACCTCCCTTACCAAGGGTAGCGGGAGGTAAAAATTATGAATCGAGACATGTGCTGCCTTCGGACGATATTAAATCTATACATTGTTTAAAAGTTTGTACATGCATAGTAATATCTTGTAAAAGAGAACAATAAATAAATAAAAATAAACTGAAACACTGAAACCATTTTTCAGTATTGTGTTTCATGGAATTTTCTCTATCTCGCGTAGTGCACGTAGAAGGACACGTGTATTTTCACGTGGGTAACACGAGAACAGGAAGCGAACTCGGGTCTCCTAGGACGTAAGGAGAGAACGTTGTAATTAGGACTTTATATACTTGGAATAACGAGATTGACAAATTGTAGGAGTTTCGAACAATGAGTTTAAATCACTAACTTGTTAACAGGAAGAAGATATTTTTAGTAACATAAAATTCTAGACGAGGTTACTTTAAAATATAAAATTGACACTTAAGTCTGTTTCATTTAAATTGAAGAGATTTTGGCGAAAACTACCATAGGCAAAGAATACCAAACAGTTGGTACAACTGTTTTTCGCAAAAAGTCACAAGTTAATACATTTTAAAGTTTGTGTGTTTCTATAAAAACATCCTATAAAAATGTCTAATTGTTATGGAATAGGGGATTACAGCGCAATTGAATTAAGAGAAATTAGAAAAAAATATATTAAAAGTATATGCTTAATAATAAATAATAAAGAAATAAAACGATATAAATTGAAATACTTCGGAAATAAGGGGATTTTTGTTATAGCAGCTCGTCACTCATATGAATTCCAAATATATTGTATTGATTGGCGAATCAAAGACGGCCTATAAATATATAACGAATACCCAGTTAGGGGAGGAGCCTACTACCAATGGAAGTAGAGAAATTCAAATAGCGGAGGCGTAGCTATCAGTCCAGTACTGCAATTCTCAAAAATGTTTTTATTTGAGTATAAATGTTTTGCATTAAACTTAATAATTTAAATACACTTCCAATTATAAATCATGTAGACTTGTACAGTATGATAATATTCATTTATTTTTTATAAATATAATTTAGAAATAGCATATATTGCAAAAACATTTAGGTCCATGAAGAAAACAGTTTGATATATATGTTCGTGACATCACATCTATATTTTCAAATTTCGGGGGAATATAATTCGCTTATTAGTAGGAATTTTTTCACCGGATTTTAACCGACAGTCGTAAATTTACTTATACATTTGAAATTATATTTTAAAAAATGGTGGAATCCCCTATTGTTTATCAATGTTTATTTACCGAAATCTATAAAAGTAAGTAAGTTTTTGCTATGAGCTCTTCAATTGTGTAGTTATATTGTTATAAATATAGTAATTATTTTTTTTCTGTCTTTACAGATTGCCCAGGTCTACAAGAGTGCAACACTCCACCAGTAAGTTCTATTAAATTATTTTATTTCTGTAGAATTTTTTGTACTTCCGTTGTTAAAATGATTTCTATGGTACTGAATATTTTAAACACAACTTGATAACCTGTGGCTTCTTCGATCGTATTGGACATGGCGTGAAACCGACAACAAATATCTGATTCATTACGTATGAGCTAAAATTTTCTGCATCATTATTCTAGCCCTTTCTTTTTTTTACTTTTTTTTATGGAATTATTGATAAATCACGTAAATCAACACGAGACACAAAAATGCTAAAATACAAGCCAATGTAGGTATACTATGAACTATGTTTACAATTCCAAATTATATTCTGAACAGAGTTACGACATACGTCGAATTATGAACAGATTCTATAACCTATGTTACAAAAAATAACTATTGGGATCCGCACAATAGCAATTGACTTCAGCGGAATTATAGGAAACTAAATTAACGGCGGCCAGTAAGACATGTCAAATTAAACATCTTTTTGTTTAACAGAAAAATAAGTACTAAATTTATAATTTCTTTTGAAAATGTTCGAAAAGTAAGCAAGTAATGAACATAATGTATATCAAAAAGAGCTGTATTAAAAGATAAACGAGTACAACAAAACTTCAAGACATATTTCATAATTTTTGGCAAAGAAATAAACTTGATCGATTGATTTTAATACGTATTTGTCCTTGTAGACTGCAGTTCCAATTGAACTTAAAAATTGTAATGATTTGAACTGGTTGACGTTTAAATTATTTTATAGACGTGGTTTCTTTTGAAACCCTAGAGAAGAATAGAATTATACGAAATATTCAGGTATGAAATTTTTGAATAAACCCATTTAAATACTGGACTTGGAAAGCACAAAAATACATTACTATGTCTGGCTGACTAGGGTAACTGAATATTAAATCACGGGTGTGTGTAAAATATTTTAAACATTTTTCGTTTATGTTGATTATAACAAAATATTTTGATCTTTAAACTATTTAGTTTGGCAATTCTATGAAATAGGATTATTTTTAATTTTAACAGTAATTCCGACTCGAGGGTTGTTTACACCTGAGACGAACGAACTAGAATTTGCGGTATTAAATTTTTTAAATACATCCCTGAATCCTGTTGCTAAGGGCATTTTAATTGCCTCCTTGATTGCCTCCTTGTATTGAGTACGGAATACATAAGGGTCAGTTTCCTATTAAATTAAATATAGGAAAATGTTTTCAAAAGGAACCACATCTATTAAATAATCTAAACGTCAACTTTCATTCGCTAGTGGTACTATAACAATATTTGGGTCAGAAAGCTTCATTCAAAATGTAAACAAATCTGTTATCTTAATGTTGTCGAAACTTTGTATATTATAGTCAGTGGGTTTGAAATATAAAGTATTAAACTACCTGCGTTCCAAATCTGACTTGACACATAAAAATGACACAAGATGTCACATGTCATATAAACTGACAGTCTGAAATTACATTGCCCAAACTTGTCTCCAATTTCAGCCAATCAACGAGTTCAAAACTGTGCCCTATTCTCTGTAATACTGAATTGATAATGTGGAAGAAGGTATACCTACATTTCGGTATGTCAAAACTCATATACCTTTTATTGCGCAATGCCATTCTTACATAAAGAATACTATGTACATATTTCAAATGATTCATGGGGGTATCTTTTTCAAAGTAATGTATGCGGTAACATGCAAAAATTACCATATTTCATCATCTTGATTTATCTCTCCCACTAATCTATAATTCGTCATTGCAATTTTGTATTAATCTTCGCAAATCAAACGTCAAAACGATTTATAAATTTAATTACTCGACTTCCCCCACGTAAAAACAAATATTGAACATGTATTCCCAATGGAATGACCAACCTCAGCTTTCGATTAAAGAATTCAATTTTTGTTCGCTTTCCTCATCACATTGCCAACTTATTTCCTTTGTAGAATTGACTCTTGACTTGGACAATTTATTTGGGTATGATAAGGGATATATTTAATAACTATGAAGTAAAATTTTCAATGAGTAGGCGTCTGTTTGTTACACGTAAAGTTTGATAAAGTTACGCAACTTATTTGCATTTTCATAAAAGATTAATCAATTTTCAATAAACAGATTATGAATTAATAATACTGTATATTATTGGAAGTTTATGGATTATTACGTACAGATTGTAACCAGAATATAATGGGTTTATTTCCGGCAACGAACTGGGCGCCATTAATTGGACGATAGCCAAGTGGGCGATACCGTATGTACTAAAAGTTTGAGCAAAAGGTAGATCTCTTCATTAAATATAAATCATTTTTTGAAGTCATAAGGGATCATTCCTATTATAAATTAAGGAGATAATAAATCTAATTTTACAATTACCTTTCATGCGATGAAGTTTTTTAATACCTTGTCTTATTTGTCTCTGGACGATGTTAAATTTACTTCCCTAATCTTCAGAAATATTCTTGTTTGTAATTGTTGTTCATTTGGCATTCCCAGGTATTATTGTATATATTTCTGCTAAGAAATGCCCAAAAGTCTACATCGAGATTTTGGTAAATGACCATGTTTTAAGGCCCTTAGAATCCAATTTTAACATTTTCACGATGATGTTTGTGTGTGTGTATGTATGTATGGATCCTCCGCTCTAACCCTAATACTATCATTCAGAAGATTTTTAAACCTTGTATTTCTACCTTATTCTAATATAGGAAGAAGCCATTAGATTTTGGTATAACTCAGGTAACCAGAAATGGCACTTTACTTGAAGCTCAAAATAGTTTTTCTTCTAAAAATACCTTTAAATATTATTTTTTCAAGATTTATGTTATTATAAAAATTAAAGATTATTAAATTTTCTGCAGGTTTGCATTAATACTTTTTCTGTATATTTTATGGCTAAATTTATAAAATTATCTATAATTTAAATCCCGGAGCCTATGCTTTAAACAAACACAACTACTTGGTTACACAGTTCATATCTCAAATGTATATAGGGCGCGAGCAGACACGTGACTCGAGTATCCTTGACGTACTTGGAATCAGCTGATTTGTGTGCGCATGTCGTTTTGACAAGAACAGTGTCAATTTGACAAAACCAACGTTTTGACATTTTAATTTTGAACTGCTAAAATGTTATTAATGTACAATTTTCAGACAGTAAAACACATGAAATTAAAAATAATAACTTCTCAACAGTTCAAAATTAAAATAAGTCAAAACATTGGTCTTGCCAAAGTGACATTGTTCTTGTCAAAATGACAAGCGCACACAAATCAGCTGATTCCTAGCACGTCAAGGACGCTCGAGTCACGTGTCTGCTCGTGCCCTATAAGTGACAGATAAATGTTACTGTCAAAAAACTAATCATTTCAAATTAATAATAGTAACGTTTTAAAAAGAAAATAGTAAATAGAACCATAGTTATATGGAATGGAATTTAATACAGTTTCCAGCATTTATATATATATATATATATATATATATATATATATATATATATATATATATATATATATATATATATATATATATATATACCGGGTGGAACATCATACCTGTGTACATAGGCGATTCATATGAGAAAAACAGTTTTTTCGTGCGCATTGCTCCCCAAATTATTTTAGACAAAAATGCTTCAAATAAATGTTGTAGAGCATAAAATTCTGCATCTAAATCAATAAACAGAAATACTTTTACATGCTTTGTAACGACAGAAATTAAATAAGAAAATATTGAAAATTACGTTGAAAATATCAAATAGCCATGGAATTGAAACAAAAATAGAAACAAATAAATGTCTGACGTTTGACAGATAAATAACTAATTTGACGGTAAAATATCAAAATGAATTCATTTTATTCTAACGAAGAAAGGGTTTTTATAATAAAAACTTTTTATAGTGGAAATTGTTTACGTATAGTTAGAGATTTATTCGCCGTGAAATTTCCAAATAGGCCAATTCCAAGCGCTACAACAATACGCGCGTATGTTCAAAAATTTGAATCCACGGCAAGTGTTGCGGCGGAAAATAGTACAGGTAAATTTAAATTTGAATATTTTTTAAGAGATTTACGAACAAATCATATCTTTATTTATAGGAATTAAAAATAATCGCATTAATTTAGAAAACGAACAAAGAGTTCTGGAATTAATAAATTTTAATCCTAAATTAAGTTCAAGAATAATAGCGCAGGAATGTGAGATTGCTCATTCTACTGTATTGCGCATTCTTAAAAAACATAAATACCACCCTTATAAGATGCAATGCCATCAAGACATTTCGCCCATTGATGAAGAAAGTAGGCGAGTTTTTTGTGAAGATATGCAAGAACGAGCAAATCGGGATCGTGATTTTCTTCCATCTATTTGCTTTACCGATGAGTGTACTTTTACATTAAACAATGAACCAAACGTTCAAAATGATAGGCACTGGGCTCTAGAAAATCCAAGATTAAATGTTACCACCAGAACGCAATATCCTCAAAAAATTAATATTTGGGCAGGCATTTTTAATAGCAATATTACTGGACCATTTGAGATCGTTGGCAACTTAAATTCTGAAACATACTTAGAACTCTTGATTAATGAGATCGGCCCTGCATTAGACAGCGTAGCGCGCGAAAATCAGGAGGTTTGGTTTCAACAAGATGGCTGCCCAGCTCATTTCGGAGTAAGTGTTAGAGTTTATTTAAACCAAGCATTTCCAAATCGCTGGATTGGTCGTGGTGGAACTTTAAATTGGCCAGCCAGATCTCCTGATTTAGCACCTTGCGACTTTTTTTTATGGGGTCATCTTATATGTAAAATTTATAAGCAGCGCCACCCAAATATTAATTCATTGAGAGAAGCTATCATGGAGGAGAGCGCCTTAATCACAAATAGGCAGCTCGCTAATGTAAGAAATTCATTCTACAATAGACTTGGTTATTGCTTTGCTGAAAACGGAGGATTATTCGAATATTTGTTATAATAATAAATTGTAGTGATTATTTTATTCAGAGAATTACTGTTTGAAATTTGAATTGTAGTAGATAGGTCTTAATGTTTACATGAATTATTTCCAATTTAAAAAGATTTTCAATAAAAATCCTATAAAAAATAAATATTTCATTGAAATGTACAATTGTCGTAATAATAGGTATGGAGATTTTTGTATGAATTTAATTTACCTATTTATTTGTTTCTATTTTTGTTTCAATTCCATGGCTATTTGATATTTTCAACGTAATTTTCAATATTTTCTTATTTAATTTGTGTCGTTACAAAGCATGTAAAAGTAATTCTGTTTATTGATTTAGATGCAGAATTTTATGCTCTACAATATTTATTTGAAGCATTTTTGTCTAAAATAATTTGGGGAGCAATGGGCACGAAAAAACTGTTTTTCTCATATGAATCGCCTATGTACACAGGTATGATGTTCCACCCGGTATATATATATATATATATATATATATATATATATATATATATATATATATATATATATATAAATTAATAATAATTACATGGCGGGGGTATTGTGTTGGCTACATCAGATTCTTTCTATAAAATATTAGCTTCTTAATGTTCTGTAGCATCTGAAGATTCGCTCAAGCCAGTCTATTTGGTTACATTATTTCTTTTTCGAAATTTTAAATCGTTTCTGACCAAAGTTCTACTAAAAATCATTTTAAAATTCTAAATTGGCAAGTTAATTTGTGTAATGACGGTTCTAACTTTATCTTGGACACTGTGAATGAGTCTGTTGATTCGATTTGGGGGCAAAAGTTCGGATTCCCAAAAACAAAGAATTTTATGTTCCAGTTATCTGTCCAACTAACCTATAGATAGATTTGCGTATTTCGAACATCTTGTATAATGGGTAAAGAGAACTGAAAGAAGTAATCTGCAATCTATTCTGCACAATCTGTCAAGTTGTAAAAGTTATGGGACTGTAAAGCCAACCAATTACAATTACGAATAAGCTTCTTAATAAATTAAAATCTAAAAATCAAGTTGTTCCAAAAAACAATATTTGTTGGTTGTCATAAATTTCGTTGAATTTGCAATAAGTGACAAAGTACTTAGATATTTAAAAATGTCTATTACTTTCACTAATCAATAATACACCGACATGCAATTGGTTTACGGGGAAGTGCGCCGAACCAGTCCCCAAAGTGTTTTATCCATGTTCCGCATCTGATTTAATTCTTCGAAAATGACAAGTGTTGTTTTCACTCAAACTACTGTGATTTAAAAAAATCTTTATTCAAATAAATAATGTTTTTGGACATTGAAGTGCTTTTGCATTTACAACAAGCACATTGCAACCATATTTATTAAGTGGTAACTGATGGTAACATATGGCACATTACTTTCATAACACCCTGTATATTTATTAAGTATAAACGTTGTTTGTTCTCCAGAGAATATTATTAGTTAATGACAAAATCAGCTGTTTAGAGTATAGGGAATAAACCAAAATTAATTACGTTAATAATTTATCTTCTTATGGGACCTGTATACCACTTAACATTTAAATAAATTATGTAGATGTCACTATAAACTCATAAGAGGTAATATATTTCAAACATAAAAATATTTCAAACAAAATGAAATATTTCACATTCCAAGTAAAAAATAAAGGCGTAATAACAGCCAATAGTTCAAAGAAAGTGTGCTTTGATTTCAACCCTTCAAACAAGAACGAATCGTTAGTATGTATTCTTTGTGCATTTAAGATTGTTGAACTTTTTCTAGTTTTTTAAACATAACAAGATAATATAATGTTAATTAAATATAAATATTTCATTAAAAATTGTACGCAGTGAAAACATGTTTCTTTCTTTGAAAAAGTATTTGTCCGGTTGTGTATGTGTGTGTTAGGGGTAGTTTATCGCCGGGTTAAAAGCCGACAGCGGGGGTAGATGTCACGCAGAAAATTACATTAACCACCCATGGACAACACTTAAACAATACAAAATTCAAGCATTTATAACTTTATATCACCCTTACAATTTTACACAACGTACTTCCTATACATAATATTAAACTGACGACCTTTTGGCAAAAACAACCATAGTCCACATACTCGTAAATACTACAGGGCGCGGCAGAGCTACCTCCCTAGTTTTACTATGGCATTGTAAGGCGAGTATTGGTCGTAAAAGGGTGGGGGTAGTGTCCATAGAGGCAGATGAATGGGAAGTTTCTGTTACAAAAAAAAAAACAATCGTAAATATAATGTAGGCTGTCATGGAAGGCTATATTCGCAATTAATGTAACTTCGGGAGTACCGCAGGGAAGTCATCTTGGACCGTTGTTATTTAATATATTTATCAATGACATAAGGAACTGTTTCAATCATGCTAAATACATTATGTACGCGGATGATTGTGTAAAAATACAACAAGACTTGAATAATTTTACTCAGTATACAAAAGACAACTCAATAATAATAACAATAATAATAATATAATATAAGAGTAAGAAAAGAATTACAAATTACATATATGAGTCAGCCAGAATTGGTTCCTAATAGCGGAAACTGAAATATTGAAAATATCAACCTGATTACACATAGAATTAAAAAGCGTGCACATAGAAAATAGCGGAGATTTCAAAATCATGTTTGTTGATGCTATAGGCAGGTAAAAGCATTTATTGTGTCTAGTTGTGTTTCAAGGAGCATGGAAGGAAAGGAGAGAAAGGGTTTCAGGGTCATCAACCAAATTATGAACAATTTTATATAGATAAATTAAGTAGGCACATTGTCGTCGAAGGGAGAGCTTAACAAAGTTGAAAGACTGAAGTAAACTATTATAGGAATAATCGATGGAAGGATAAAGTCGATTTTGTTTGAAGTACAAAAATTTAATAAATTTACGTTGCACTGATTCTATTATATTATCATATTTGTCGTAAAAAAAATAGAAATGCTTTCATTTTTGGTTATAGAATTAGTCAAGTTGTTTCAGAAAAATGTACGCATATAAAAGATCTAGGAATCACTATTGATAGATAGCTCCTAATGGATATTCATATAAATAATATCACTAAAAGGCGTATAGAATGCTTGGATTTATCAGTACAAAACAATTTACTAATCCAAAAACTGTTTTAATGCTATATTTCTCATTGATACGTAGTCAATTAGAATTTGCCTCAGTGTGCTGAACACCATTATATCCCATTTACATAAACAGAATTGAATCTATTCAAAACAAATTCATTAAGTATTTCTCTTACAGGTTTCCAAATTATTCTTTATGCCTAGTATCACTTATGAAAAGGAGAAATTAAATGATTGAATATTGTTATATAAATTTTTACCTTCCGTCACCTTTAGGTAAGGAAGGTATTGTCTTTGGTCAAAAAATTCGGTGGTGAGTTTTTGACGAATAAGCACGTTTTAGGGTCCCTAGAATACGATTTTACTATTTTTACGATGATGTCTGTATGTGTGTGTGTGTGTGTATGTATGTGTGTGTGTGTGTGTGTGTGTGTGTGTGTGTGTCTGTGTGTGACAAAATTTTCTAATGCGATAACTCTAATACTACAATTCCAAAAATTATAATTCTTTCGTATTCCTCTTCGTTACATCCATGTGAAGAGCTGATTAGATTTTGGTTATAATTGGTCAACCGGAAGTACCCTCATTTGAAGATTTTAACAGTTTTTCTTGAAAAAACGATGTTAAATATCATTTTTTCACATTTAATGTTATTATAAATATTAAAGAATTATTTATTCTCTATACGATTTGAATGCATTTTATACTTCATATTAAATGGATATAGAGTTAAAAAATTATAAAGAAATTAAATATCATATATATTAGTCAGCTTTGCTATAACTCTGGAAACAGCTGCGATACATTAAGAAAATTCTGATTGAAAGGTGTCAGTGTCAAGTGCAGTTGACAGTATGTTTATGTTATAATTTTACTGGAAATATAGGATCTTTTGTTAGAAACTTTCTGTATGGAATTAGTACAAAATACATACGAGTACAACTGCCTTAAGGTAATGTACAAGAAATATAATCTTGTGCAAGGAACTTTCTGTATGACATTTATACAAAATACATAAAACTGACGGAAGGTAATGTGCTGGCCACATCAGATTTTTTAACAATATAATTAATTTCATTCACAAAACGTCATTATTCTCCCTGCGCGTTTCAAGGCATGGTACAGTGTCTTCAAAAAATTCCTAACTCGAAATAGGCTATGAACAGTGAAACGTATGCCTGATCATTGTTTAATCCAAAACTTGTCAAAATTGATCTTAAAATGTAATATTAAGGAGAAAAGACAATAAAGAAGGATACAGTATATATTGACATTCGCCGTTTTCTATAATTTGTTTCCATTTCTAAAACATGATTCAAGAAGAAAAGCTTTGATTTTCTTTAGATATCATTTTTAACAATTTCTCATGTCAAATTGACATTTAATTAAATGTTTTTAAATTGACATACGTTTCTTTGTTCAAAGCTTACTGCGAGTTAGGAATGTTTTTGAACACACTGTACTAGATCTATGCTAATTTTCTTATAAACAGAATTTCACAAAATTATTGTAACAGACTCATATTTATTTCTCTATTATACATTTATATTAATATTGGGAAATCTTCCTGTAGAGTGGCCGAATTTCTAAATAAATAAACAAACAAATAAATAAATTAAAACGGGTCTGCAGCCGCCGTCCAGCGCACATTTAGTACTCGGTTCTAAATACCCCCTCGGCAAACAGTTCTAGTCCAAAAATCGAATACGTAGATGGTAAAAAAAACTTAGGGAACGAAAACTTCAGCGCAGGGAAATCGGGCAGTTATACCATCAATTCTGATGTGTAAACTTGTTACAGAATTGGAGATGTCTAGTTTTAGCAGGATGGGGCAACGGCCCACACAGCGCGAATATCAATGCAGGTTTCAAGAAATGTTCTCTTTTTGCCACAATGCGCACAGAAATCCGCCGTATACCCCAAAAAATGCTGGAAAAATATGCGAAACTGGTCAAAGGTTGTTTTTGTTGAATGCTTCTCAAATTATAAATAAATATATTAGAATTTTTTTGTGTTGGTATTTATGGAAGAAAATTATTCTAAATTTTTGTTGAGTAACAACTTTAAAACTTTTTCCAAGTCATATAAGTTACAGAGTGTATTATTTCCTTTTTCAATTTCTGGTGATGAATTCTTAAGGACTTGAAGGCATTAACGAAGGACATAGCTTGCATTTTAAGTACAGAGTATTAAGTTTAAATTAACTTAGTTCGTACTTGAAAAATAACCAGAATAAATTTGGAGTTAAAATATATAATTGTAGGCGCCTACATACAAAAGCTTTCAATGAACTCTGAACAAAACAATAAATAAGTTTATGTATGAATAATTATAAGGCTTATTTTGTGAAGTCCTTGAAAATAATTTCAAGAATTTCATATAGATTTATACCAAAAAATATTAGGCATAATAAATTAAAGATTATTGAGAATAAGCTGTGCAGTAAAATTTTTGAAAGAAGTTCAATCAAGGTCATTTACGAATTGAATGAATTCAGATTTTACCTCCACCCCTTGTCAAATTCAGTAGTGTCATTTACTTTTTATGAAGGTACGTAAGATACTACTGTTATTTTATTATTATAAAAATATATGTTACTGTAAAAGTATTCAAAATTCAAAACTAACTCAAGTAGTAAGTTTATTAGCAAATGTAAAACCAAATTTTTGAAAAATACTGCCAGTGTCAGTCACGCTGTCCTGAAAATAACAATATTCGTACGGCTATGAATCAAGGTAATATATCTGAATTAAAAAATAAACTTGTTACAGCGAAAGTATTGTCAACAACGAGCATCGTTTTAAAATGGAATTCCTAATTTTCGAAAAAATATGAATTTTTGAAAGACAAGCTTACTCTATAGAGTTGTTAGGACCTCTGACATGGTTGACATGTTGAGTAATTTTGACTACTCTGTTTAACTTTCCCTTGCTGTACTACTGATGATGAGAACTTAGTTTTCGAAATACGTATTTAGTTTTTATTAAAATTCATTTTAAGGTTAAGAGGTAATTATAATAGTTTTAGTTATATTTAACCTTCATCTATTTTTACCTCCCGCTACCTTTGGTAAGGGAGGTATAGGGATCGTGCTAAAAATCGCATATCGAGATTTTGGTAAATGACCACGTTTTAAGGTCCCTAGAATCCAATTTTAACATTTTCACGATGATGTGTATATATATATATATATATATGTGTGTGTGTGTGTGTGTGTGTGTGTGTATGTGTGGATCCTGTTTACGCTCTAACTCAAATACTATCATTCAGAAAATATTTAAACCTTGTATTTATACCTTATTCTAATATGGAAAGAAGCCATTAGATTTTGGTGTAAATCAGATAACCGGAAATTTACTTGAAGCTCAAAATAGTTTTTCTCCGAAAAGTACCTTTAAATATTTCTTTTTCGAGATTTATGTTATTATAAAAATTAAAGATTATTAAATTTTTTAATGGTTTGCATTAATACTTTTTCTATACATTTTATGGAAAAATTTATAAAATTATCTATAATTTAAATCACAGAGCCTGCGCTTTAAACAAACACAACTACTTGATTAGACAGTTCATATCTCAAATCTGACAGATAAATGTCACTATCAAAGAACTAATCATTTCAAATTAATAATCGTAACGTTTTAAAAAGAAAATGGTAAATAGAACCATAGTTATATGGAATGGATTTTAATACAGTTTCCAGTATAACTAAATATGTAAGTATATTTAAATTAATGAAAATTAAATAGCGGGAGATGTTGTGTTGGCGACATCAGATTTTTAATTTCTGAGACACTTAAAAACTGCCAAATCTGTCAAACTAATAACTGGCGGACTTAAAAACTATCATAGCTGTTAAATTATAGATCATGATTCGAGAATGCTCTCTGATTATTCCATATTTTCACTTACAATGATATATTAAATTAAAAAAACTGATTAACTAAGTTCTAACTAATTTTAACTCAATTATGTGTTTTACTTGTTTTCTTTTCGCATGTTGATAAAAGTAAAGTTGTTTTGCGTTTAGATAAAATTAGGATGGGTGACAGTTTGATAAAATTTTTGTATGAATATAAGTGTTGAATGTATGCGTTATGCATTTATCAAGTAGATTTGGTAGATTACTAGGCAACAGGTGTCATCCGCTATTTATAAACGCAAATATATTTACACAATAATTTTGTAGTATTCAATCTATTTTTATCTTCTTAATCTTCTTTTGTAATTCCATTATCCTTATTCTTTTTCTCAGTCTCTTTCTCTTCTAATGTGAAAATCAAGTCATCACTTATTAAAAAATAGATTTACGCTGGCCGTAATTATTAACAATTGCTCTGGCTCTCCACTTGTTGCTGAAAGCTTCAGGTGGTGCCAACATAACAGCGCATTAGTCCCTGTCTACTGAAAATTTTATACGTTGGATTAGGTCGTTAGATAAACTGTCACTTTAGATTATGTAGCACATAAATCAGACGAATTATTAACATACAAAGTAAGGAAAAGATTTCGGAACAGGGACGGAAAAAAATATGCAGCATCATAAATTCAAACGAATATTTATTTGATTTATTTTTAAAGAAAAATCTGATGTGGCCAGCACATAACCTCTCGCCAGATATTTTACCTGGTTGTACGAATAAAACGAAAAATATTTATATTCATGTTTCACTAGAAAATAATTATTTTAATATAAATTATGTACAATACATATACATTTTCTTTATATTCAATATCCTGAATTTTTTTTCTACTTTCCTGTTCTTTTTCTTTTATTCATTTTTTCGCAAATTTCTTTTATATTCTTTTTTAGATATATTCTTTTGCGTTGTTGACTTTTTATTTATTTTCATAATCTTCATAATGATGTACAAATATTTTTGACAGTGATATTTATGTGTGAATTACAAACATTTGAATTTCTTGCCTTGAAGAAGTTTGATCTGAGAATTTTTACATCAAATTATTTTATATGCATTTCTTTATCTCTAAATCTATAGAAGATATAATAATGAATTTATATTTATCGTATAAAGAATTTAACGTTCTTTAATATAAGTATTTACATAAATTTTCGATAAATAATATTTAGATGATTCTTTTCTTGTAACTACTACTTCCAGTTGTCCAATTGTTACCAAAACTTAATCAAGTTTTCCCATTATTGTTAGATTGAGGAATCCGTAGTTAAAAATATCTTAAGTCTTATAGTATTTGAGAAATCGTGGATCCAACATCCCCACACACACACATACACATACGGACTTCATCGTAAAAATGTTATAATCGAATTCTAAGGACCTTAAAACGTGCTTATTCACTAAAATCTGGATATGCGATTTTTAGCATGAATCCAATACCTCTCTTAGCGAGAGGTAAAAATGGCTCGTTACATAATTGATATAATTTTTCAGCTAATTGTTTCACATTTCATTTGTTAATTCAATGTTCATAATAATTAAAATTTATGTACCATACAATTAAAACTGTATGCTGTACTGATGTATATTAAATGTACAATTTTTCTTCATATTCACCGGACTTTTCCGGAGTTTTTCCGGCGGTGAAAAATCCGGTAACCCTGAACAATTTATTGAAAAAGCGAAATCAAATTCGAAAAACTTTTCAAATTAAAAATTGGGAAGATTTCATAAAACTTACATAGGTATATTTGCGTAGATCGACTTGACATTTGAGTTATCATATTTATAAACGTTATCCTAGCAACGTGCAACAAAACAAAATCGACTTGTCACACAGGAGTAAGAAAGGAAAGGCTTGTCGACGACGTTCTGTTGTTTCGTTTGATGTGATGCCAGATAGGCAGTTGTCTCAGAAACAGATAACTGAGACTTACGTCAGGGGAAAAGTTACTGTTTATGTTTTCTTCTACGAATGGTAATGACTGTCAAAGAATAGTTTCTTGCCTCATAGAATTTACGAGGGGGGGCATATTGTTTGTAACGACATGAAAATTAATCAATTAAAGTTTTGTTCAAGTGCATTTGAATTGAAAATGTTTCAAAGTACATATTTGATGTTACGTTAACGTTTCAATCGGTACAAAACTTTTAAGTACTGTTAAATAAACGATTTTCAATCGCTGCTAGCATATTTGATTATTGAAAACTTTTGGTATGCTCCAGAAAATAAAATATGGAACCCATTTTTGAGCTACAAAAAATAACGAAACATTTGTTTGAATTTGTGATGCCAAGCCATGCAGAATCCGTAGTCAGAAAAATTAACTGTCGCTTACAGCAATAAAATTATAATGTAACGTGTAACGCCCGCCGTCTTTACAGCAATAAGCGAGTGTCTATTTATATCGATGACGCAATCGCGCTTGCAGCCGGGCGACGTAAACAAACGAGTCGCGACGTGTTTAATTATTTCCGGTCGCCTGAACCTTTTGTGTTCGTTGTTGTTATGGGGTCGAACATTCTAGAGCTCTCGGGAGTCAGTTACATACAGAGTCATAGAGACATTCACATGGAGTGTTAGAGAGTAAAGTGTTAGTGAAAAGCAAAGCAGTATCGTAGTAAGCGTATGCAGTTTGTGTCGAGTAGATACTCGGGAAGTTACTGGTATATTGGAATAGCTGTGGATGTGAATACTCGGTAGTGTTGACGAGTATTGGAAAGCTATGGTGTACAAGGACAGTAACGGCGAGTCGGGAAGTTACTGGTATACCGGGATAGCTGTGAAAGAGAATACTCGGTAGGGTTGAAGAGTATTGGGAAGCTAGGTATACGGGGACAGTAACGGCAAGTGGGAGTGAATACTCGGCAGTGGGTTTATTTTTTTCAGATTAATGTTATTATAAAAATTAAAGATTATTAAATTTTGTATAGATTTGCATTAATACTTTTTGTATATATTTTATGTATAAATATATAAAATTATCTATAATTAAATCCCACACCCTACGCTTTAAACAAAAAAAAAAACGCAGTTATTCAAATGTATGTAACTGACAGATAAATGTCACTATCAAAGAACTAATTTTAAAATAATATTAGTTACGTTTTAAAAAGGAAAAAGTAAATAGAACAATAGAAAAGGAATTCAATACAGTTTTCAGCATAAGTAAATGTGTAGGTATGTATTTAGATTAATAAAAATTAACGATTCACAAAAATATTTAAGCTAATCTTCATTTTTGGATTAGTGAATTCTATTCTATCCCGGTATTTAAAATTTAATCTTCATTTTATTATAGTTCCGGTGGCAAATAGTTAGAGCAACGCCTCATGTCATGAGTGCCCTCGGGGCTCTGGGTTCGAATCACACTAAGGCATGTTGAGGGGTTTAAAAAAAAGGTAGTTACTTGGATTAGATTAGACTATATTTTAAGAATTAAACTGTCAAAATTAGAGTAAAATTCTATAATTCAAAAATAAAGATTAACTTAATCTTTTTTGTGACTCGGGCTGTAACTGGCGGGAGGTATTGTGTTGGCCACAAACATACAACAAAAATATTTCGACACTTCTGCTTACAAATATTTCTCATCGTAGAACATAAACGCCCACACATTTGAAAGACATTTTTCGCCTATGTTTTAATGAAATCTAAAGTATTTGTATTTGTGACTCGCAATGTTGAAATATCAATTATAGATGTTGATCTTCCACCCAATTAAATCTTTTTAATTAACTTAATTTCTCGCATTGATTTCACTTTCATTTGTCGTCATTATTTGTTTATTTCTCCAGAAATGTAGCGTAGGAGACAATCTTCATTTGATTTATATACTACGGACAATTTATATCACTTTATAAGAACAATAAAGAGCTATCGAAAAAGATGATTTGTCTTCAGATGTATTGACAGAGTTGAATAGAAAAAATAAGAGATATAAACTATAGAATTAATGTGAATTTCTCTCGTGGAAATATTTTTGCGTTTTGAAATATTAAAACCACCTGTAGATAGTTAATATTTTATTCAGTAGGAATTTATACATGAAATGACCTTTGCCTGGTACTTAGGGCATAAATTAAAGTAGTAACTAGACAATATCTTAATGAGTATTTTTAATAAGGTACACGAAGGTATAAAATGTATCTAATTAAAAAAGATATACGTATCTTATAAACAAAAAATATATAGAATATTATAGAAATTATAAATAATATATGTAGTAACCTTTACCTTTTTTACAAAAATAAATAAATAAATAAATAAATAAATGAATGAATCAAATCAATGATGAAGCATTTCATATTTTCTCTACGACAGTTTATTAATTTACTATTATTTACCTCGATTTATTTGTATATGTAATCTATCAACTTTCAATATAGGACATGCTACACAAACTACCCTTAAATGGGGTGTTTAAAAAAATTGAGTTTTTTGAATTTTGTGAACTACAACTTTACGTTCACGTAGAAATTTCAATTTTCAAAAATAGTCGATTATTGTAAACAAAAGTTTTCTGTTTTTACAGATTATAGAAATTCGATTCGGTTCTTGAGATATAGAGTGATAAAGAAGTGGCCGTTTTTAGATGAAAAATCAAAAAAAGTTGAATTCTTTTTGGTTTCATATGTAAAATTTTCTGCTGAATTCAACGGTAAAATAAAAAATATAGCATTCCATTTAAAATAAGAAAGTTAGGGTCTACTTCCGGTTAAACCGGAAATGCTACTGCTTTGAAAATATTTTAGTCGAAACGGGCATATCGGAAAACCCCTAGATACCAAATTTAGTAAAATAATATTGAATAGTTTTTAAAATAACGATAGCGTAAGCTAGTCCTGGGACATCTTGTATAAAGCATTTAAAATATATACAGATTGTCCCAATCAATCTATGCTATATTCATATTTATTTGACCATTAGTACAATTACAAATTATTTGTGGCAAGTCAAAAGTTATACAAAAAAAAATCTGATGTGGCCAGCACATAACCTCTCGCCAGATATTTTACCTGGTTGTACGCATAAAACAAAAAATATTTTTAAATACAAATACATATATTCATATCTCACTACAAAATTATTCTCACATATATTTGCAAAATCTATGGGATATTTTAATATAATTTATGTACAATACATACATTTTCTTTATATTCAATATCCTGAGATTTTCTTTTTCTACTTTCCTTTTCTTTTTCTTTATATTCGTCAATTTTTCGCAAATTCCTTTTATATTCTTTTTCACGTATATTCTTTTGCGTTGTTGACTTTTTTTTTATTTTCATAATGATGTACAAATATTTTTGATAGTGACATACAAATATTTTAACAGTGACATTTATGTGTCAATTACAAACATTTGAATTTCTTGCCTTGAATTAGTTTGATTTAAGATTTTTTACATCAAATTATTTTATATGCATTTCTGTATCTCTAAATCTATAGAAGATATAATAATGAATTTATATTTATCGAATATAGAATTTAACGTTCTTTAATATAAGTATTTACATAAATTTTCGATAAACAATATTTAGATGATTTTTTTCTTGTAACTACTACTTGCGGTTGTCCAATTGTTACCAAAACTTAATCAACACTTCCCATTATTGTTAGATTGAGGAATCCGTAGTTAAAAATGTCTTAAGTCTTACAGTATTTGAGAAATCGTGGATCCAACATCCACACACAGATCCACACACATCTACACACACATACGGACATCATCGTAAAAATGTTATATTCGGATTCTAGGGACCTTAAAACGTGCTTATTCACTAAAATCTGGATATGCGATTTTTAGCATGAATACAATACCTCTCTTAGCGAGAGGTAAAAATAAATTATTGTTACATTAATAATAATGAATTACAAGTGTCTGCACCAGAAATGGCGGTCAGATATTTATCTAGCTAGACTATAAAAACATTGTTTAGTCAAAAATTACTTTATTTTAGATTTAAAAACATTATAATTTATTGACTTAATTGATGCTGGTAAGGCGTTATACAAATTAATATTTAAAGAATTTCTCTGAGATCGATCTAATCTAAATCTGGGTATTTGAATTAAATTAGCATTTTTAGTGTAGTAGTTATGAGTGTTAGAAACTAATGGAAAATTATGAGCATTAATATGAATTTCTAACAAAGTAAAATATATAAATAAGCAAGCTATAGTAATTTAATAGGAGAAATTTTACGAAACAGATATTCAGACCTATTCTGTAACTCAGTGGTTAATTTTTAACAACTGATTAAAACTGTTTTCCAATAGCTATTGATTTAACAACTAAAAATCCTAAATTTTGTTATGTATCAACATAATTGATTGGTTAATATTTTTAACAAGTTATTAAAAATTAACAACTGAGTTAGAGAATAGGCCCAAATATTTGAAAAAAAACTGTTAAATTCCTAAGTCAAGGATTGCTTGGGACACCCTATTATATACAAAACAAAAATAAGAAACACCATTAAGAAAATTAAAACATATATTTCTACAAAAAAATATTACATATATAAAAATGAACATATTATGAATAGCCGGGCGTCATGCTACATTGTAACTCACCGGGTATTCGTCATATCTGAGTGGATAGTCCTCCTGCCCTTCGGAACGCGTTCCTGCTGCCAACAGGAGCAGCAGGACGAGAGCTGGTGCGAGGGCCTGCATGGTGTCTAAGCCTAAGCCTAAGGACTCTAGCACATCACTTCTAGCAGTGAGTTCAGCGGTTGCATAGCACACACAAAGTTCGGTGGCTACGGACGCGGGGTTTTATACGAAGCGTACAACGCAGGACACGCGCACAACACATACGGGGTAGTAAAAACAGAGGGTGGAATCTTTCTTATATGGGAGGACGTTGACAGCAATAATAATTATTATTAGTGAGACAGGATTGTAATAATTCGCCAGCAAAAAAATCCTACGCAAATGGTGAGAAATTTCTTCAAAATTCTTTCAGCCACTTTAAATATGCGCGTAGAAAAAATCTGTAGGCGAAATGATGAGTGGTAATATAATTCAACCAACCGGCATTTAAAGAGTCAAATTCTGTTCCAGATTTATCTTCTACCGAGACCCCTTTAATTTTACACAATATAAAAAAGCGTAAAAATTCTGTGAGTACAGTAAAACCTATCTTGCAAGACATATGGAATAATACAGTAACAAAAAAATGTGCATGGCTTGTGGATACAATGCTTAATAAAATAAATTCCCAAACCCGACTTTTACCACTTGCGTGCCTTTTTACCTTCCGTGACCTTTAGGTAAGGAAGGTATTGTCCTTGGTCAAAAAATTCGATGATGAGTTTTTAATCAATAAGCACGTTTTAGGGTCCCTAGAATACGAATTTACTATTTTTACGATGATGTCTGTATGTGTGTGTGTGTGTGTGTGTGTGTGTGTATGTGTGTGTGTGGATGTGTGTGTGTGTGTGTGTAACAAAATTTTCGTCTGCGATAACTCTAATACTACAGTTACAAAAATTATAATTTTTTCGTATACTTCTTCGTTACATCCATATGAAGAGCCGATTAGATTTTGGTTACAATTGGTCAACCGGAAGTACCATCATTTGAAGATTTTAACCGTTTTTCTTGAAAAAACTATGTTAAATATATTTTTTTCGCATTTGATGTTATTATAAATATTAAAGAATATTTTATTCTCTATACGATTTGACTGCATTTTATACTTAATATTAAATGGATATAGAGTTAAAAAATTATAAAGAAATTAAATTTCATAAACTAGCCATAGCTGTGGAAACAGCTACTATATTAAGAAAATTCTGATTGAAAGATGTCAGTGTCAAGTGAAATTGACATAGTGCATTTGTTATACTGGAAATATAGGATCTTTTGCTTTCTGTATGGAATTTGTATAAAATACATACAACTGCTTTAAGGTAATGTACAAGAAATAATAATAATAATAATAATAAATCTTTTATTTCTGCAGATACATTACACTGTATATAGAAAACGTCACAAAATAATAATTTTTTGTATGAAATTTGCATAAAATACATGCAACTGCGGGAAGGTAATGTATAAGAAATAGAATATTTAATTTAGCAAGGAACTTTCCGTATGAAATTTGTACAAAATACATAGAACTGACGGAAGGTAATGTGCTGGCCACATCAGATTTTTTATTTAATATTTTTGAAGACACGATAAAAACTTGCTACCCATATTTTTTCTTTTGGCAGAATTTGGCAAAAATGAAATTTCAATATTGAAATTACCGCCATGTATGACGTAGAATTACGCCGAACCAATGAATGACCGTAAAGCAATAACATCGGTACGTCCAATAGTAACGGCATGTGCGGGTAATTTAAACGACAGATCATCTGTTTGACGTTTGAATAATATTTTGGAGGTTAATATTTTCGTTTGTCATTTTAATCTTGTACGAATATAAGCTTAGTTAAAATCCTTCAAAATCCTGCTTAACAAATCGAAATACATAATAAAAGTCATAATGAAAGTAACAGAAACCACGCAAATTGTAAATAACAAAGAAGAGAGACAGTGACAGAAAAATGAACTGATGTCAAAATCAAATTAAAACTCGCACTCCCCTTTAGGTAATAGCTATTAACATACCCAGGAATGTTATGTATATCGTAACTGCCGAAGATGTCGGTTTGAAATCCGAGCTCGTAGAGCGAGGATTTTAAGACATCTAAGGCTTGTTATGATTCATAACATCCGTGGTTTGTTCAATAGTTTATCGGTTAAATACCATTTTTTGAAATTCTCTCATTAATGCTACTTTTAGATTGCTATGGTTAACAGAACAATTATTTTGACATATGTCAATATGACAAATATTCAAATTATGTGCTTTGTTCCACATGTTTATTACTTTAGAATAAAGTAGACCGTATTTAGAACGATAGGCTAACGTTATCTGTATGTATTAATGAAGAGCATTATATTTTCATTTTATTTTATTTTCATTTTGTAGGCCGTTGTTGACAGGTCAGTATGGTAATAATATTACCATACAGATACAGTTATTACTTAGTTACCAGCCTACTTTTGTACATGTAAACAATGGAATAATCGAATAATATCCTGAAACCGGTAAATAAATAAAAACAAAAATCAAAGCTTACTTAAAAAATGATAAATAATTTTTTTAATATGTCAAAATAATTTTCAAATCTTATTTTTCTTTTAAATTTTGTGCCTCGATCGTGCAAAAAATAGTGTAAGCTTCACGAACGTTAAGGAATTACCGATCTCAGACAATATTGGGACATCCGCTTCGCTCAGTCCCCAAACATTGTCTTCGATCGGTAAACTGTTTTTACCGTTCTTAATACTTAATATACTATTGATAACTTGAATAATGATCAGATATACGTTTCTCTGTTCATAGCCTACTCCGAGTTAGGATTTTTTTGAACACTGTATATAACTCGTTTTTTAAACTCTTTAAACATGTGGTACATAATCTACTATTATAATTTAAAACGACAGGCTAACGTTATCTGTATGTATTAATAAAAAGCATTATATTTTTATTTTATTTTCATTTTGCTGACCATTGTTGACGTCAGTATGGTAATAATATTACCATACAGATACAGTTATTACTCAGTTACCAGCCTACTTTTGTACATGTAAACAATGGAATAATATCCTGAAACCGGGAAAAGTCTTAAATACCATATTTAGCAAGTTTTGGAATATATCATAATATATTTTTCACGAAAATCTGTTCAGAGCTTCAAGTAAAGTATCACTTCCGGTTTATCAATTTTAGCCAAAATTTAATATGTTGCTCCCTTTCATATAAAAGTCTTAAATACTAAATTTAGAAAGTTTTAAAATATATCATAATATAATTTTCACGAAAATCTGTTCAGAGCTTCTAGTAAACTATCACTTCCGGTTTAGTAATTTTAGCCAAAATATAATATGTTATTCCCCTAGATATTAAAGTCTTAAATACTAAAATTGAAAAGTTTTGGATTATATTTTAATATATTTTTTTATTAAAAACTGTTATAGGCTTCAAGTAAAGTATCACTTATGGTTGTCCAATTTTACCCAAAATCTAATCAACTCTTTATATGAATGTAGAAAGCTTAAATACGTAAAATAATTTTTTTCGGAAGTTTGTTGTAAGAGACATCATCGTAAAAATGGTAAAAACGTGTTGTGAGGACCCTAATTCGTGCTTATTTACTGAAAACTCACAATCGAATTTTTGGACCGATAACATTACCTCCCTTACCTACGGTATGACGGGAGGTAAAAATAAATGCATATGACATCCCCCTATAATATTTATTTATTATGCATACAAAATTTTTCTAGTGGGTAGTTTACTTGAAAACTATTTTCAACTTTAAAATAACTTATTCTTTATAATAGTTTTACTATTTTCCCTTAAAAGGATTCAAACTTTTTAACTTTACACACATAAGTTTATGTACGGTGAACGGACAATTTAGTTACAAACTTATACGGTGCAAAAAAAACTTATTTTTTTATTATATTAAATTAAATTTATATCTTATATTGTGCATACGTCATTATACGGAAATAGGAAGTATGTCTCACAATTATGAAGTGTTTTTCAAGAAAATAATCAAATATTTATAAAGTTTCATACATTACGGGTGATATTTATTTTGCTTTAATAATTCACAAAGGAAAATTAGTTTTATATTACTGGAAAGAAAATGTTAATTTAAATAATTTGCATTTGAAATATTTTAAAAATAAACTTCTGTTTGTATAAAAAATTATAAAAGAAGAAGAATTCTTAATGAAAGGTGTAATAATTTGATCAAAACTGAATCAGCCCTTAATTAAATTTTCCTATTCGCTGAGCTTTGAGCTTAAATACAATTTAAATGTTTATTCATTAGCTTAATTAAGCTTTATGTACAACTATTATTTTTCGTATGTCTACTGAGGAAGCTTTTGCTTTATTGATAAATATACTTACAAGTTTAATTGACTAGCTATAAAAATAATGGTTTATTATCAATAAACGAACAGAAATGGAACTTTTTATTAGTTACGTACTAATAAAAACGATAATTATCGATAAATTTAATACTTATATGAAGTTTTAGATGGTATAAAAGTATTAATTAATCATAAATTATAATTTTTTCATAAGAAAAATTTATTATTATTATATAATTTCAACAATAAACATTGATTACCGTTTTCAGGGTATTAAGCCTCTGATGTTTAAATGTACAACGGAAACTAAGTAGTAACTGTATCTGTACGGTAATATTATTACCATACTGACATGTCAACAACAGTCTACAAAATGAAAATATAATAAAATGAATGTATAATGCCTGTCACTAATACATACAGATAAACGTTAGTGTATCGTTCTTAACATGTTTTATTTTATTCTATAATATAAAAATCTGGCGTGGCCAACACGATACCTCCCGCCATTTACAGCCCGAGTCACAAAAAAGATCAAGTTAATCCTTACTTTTGGATTAGCGAATTTTACTCTAATTTTGACAGTTTATTTCTTAAAATATAGTCTAATCTAATCCAAGTGACTACCTTTTTTGAACCCTTCAACAGGATTAAATCCCAATTACAGAGTAGGTTCACATTCACACACATCCATGCCTTAGTGGGATTCGAACCCAGAACCCCGAGCGCACTCATGACATGAGGCGTTGCTCTAACCATTGAGCCATCGGAGCTATAATAAAATGAAGATTAAATTTTAAATACCGGGATAGAATAGAATTCACTAATCCAAAAATGAGGATTATCTTAAACATTTTTGTGAATCGTTAATTTTTATTAATCTAAATACATACCTACATATTTAGTTATGCTGGAAACTGTATTGAATTCCTTTTCTATTGTACTATTTACTTTTTTCTTTTTAAAACGTTACTAATATTATTTTTAAATGATTAGTTCTTTGATAGTGACATTTATCTGTCAGTTACATACATTTAAATAACTGCGTTTTGTTTGTTTAAAGCGTAGGCTCTGGGATTTAAATTATAGACAATTTTATAAATTTATCCATAAAATATATAGAAAAAGTATTAATGCAAATCTATAGAAAATTTAATAATCTTTAATTTTTATAATAACATTAATCTCGAGAAATAACATTTAAAGATATTTTTCGAAGAAAAACTATTTTGAGCTTCTAGTAAAGTGCCATTTCCGGTTATCCAATTTTCACCAAAATCTAAAGGGCTCTTTCCATTACAGAAAAAGTTCGAAATACAAGGTTTCAAAATTTTCTAAATAATAGTATTTGAGTTAGGGTGCAGGATCCACACATACACACAGACATCATCGTGAAAATGTTAAAATTGGATTCTAGGGACCTAAAAACGTGGTCATTTACCAAAATCTCGATATGCGATTTTTAGCAGGATTCCTATACCTTCCTTACCTAGGGTAGCGGGAGGTAAAAATGAGGAATAAAGCATATAATTTGAATATTTGTCATATTGACATATGTCAAAATCAGTCAAAATAATTGTTCTATTGTTCTGTTTATCATAGTATTAATAATAATTTAATAATATTTATAATAATGTCATCATTTTTTGAAGCTGTTAAACTTCTGAACAAACCACGGGTACTATGAATCATAACAAGCCTTAGATGTCTTAAAACCCTCGCTCTTCAATATCTGCGGCAGTTATGATATTCATAACAATTTTAGTTTTGTTAATAGCTAGTATGGTATGACTAGCGAATGGAAGTTGACGTTTAAATTATTTTATAGATATTGTATCTTTTGAAACCATAGAGAAGAATAGAATTGTACGAAATATTCAGGTATAAAATTTTTGCATGAACCCATTTAAATACTGGACTAGGAAAGCACAGAAATACATTACTATGTCTGGCTGTAAATAGATGGCCGACTAGGGTAACTGAATATTAAAACAGAGGTGCGTTTAAAATAATTTAAACTTTTTTCGTTTATATTGATTATAACAAAATATTTTGATCTTTAAACTATTTTGTTTGGCAATTTTATGAAATAGGATTATTTTTAATTTCCTCAAACAGTAATTCGACTCGAGGGTTGCTTGCACCTGAGACGAACGAACTAGAATTTGCGGTATTAATTTTTTAAAATACATCCCTTAATCCTGTTGTTCAAGTTATTTTAAATGCCTCCTGGTATTGAGTACAATTCTAATATTATGTAACGGAATACATAAGGGTCAGTTTCCTTTCAAAACAAATATAGGGAAATGTTTTCAAAAGAAACCACATCTATTAAATAATCTAAACGTCAACTTTCATTCGCTAGTCATACATACAACAGTACATTATTGTAATAAGCGCCAAAATTATGCAATTGTAAACACAGTTATGTAAAGCATATTACAAAACTTTTAAATGTAAAAACTGTCAAAAACTACGTCATGTTTATAAAATTTTCTATTACTCATAAATTTTCAGCATGTTCTTTGTGTTTTAAAATGATTTTAAACAAAAATAACTTCGTGAAAAGCGCAAAATAATTCAGTACGCCTCTGAAAAGTCAATAATTTCACATATGAGTGTACATTCAATCCAAGTAAAATGTGTTGTTACTCTACAGGGGTTTATAAAACAAGAAAACAGTGTTTAATTCATCTAAACATACTTTATTTATACAATTTCTGATACAGGAAAACATATATTCCATATAGAATTACTTTTAACAGTTGACATAAAAAGTAAGGTTAGTATTGTTACAATCCTTCTACAATATTTTTTATACAATGAGCACCACAAATCAATTATTAGAAGATGCTATCGCAGCCTCAAATAGGGCTGTTCACTTCGATCAAGCCGGAACGCACGAAGCAGCTGCATACTTTTATAAAGTTGCAGCTTCTTTACTCGAAAAAGCAGCAAAGATCGACACTAATTCTCCCGCGTCGAAATCATGGTTAGGAAAAGCCCAAACTTACAAAAACAGAGCTGCAGAACTTGATACAATAGAACAAACACATCAAAAGAGAGATGTTATAAAAACAGGCGCGAAACAACAATTAGAAAAATGTTATTTTCTTTTGCAACAAGGTTTAGACGCAGATGAAGCCGGGATAAAAGATACAGCAGTTGAATTATACACTCAAGCTGTTGATCTTGCAATTCATTATAATTGTACAGACATTGAAATAAAAAATAAATTGAAAAAAGTTGCCCTACAAGCGCTAGAGCGCGCTGAAGAACTTAAAGGCATTAAAAAAGAAAATGAACAACCTATAACCTCAAAAAATGTACCACAATTACATAGAGGAAGTAGTGCGCATTTAAAAGTCATATATACTGGAAATACCAACACCTACACTTTAGAAGAAAAAAAAGTACTTTTACACACATCTCGAATCAACAAAATTGAATTTGTTCCGTTTATGGATATAGATCTATCAGAACGATTCCAATACGCCATTCCATTCAGTGATAAAGATGGATTATTAAAATTATCCCCCAAACAGCGTAAAGAATTCGACAGATGGGTCCGCCCTGAAGATATTTGCCAAGAGCCGTGCATCATACACGGCAATCATCCCGACTATTTCAGCATCAAACAAACCATTGTCTCTGATTGTTCTTTCGTGGCGAGTTTGGCTGTTAGTGCCTTATACGAAAGGAGATTTGGGAAAAGATTAGTCACTTCTATAATATATCCGAGAACAAGGGACAAAAAACCAATGTATAATCCGTTTGGGAAATATATGATAAAGTTACATGTAAACGGAGTTACGAGAAAAGTTATTATTGATGACCAGTTACCGTTCGGTAGACATGGACAGTTATTGTGTTCGTATTCGAGTAATAAGAATGAATTGTGGGTTTCTTTATTGGAAAAGGCTTACATGAAAGTTATGGGAGGCTACGATTTCCCAGGATCAAATAGCGTAAGTTGACAAATAATTCATTAAATACAAAAACTGTTTATAACTGACGTGGAATATTCTAAATTTTCATACCTCAAATACTTGTATTTTGTTTAAATTTTATATTAAACTATTCTAAATTCAACATCACAGGTTATATTTTTAATGATTGTCAGATTCAAATCGACCAATCACAAGCGAACTTACAAATGAAACTGTCAGTGTTGCCAATGTTAGATAGACAAATCGAAAAGTAGGTCCGCGGAGTAATCTGAAAATTAACCAAAAAATTTTCCTTTATTTTGTTTCTAACTTAATGAAAGTGTTTGTAATGAACATATAATATTCTAAAATGTGTTTTAAGTTGTGTTTCAAGCTTTAAATGTGTATATATTGTTTAATTTTGATGTTTAAAGTTAGCTGTCAGATTGAAATTGGCCAATCACAAACAAGGTTACACTAACGTTATCTATATGTATTAATGAAAAACATTATTTTCATTTTATTTTATATACATTTTGTAGACTGTTGTTGACAAGTCAATAAGATAATAATATTACCGTACAAATACATTTATTACTTAGTTACCAGGCTACTTATAAACAATGGATTAATATCCTGAAACTGGTAAAAATATTTGAAACATTTTTCGTATATGTTGATTCAAAATATTTTGATCTTTAAACTATTTAGTTTGACAATTCTAGGAAATACGATTATTTTTAAATTCCTCTAACAATAATTCCGACTCGAGGGTTGCTTACACCTGAGACGAACGAACTAGAATTTGCGGTATTAATTTTTTAAATACAACCCTGAATCCTGTTGCTAAGGTTATTTTAAATGCCTCCTGGTATTGAGTACAATTCTAATCTTCTGTAACGGAATATATGAGGGTCAGTTTCCTTTCGAATATATAGGGAAATGTTTTTAAAAGAAACCACTTCTATTAAATATCTAAACGTCAACTTTCATTCGCTAGTCATACCATACAACAGTATATTATTGTAATCAGTGTCAGTGGTTGTAATACGCCAAAATTATGCAACTGTACACACAGTTAAATTAGTGCAGTGTGTTCAAAAAAATTCCTAACTCGTAGTAGGCTATGAACAAAGAAACGTATATCAATTTAAAAATATTTAATTAAATGTCAATGTGACATGAGATATTGTCAAAAATATTATCTAATGAAATCAAAGCTTTTCTTTTTGAATCTTATTTTAGAATTGGAAACTAATTAGAAAACTACGAATGTCAATATACCATATCCTCCTTTATTGTCTTTTCTCCTTAAAATTACATTTAAAGATCAATTTTGACATGACTTTTGAATAAAATAATGATTATGCTCTGTTCCATTTAAGCAGTAGATGGCACTGGCAACAGCGCAAATCTGAAGTAACCGAAATTACATTGGGTAAACCTGGTTCTTGTCTCTAATTTCAGCCAATCAGAGAGGTCAAAACTATTCCCTATGCTCAGCAATACTGAATGGCTTAAAAGGAACAAGGTATAGACATACGTTTCTCTGTTCATAGCCTACTCCGAGTTAGGAATTTTATTGAACACACTGTATTTCATACCTTAAATACCTGCATTTTGTTTAAATTTTATATTAAATTATTGTAAATTCAACATTACAGGTTATATTTTTAATGATTGCCATATTCAAATCGACCAATCACAAGCGAACTTACAAATGAAATTGTCAATGTTGCCAATGTTAGATAGACAAATCGAAAAGTAGGTCCGCGGAGTAATCTTAAAAATAACCAAAAAATGTTCCTTTATTTTGTTTCGAACTTAATGAAAGTGTTTGTAATGAACATATAATATTCTAAAATGTGTTTTAAGTTGTGTTTAAAGCTTTAAATGTGTATATATTACTTAATTTTCGTGTTTAAATATTAGCTGTCCGATTGAAATTGGCCAATCACAAATAGGGTTACAAATATTGATAGATAATGTTACCAAATGAAAATATAGTTCAGCGTTGTGGTGTGGGATGGCAGCACCAGTATTGTTTTCAAAATTAAGGGCAAAGAAATGTTTGTTTTTTCAAATATTAAACAGCGAAATTTTGGTTATATGTATGACTAAGTGTGAACTATAAAGATTACAAATAAAAATAGTGACAAATCCACTCATTATTTTAGAATATCGACCTCCACGCTTTAACTGGCTGGGTTCCCGAACGCCAACCACTCGCTCCAGACCCTACATTCAACCGAGATTCATTTTTTAACACTTTAGAATCTCGTATTACCTCTGGAGATGTTTTAGTAACAGTCGCAACTGGCCAATTATCCGATTTAGAGGCTGACCGTTCGGGTTTGGTAGCCACGCATGCTTACGCGGTTCTATCTGTGAAGACACTCCCCAATGGGGCGCGTCTTTTACAGTTGAAGAACCCGTGGAGTCACTTGAGATGGAAAGGGAATTACTCGGAATTGGACACGTATCATTGGACGGAGGAATTAAAAAAGTTGTTGGATTACGATCCCGAATCTGCAAGCCAGTTTGATAATGGAGTGTTTTGGATTGATTACGATAGTATTTGTAAGTTTTTTGATGTGTTTTATCTCAATTGGAACCCAGGATTGTTTCAGTATACATACTGCATACATCAGTAAGTTATTTTTAAATATAATACTTTATGATTTATAAAAATATGTTTTTTGAAGAGAATGGTCGGCTGGTGTAGGACCGGTCAAAGACGCATATAACATCGGTTCAAATCCTCAATTTTCTCTCGATATCGATCAATCTGTTAATTCAGGCGCAGTTTGGATACTTTTAACCCGTCATATAACCGACATTGCTGATTTTCGAGATAATAAAGAATACATAACCTTACTTGTTTATAAGGGAAGCGGCAAACGCATTTATTATCCGCGTAAGAAATTTTACAATGGGGTGGAATAGTGTGACGTCATAGTATAGCGCGAAATATGAAGCATTAAGCAAAAACGATACTTTCAAAGTAAACTCTATTGACAGAACACATAAGGGTCACAATTTAAAGGCTTGTAATTTGAAGCGGATATTATTGTTATTATAAAAAAGTTAACTTTGAGATATTAATAACATCAAATGCACCTTTTCAATTTAACGGCTATCTCTTTCTATCGCTGCAAATAATAAGAAAATGGCGCGAACAACTGCCAGTTGGGCTGTCAAACGAAACGTCAAAAATATTGCAGTCATTAAAATATCTGTATTGTCAGTGAAAATTTGCATCGTTAGACATTTTAACTTCAATAAAAGATTTTGTAACTTATTTCGATAAGATTTTTTAAAGTTATCTGAGATATTCTCACATTTTACGTCTAAATTTTTTAGAAACAAACGTCATAGATCTCAGTTGTTCTTACTATGCGCAGATCCCCATTGCGCATATCTTCTATCTCTTTAAATTGAAAAGGTCCATTGTAAACATTTTTCTGTTAATTTGTAATACAATATATACATATTAATAAACAACAAAGGTTTTATTTCAAATTGAAATCAACCCTGCACATTCTGAACTACAGAGTATCAAGTTTGCGCAGCTTCAAACATATCCGAGAGTTTATCGACATACCGACTGAGATTTTGTTTGTTAGTGTTTTTGACGATTTTCAAATCAGTTCTTTTCAGAACTTTAGATTTCTTCTTTTTAAGTTTACGGTACATAAATAACTGTGTCTATCCACATGAATATATTAATAATATGTCGTGTTCTTAGGGTTCTGTAACCTAAAAACGGTTTGCTGTCTTTCAAACGGGCTCTTCCGGCCGCTTCAAGCGATGTTTCACGAACATCTTCGAGATTGAACGAACATGTAATTCCATGCAAAGTTTTATTAAAACTTAAGTAGAATAATTGTTCTTATAAATCAGGGTAATATGTTTTGTTTAATTGAAAGGGTAATATTCAAACTTAACTGAATGATAGCTTAAATAGCTAACTTTTCTTAATTAAGATATTGGCGACAAAATGAACTGCTTAAAATTATAGTTTTTATTTGTTGTGGCAATAAGGTTCACTTTGAAAGCTGTGTTTACCGGTAGGACAGTAGTTCAAAAGAAGCGCGCCGCATATGACGTAAATGAGGCGCGGGCAGACACGTGACTTTGACAAGTGCTTGTAGGGCCCCTCAAGGGTGCCAAGTATACAGCTTGTACAACTTGCCTGTGTTGTCAAATCAATTTAAGCGTAAAATTAATAAATAAAATTGTAAAACTAGTTATTATTAATGAATATCATGTTGTTTTATTTTCTGACACATTAAAATTAATTTTTAAATTAATAGAGCATTTAACATGAACTGATGGTTTCCTCAAATTTAACGCGCCAAGACATCTTTGTATCGTAGATGGCGGCACTAATCGCTCTATTTTTATATAAAATATTTTAAATTTTTTATAGTTTATGTGTTAGAAAATAAAACAACATGATACTCATTAATAATAACTAGTTTTACAATTTTATTTATTAATTTTACGCTTAAATTGATTTGGCAACACAGGCAAGTTACACAAGCTGTATACTTGGCACCCTTGAGGGGCCCTACAAGCACTTGTCAAAGTCACGTGTCTGCCCGCGCCTCATAGGGTAGTTCAGTAATACGTCATATGAGGCGCGCTTCATTTAAATTACTGTCCTACCGGTAAACACGTCTTTCAAAGTGAACCTTATTGCCACAGCAAATAAGAACTATAATTTGAAGCATTTTATTTTGTCGCCAATATCTTAATTAAGAAAAGTTAGCTATTTAAGCTATCATTCAGTTAAATTTGATTATTACCCTTTCAATTAAACAAAACATATTACCCTAATTTATAATAACAATTATTCTATTTAAGTTTTAAAAAACTTTGCATGGAATTACATGTTCGTTCAATCTCGAAGATGTTCGTGAAACATCGCGTGAAGCGGCCGGAAGAGCCCGTTTGAAAGACAGCGAACCATTTTTAAGTTACAGTACTCTAAGAACATGACATATTATTAATATATTAATGTGGATATACAGAGTTATTTATGTACCTTCAACTTAAAAAAAAGAAATTTAAAGTTCTGAAAAGAACTGATTTGAAAATCGTCAAAAACACTAACAAACAAAATCTCAGTCGGTATGTCGGTAAACTCTCGGATATGCTTGAAGCTGCGCAAACTTGATACTCTGTAGTTCAGAATGTGCAGAGTTGATTTCCATTTGAAATAAAACCTTTATTATTTATTAATATGTATATATTGTATTACGAAGTAATAGAGAAATGTTTACAATTTGATGTTATTAATATCTCAAAGTAAACTTCTTCACAATAACAATAATATCAGCATCAAATTACAAGCCTTTAAATTCTGACCCTTATATGTTCTGTCAATAGAGTCTACTTTAAAAGTATCGTTTTTACTTAGGACAATCATATTTCGCGCTATACTCTGACGTCACACTATTCTACCCCATTCATTAAAGAATTCTTAATAATAATTATTAACAATTTCTAGATGATCCTCCGCCATATATAGACGGTGTAAGGATAAACAGTCCTCATTATTTGTGTAAAATAATTCTTCAACCAGACACAGGAAAAAAATTTACTTTAGTTGTGTCGCAATATGAAAAAACCCAAACTATTTATTATACTTTGAGGGCTTATGCAACTTGTCCATTCAGTTTAAGGAAAACAGGAAATCCGTATGTCCATGAAAAAAAGGTAACAATGAAAATAAATTCAAAATATGTTATTATATTATTATAACTTTAAGATATCGGATTCTTGGACACAACAAACTGCGGGAGGTTGTGGTAACTATCCATCAACTTACCGTTTAAATCCTAAATATAGACTTGTTATAAATGGCGACGCAAATAAAAATTATGTTTTTGTGGAATTGAGGGGTCCTAAACAATATCAAATAGGTTTGGAAGTTACAATAACGTCTATTAACGATCCAGAAGTAACTGCTCCGTTCAGAAGTAAAGTAACAGAAAAATACAGATCAGGGTTTGTTTATTCGGAATTGGAAATACCGGCTGGTGAAGTTTTGATAACACCAAGTACGTTTAATCCGGGACAACTTGGGCCTTTTATTTTAACTGTGAAATGTAGTGCGCCCATACAATTAATGCAAGGTTAATAATTATGAGATATGTTGATATATATTTATTTTACAAATACTTTATACACTTTTTTTGTAAGATGATATTGTACATTGTTTGTGAAAAGGTTTTATTTATATAAGAATAAAGTTTACATAAGAAATTTATTATCACAAATATGTAAAACAATAATAAATAATTAAGAAGCAACCATGGCAATCCTTTCCTTTTTCTTCATAGCCGTTGGAGAATCTGCAACAATAGTTATTTATGTATTCGCAATCGTAGATAAAATTTCCCCTCTAGTGGCGCAAATCGGTACTACGGAAAGTGATCGTACAAGCGCCATATTGAATAATTGACAGCTTAGTGAGTAGTGTAGTAATTAAAAATTAAATATTTAAACTTATTGCGTTCATATAAATAAGTTTTGAAATTTTAACTTCACAGATTCTTATTCTTAACTAACACAGCTATAGCTATAAATTTCTTTTCTTTCTAGTCCTATCACCTAGAGAAAGGATAAAAATCCTCAATTAGAAATAATATTTTAACACAAACAATTTACCATTTTGAGTTATCTGTCAGTTATGAAAGCATGACTACCACCTCTAGAATACAAAAGGCGCCAAAAACAGTACGTTTATCGATTTTCTAAACGTCGTTTTCAGTGAAAAACAGTGCTTTTATAGAAACATAAGAACACCGAAATAGAAAAATAAGTTTTTAAACTCGGTTTGTATACACAGTCAACGAAACACAGTGAACTGTCATATGTTAAACCCATCGTATGGCGGCCATCTTGTTTAGAAAATCAGCGCCTCTATAGTTAATTTCATAATTTCGATTGCGAATAGATCTACTTTTTATCATGAATTTGAAAATCTTAAACTTCTTCATCGGAATTATTTACTTCGTTCTTCTTCATTTTACGAACAAATTTACTATTACACATCGTACACCTGCCCAAATTATCTTATATGCGCAATAATTATCATAAGGTTGGCAACACTACATTTTAGTGCCGATTTCAAATAAATAATTACCAATAACTAATTTTCAAGGTATTGTGATGTTTTATTATATATTTTCTCACCTAAAGAAGTAGTAGGAACATCTGGCAATTGCGGTTCCTCTACAACATCTTCATTTGAAATTTCTGGCATAGATTCATTAATAATCATTTCCAATTCATCTTCCACGGCTTGTTCATCTTCCGCTGTCAGTGCCCCACTTAACATAGCATCAATTTCTTGCTGTTTCTCGACTCCTTCTCTCGTTTCGTCTAAAATCCTTTCGATTTCGTCGATGTTAAGAGAGTCGTGCATTGTTTTCAAAGCAACATTGCCTGATTTTAAACCCTCCAAGACTTGGATTTCTATTTGAGCGAATTCTATGTCATGCACCATTCGGTCTAGATGCTCAAGCTGGGAATCTGTGTTTTGCAAAAGTTGTTCTTGATAACGTTTCTTTTTTAATAGTAGTTTGGCTCGACTACAAATACAAATGTAAGTATGGAGGATAAATAATGAAATGTACTTACTCTTTTTTGCCATCTTGCAGTAATTTCTTTGCTAATTCTCGTTCTTTAACTAGATTTAACTCTATCTTTTTTTGATATTGTTTTAACTTATCTCTTTGGCTTTTCAATTGCTAAAAACACAACATAAATATGTGGTGTATAATATATTAACCTAAGAATTACCAAAACAGCTTTATCTTGTTCTGTAATTCTACTAGGAGTCTTCTTTTTACCAAAAATCGCACCCATTTTAGTAGCTTACATTAATTTTATCTATTATTTACTTAATTATTCAAACGTCAATTAGTAAAAATCATATCACATCAATTTCCAGAACACCAATTACACAGGGAAAATTCCCTATAGTCTGACACTGTTATTGGGCGCGGAGTACTACGCGAGACAAAATATGTACACAACTATGAATGTAAAACACTATTAAATATTTATATTAATATATAATGCACTTACTGTCCTTTTAAATATCATATTTACGCAGACTTTACCAGATGAACTGCTCGAGCTGTTACGCTTAACTCTATGACAGATAACCTAAATTCGCAAAATTATCCCGCTCTCAAACTTTAAAATGAATTCCATAAAAGTAAAATTTATGCAATAAATTTGTACTAAAGTTATAGAAAAGACTTCAAGGAATCCAATGGTATATTTTTTGTCGCGAAAAAGTCTCTAGGAAGCAAGAAAATCGGCAAAAACTGTCAAGGTCAAAAAAAAATTTGCGTGGAGGGACCTTACGGAAAAAAAATTCCAAATTTTTTCTTCGCTTTTTTGACAATTTGAAAGGTTTAAACCGAAAATTTGAAATGGAAATCATTTTAGAAAAGTTTAATAAATTTTTTTACATCAAAAAAACGAAGAATATGGGCAAAAGTACTTCATTTTTCTTACCAAACCTACAACCTTTTTACCCATATTACCTCCGTTTTGCGCAGCGACTTTGGCACAGCTAAAACACTAGGAATTTTTTTTTCTTTTACAATAATAAGTTACAACACATCTTAAAGCTAAGAATAAATAAATTACAATATATCTTATGAACTAAATATATCTGTAACTGATCTCGAAGCGGCTGTTGCATCTCCAGGATTTCCAGGATCTTATGACCACGACTGAAAATATTTTATAAATTAATGTCTTTATGACCGGATTGAATTTACAAGTTTTACTTGAAGATCATTTCCATGTCTTTCTGCTCTGGAAGGAGCGACGAATTATTTTGTATCTGTAACAGACTTTTACACCTGGATTTAGAACAAAATTTGGACTATTTATTAACTTAAAAACTAATAGGGCCTATCAAAGGGAAACCGCGATACATTCTATCATTCATTTGGGCGTCCCACATATACAAACAGTCACACAATACCTAATATTTTCTGGAATATTCTTCCGTTTGTCCAGAACTAGAAATGTGGGATTGTCCGGCTATTTCTCGCAGAACTGCCTCCTCCAAAATGGGTTTGTATCTGTAACAAACTCACACAGAAAGGATTAGAATTGAATTTTAATTATTTATTAACTTATAAATTAATATGGGTCTAACAAAGGGAAACCGCGATACATTCTCATTCTCAACATTCATTGGGCGTCTCACATACACACAAACAGACACACCATACCTAATATTTCTTGGAATATTCTTCAAGGCACTCGGTTCACTTCTTATCGTCTTGTATCTTCGATTATTTTTTTTACAGCAAACGATAAGACATTCCATTTCTGTAACAGACTCAAACAAACATAATTACAATCAAATATTGACTATTTATTAATTTATAAACTAATAGGAACCTAACAAAGGGGACCACGACTCGAAATATTTTATAAATTAACAGTCTTACCACAAGAATAAATTTACCAAATACATTTGCGGATTATTTTCGTGTCGTCCTGGAAGAAGCAGCGAATTGTTTTGTATCTGCAACTTATACAAACGGAATTAGAATAGTATTTAAACTACTTATTAACTTAAAAATTAAATGGCCTATCAAAGAGAAACCGCGTTACATTCTATCATTCATTTGGCGTCCCACACATACGCACAGACAGACACACAATACCTAATATTTTCTTGTAATGTTCTTGCGATAGAATTCTAACCATGTATTGTTGATTATATTGATTGGAGCAATCGGAAAATGGTTTCATATCTGTAATATAACTTATACAGACGAAATTAGGATTAAATTGTGACTATTTATTCAATTATAATCTAACATAAAGTTTTTCATTTATACAATATACAACATTCATTTGGCGTCCCACACATACAAAACTAATTATGAAAAAAGGTTAGAAAACAATCTAATTTAACTATTTCATGCAATATTTGTTGTTAATAATGTATGAGAATACAATAAAGTACTTACATCAAATTAACATTGTTGTCACGAAAATTATTTATTGATACTAAAGTATTTTATTTAGCTTGACTCACAAATTTTATGTCAAAATGACCGCTGTACATTTACAAAACGGTTTTTATATAAATTAACAATGTACTTACTAAATTTACACATAAATTTTCACTTAATATTCACAAAATCACTAACAATAACTTTTCTCGCCATAGTTTGTTGATAACAGTTGAATTACTACGGACGGCTGTTATTGGGCGCGGAGTACTACGCAAGACAAAATAGTGCCAGTTTGAAATAATACATTTGAATTTAAATAAATATGTTTGATATATTTTATAGACAAATCTTACAATATATTTAAATATTACAACTCTGATTTTATAAATGTGTGTTTTTAAATATTAAATAACAAAAATTTGAGTATATATGCAACAAGATATGTAGATTTAAAAAATGTAGGTGCGGAATTTGTATATCCACCCGCACCCAGTTTGGGGTATGCCAATTACAGTGCCCTAAATTATAATTCTAATACAGTCATAGTTTGTTGATAACAGCTTGCGTGGATATTTTTTAAGTGTTGAAAGAGATTAATATATCTGACTTCAATTAATTATTAACAAACTCATTGTTTGTGTTTGAGAACAAAATTAGATTAACATCTACGAAATAGAATGTTAAAAAAATTACTACTTAATGAATAACAATTAAAACTTTCTAACTGCAGATCACTTTCAGTTTAGGAGAACTTTAAAAAATCGTCACGCCTACGAGCCCAAACTCAGAATAATTCGGCCAGTTTACATTTTCAACATATTAAAATGATATTATTATAAAATATCTAGTTGTAAGTATAATAATTATCGTACCAATCGGTTCGTTATTATTGTAGCATTGTTATATTGAAATAATAACTGTGAAAATGTTGATAACAATAAAGAATATAATAATTATAACTACTATGCAGCATTTTGCGAAGAATCAAATGCTTTATGATTTACATACGATCCTGAAATCTGTTGTAAAATTGTTGATTACAACAATCGATTCTGATTATAACCTATTGATTACAAGAATGAACCTAAGAAAATTTCATTAATATATTAAATCTAGTATTTTTAAAGATCAAAAGGTATAGTTTAAACTTTGAAAGGAAAAATATAAATAAATAAGAATACATACAAAGCATTGAACATTTATTATAATGTGAATTAATAAAACATACATTATGCATACAATTTCTCAATAATAAGTAACACAAACATTTAATTTTTATAAACATTTTCTTCGTCAAAATGGTTCTTAACATGGCTCTGCAATTTACAGCTTCGATTGAACTTCTTGTCACATATGAAGCACAAAAAATCATCTTTATTATTAGTTGCCATTTTTCCAGACTTATTTTTCTCCGAAGTATAGCTTCTTAATATTTCATTGTACGTTTCCTTGTGTGAAGTATTTTCTTCTATTTCGTCATCTTTCAGTTCTATAATTTCATCTGTAGATGTAACAATTTCTACATCAGAATCGTCTTGAATTGAATTTTTAAAATGACGATTGATAAAATGTCGTTTTAAGTTGTTTTTGTGTTGTATAGTCGCGTGACATATCGTGCATTCGTATTGTTTATTTTTAGATGTGAATTTATATGTTTCAGTGGATTCATGTATTTTTTCGTGACTTTCTACATTACGTTTTTTATTAAATTTTTTGTCACAATATTTACAATCATAAATATATTTGTTTGAATGTTTCGGAGTTTTTTTGATTTCTTGTTTAATTGATTCATTATTATCAAATTTATGTAATTTGTGCTGGATATCAACTACCGGAACTGATAAATTGTGATAAGATATACCGGAAAAGGGCATTTGTTTTATGGAATTGATTAGAGATTTTATTTTATTGTTGTTATTAAAACTTTTTTGTTTAAATATATAGAACATGTTTACAAGTTGAATACATTCTTGGCAAATGAATCCAGGAAATTCTTGGGCTGATTTTGTCTGGAAAAATATACATGGTACGTGTTACAAGAGATATGCGCAATGGGGATCTGCGCATAGTAAGAACAAATGATATCTATGGCGTTTGTTTCTAAAAAAAATTAGACGTCAAATGTGAGAATATCTCAAATAACTTTAAAAAATCTTATCGAAATAAGTTACAAAAGCTTTTATTAAAGTTAAAATGTCTAACGATGCAAATGTAGGTATTTTAATAACTGCAATATTTTTGACGTGAGAAATATTCGTTTTCCGGGAATAGACTGTGTCATATTTTGAGTCAGAGCTCAACGTTTCGCCCGCAGTCTTATGGGGCATCTTCAGGAGCAAGGGGGATAGTACTGTCTTAAACAAGGTTACCCGACGTGTCAACCACGCTAGAGGCCGAGTTTAAGCAACAAGAGGGGGAGACTCAGTTTACAAGTTACCCGACGTGTAAACCACTCTAGAGGCCAAATAAACCAATATTTTTGACGTTTCGTTTGACAGCCCAACTGGCAGTTGTTCGCGCCATTTTCTTACTATTTGCAGCGATAGAAAGAGATAGAAGATATGCGCAATAGGGCGCGAGCAGACACGTGACTCGAGGGACCTTGACATGCTTAGAATCAGCTGATTTGTGTGCGCATGTCATTTTGACAAGAACATTGTCAATTTGACAAGACCAATGTTTTGACTTATTTTGATTTTGAATTGCTACAATGTTAATATTTTATAATTTTTAGGCAGTAAAACACATGAAATTAAAAATAATAACATTTTAGCAGTTAAAAATCAAAATAAGTCAAAACATTAGACTTGTCAACATGACATTGTTCTTGTCAAAATGATATGCGCACACAAATCAGCAAATCAGCTGATTCTAAGCACGTCAAGGTCCCTCGAGTCACGTGTCTGCTCGCGCCCTATAGGGATCTGCGCATAATAAGAACAATTGAGATCTATGACGTTTGTTTCTAAAAAAATTTGACGTAAAATGTGAGAAAAAACTTTGACAACTTTAAAAAACATCTCGGAAAAGTTACAAAAGTTTTTATTGGAGCTTAAATGTATACAACGATGCAAATTTTCACCGAGAATACAGGTATTTTAATGACTGCAATATTTTGATGTTTCAATTGACACTGGCAGTTGTTCGCGCCATTTTCTAAGTATTTGCAGCGATAGACAGAGATAGCCGTTAAATTGAAAAGATATATTTTATAATAGAGTATGTAATTTGTAACACGAATTCATTAAACACTCTCTAGAAATCTCTAAAAATCTATAATAAAATTTTCTTCTTACCACTTCGAAAATGCAGCATTTTAACTTTTCTTGATATGTAACACCATCTTCGCCTTTATTTTGAATAAATTGTAGAAATCCATCGTCTTCCTTAAGGCACAAAAGGCAAAATTTTGATATGAAAAACA